>VYXD01008723.1:189332-251964 GCA_013397195.1 Hylia prasina
ACCTCCACACAACCCAGCCCTCAAACCTGCATCTTGTGCCGTTTGTTCAGGGATGTGCCTAGACAGAGTCCAGACAAAACAATGCTGTGCAGAAGACATTGCTGGACCAAGACAGTGGTTGCTCAAATTTATTTTCTTTAAAAAATTGTGCGTGAAAGGGGATGGGGGAGGGTGGAAGAGAATATTTATCAGAATACCAGAAGACACCTTTCTTGAAACAAAGGCAAAGGGAACCGTGTCTGTTGCAAATCCATCAGGCAGAGACCAAATAACAATATTTATACTCGGGCATTCAAAAATACAATGTGCTTAAATAACAACAAATGCTTACTACAGTTGCTACAGCGCAGCTTAATAAAAAATTAGCCTTACTGACAGTCTTGTCAACATCTTAAGTAAATTATCATAGCGATGGTCTTTGGAGAAGAAAACCCACACTCCTTGCTAAACACCTCCTATCATTAATCTTGAACCACTTGAAGATTATGATGGAAAGAATGGGATCAGTAACCATTATCATCTCAAATTGCTGTTAAAAACTCCGCTGTTTATTTTTGCAACAAAAGCGAATGTATCTGGGAAATGCAGAAAAGGGAAGAAAGGAAAACACAAGAAAGGCAGAACAATTGAAGCGAATCCTGTTGCAACCTCGATGATAAACACATGGAAAAAGCTGTTACTGCTCTGCGGATTGCTGGAATTTGGGTAGACGTTAGAAAAATAAACAAAGTGATGACTCCTCACCAGTCCTGTAAATGCACGGCTACACTAAAAAAAAAAAAAAAAAAAAAAAGGCAAGGTAATTTCTTAAAATTATAAGTGGTTTCCTGAATATTCGGTGTTTGCCTTTATCTACATCTATCGTTTGATAAAGATTAAAAGTATTTAAAATGTACTTGCACCTTTCACACCTTTCATTGTTCATAGGTAAAAAAAAAAAAAAAAATTCTTGCTCGTATTTTGTATGCATTGCGTGTTTTCCAGTAATGGTCAGAATAAAGTCTATAGTGTAGTTTTATGAGGATCCGACATACTCGAAACATTTGGTCAGAGCGAAACCTTTCCAGAAGCGATTCTGATTTTTATTGTAGTCTCTCCAGTTAGAATATCATCCCTCTTTGAAATACGTTTTTACAGATGAAAAATAATATTTTTCCCTCGTTAAACTAATTCCAGGATTTGTCAGAGAAGGGAAAATCTGCTGATTTAGGGACACTCGACCTGCATGTTATCAACGGATCTTTACACCTTCAATGGATCCACCAATCGATGTGAGATGGGCACACGTCTGAATACAATCAAACACAGGTTTTTGAAGCTACTCTTTCAAAATGTGGAAGTTTACACGAAGCCTTTAAAGAGGACGATGCACCCCGGCGGGCCCTCCTCCTCCCCCGCCCCTGGAAGTCAGAGGAAAGGGTGCCATTAAACAAGGTCGTTGCGAATTAAAATAAACCAAACAATTATTTTCGCCTAGCAGAGCTGCATCTTCTCGTTGTTTCCGCGGTGATTCACGCCAGCAGCGGTGCACCAGAGTCAGAGGCGGACGGGCTGCTCTTCCCCCTTCAGCGGGGGGGACGGGGGATTTGCTCCCAGAGGCAGCTCGGCAGCGGCGAGGGGCGCGCAGGTAGGCGCGGCGGGAGCGGGAGCCGGAGCAGCGCTGCCAACTCCCCCGCCGCGGCCCCGCAGTGACCCCAGCCCGGGGCTGCGGAGAGGTGAGAGGTGACGCTGTTAGCCAGCGCAGACCTGGCCCTTTTAAAGCCACAGCTAATCAGTCCTTTACTAAATTAAAATATAGGAACCAGAGGGGAAGCAATTTCGATGTAAAGAATTACCGTGCGCGCTCCCAGAACGAAATAGTATTGAAATGAGGACGGCGCTCTCTGCGACAGAGAGATTTGTCACCCAGGAGCAGTTGGGCTAAGATAAACTATAAAATTATGCATCCGCTGTATAGATCCCATAGATCTGCACGTGTGGGAGATTACGTATCCCACACGTACACAAGAATAAAATAAGGATATGGAGCTGTTGAAAAACTTCAGCCCCATAAACTATACAGCGGGGTGATTGTTACAGGGCAGCGGGCACTGGGTGGTTAATTGCCCACCTAACTAAAGGCTCAGAGATTCATTATAATGTGGGAAGAAATTAAAGCGGAAAAAAAGTGATACATTTTCCTGTCAATTGATTTGTCTTCGATTTCAAGTTATTCTTTAACCTCTGCAAGAAATAGGAACTGTGTGAGAGGGGTGTGTGTGCGTATGCACCACAGACATACAGTACCTACGCCTGTGTTTGTGATGTAAAAGTGTGTGTGATCTGAGCACATGAACTGGCTCACAAACAGTGGAAAATGGTGACAGTTCCATTTTTCCTCTTTAATTAGGAAATATGCCTTGATTGTCTTGGCACCCATTACTTTCTAATAACTCCATAGGACCAGGAGAAGAAGAATAAATGTCTGCTGCAAGTAATCTGCTATAAAGCAATTATTTTACTAGGATAATATGAAATTGCAAGTACAACACCGTAGCGGCCATGAATGAGACGCAAAGGAGAAAAAAAAAAAAAAAAGGCTACTGGAGTGATGACAATATTTGAGAGTACATACAATTCAATGGGTCGCAGTAAGAAATATCTAGCCTTGGGAACGTAGCTCTGTTACAGCTAGACTGCAAAGAAACTTTTTCCTTTCATGTGTTTCAGGCAGCAAAATGCTGGGTTTGGAAGACTGCGAGCCAGTTTCCTTCATACTACTATAATTAATTTGCCTACGGAGATCAAAGATCCGAGGGCGAAGGAAATAATTGATCCTGCCAGAAAACGCTTCCCTGGCGCAGCCCACGGTCAGCCGCCACCCACGGCAGGTAAGCTGCTGCGTGAAACTATTTTTAACTGAACAAAAGACTAAGCAAACATCTGACGTCAGGGAGCAGCGTTCCCGGAGGAAGGGGGGCTGGCAGCGGTGCGCGGTGCCGGGCTGCCCGTCCCATCCCCGCCCGCGGCCCGGCACCCACCGACAGCAGGGCGGCCGCGGCCTCCCCCGCTCCCGGCGCAGCGCGGCGGCCTCGGGGAGGGGGCTGTGGTCCGCCGGGACCGGGCTGAGGCTGCGGGGATGCCCCAGAGGTGACAAAGAGCAGGCACGGCGCCCATCGGGGAAGGCCAGTGACACCGCTCCTGCTGACGCCGGTCTGTAACTTCTGCGTGTGGTTTTAGGAACCAGAGGCTGCTTTTATCCCCGACGAGTTTGCAGTGTTTACCTGCAAGGCACCCAAAGACCTGGGGCACTCGGCAGGCGAGCGCTGCTCCTGGCGCGCTGGGCGCCGCGGCCGTGCGGCACCAGCGCAGCTGCGGGCTCGGGGGACGGCCCCAGCCCCCCGCATCGCCGCGGCCCAAACTTCCACTCTGATGCGAGCGTGAATAAACACGAGAAACGCTGTGAAGTTCAGCGGGCAGGAGAAGCGCTGGGCTAGCTCTGCCACCAGCGCTGCACAAGGGGGTGGCCGGCGCCGCTCCCTGCCCGCTGTCCCTGGCGCTTAGGGGTGTCCCTCCGGGAACCTCTCGCCCCACTGGGCCGGCGGGGAGAGCTCTGACCCTCACCTCTCTCTAGTGACCGTCATCTTGAGGAAACCTCGAACGGGCTTTTACCCCCGTTTGAAACACTCATCCTTCGCCTTTCCCTCCCTCGCCCCCCACGCCTCCCCCGGCGGCGGCACCGAGCAGCCTGACCGGGGGTGCCCGGCTCCGCTCCGGCCCGTGCCTGCGCTCGGCTCTTCCTTACAGGGGCGCCTGCGGCCGGGCTGGGGGGAGGAGGAGGAAGGGGAGGGGGGCGGTCACCGTGGCGGAGGAGCCCTTCCCAGAGGGGGCGGCGGGCAGTTGCAGAGTCCCTGCACGCACAAAACGCCGCAACCCCCGGGCGACCTGTCAGCTCCGCCGCCCCCCCGGCTCCCCGCCTCGCCTCTCGCCAGAGTCAACACAGAGCTGCGATCCATTTGGGCGATTTAGTTAAAATAAATAAACCCGCGAAGATTCACTAGCGAGCGATGCATCATCGACCCGGAGGTTTATTAAGAGGCTCGTTACAGCCGCGGCTGCAGCCCCTGCTCCGTCGGAGGGGGGAGGCCGGCTGGTGGTGTTGGGGGAAGGCCGGGTCGCCCCCGATCCTCCACACCAGCCCCCCGGCAGGGACCCGGCCCGCACACCGGACAGCCAGCCTCTGCTCAGCCCCTGTCCCCGCAGAGCCCGCGAGCAGGGGGAAGCGGCCCGCCCGACGGCTGCTGCAAAGCTTCGGTACTCATTTCCCTGTATATCGGAGGGAGGGAGAAGAGGGTCGGGAGACATTGTTGTCAGTGGCGATTGTTAACCTAAATAATAATAATAAAGAAAAATCGTTACAGCTGGGTGCTGGCTGAATATGGCAATTACTATTATTGCCAATCACGATTAGAAATAATTATCCTGAAAGCAGGGAGGGTTCAGCTGCCAAGGTGTTTTGAATAATCGCTTCAAAATGAACAGCAAAATATAAGGTTCCCACACAGAGATGATCGCAAACTTTCAGTTGCAGCAATGTATAAAGGAGATCTCATCGCGGGTGAGCTCGTTTACTTGTGAAGCTTCAATTTCTCGCCTCTTACAGGTCCAGTGCTGCTCTGTTCCCACACCACCCTGCACGGCGGCCCTCCCAGGGTGCCCGTCCTGCTCCCCTCCACCAAGTTCCCTGAACACAGCCGGTGGCCAAACACCTCCCGAGGCAGCGGTGCTCGACTCCCTCCATCTTCAATAAAAATGAAGCAGACTACGAGGGATGACATGGGTCCAGGCTGAAACTCCACTCGCTGTGTTTATTTTGCGCAGTTCGATGCAGGCCCTCTCCTTTCAGCTGTTTGAAACGATGTGTCGCTAGGAAGAGGTCACAGGTGACTGGCAAGTTCAACCTACTTAGCTCAATTATCCAAGTTTCGTTTCCAAATTGTGTTCAATTTGATCTTCCTGCTTCCCTCCAAATTATCTCAGAGAAAGAAAAAAATCAAATGAAAGCAGACAATTTAAGCCAAACCCTGTATACCATTATTTATATGCAAAACCATTTTTGTGATATATACTCCCCTTAATGACTATGGAATGCCAGATCTTTCCAAGCAAATTTACAAACCTAGCCATCAAATTATTTCAAAGGCGGGCCTATTAGGGACAAAAATAATTACGAACTTTCAAAAGCTTTGTAAAAACATAAGTTTCTGAATGTTGTCTCTTTAAATTTTTCTTAAGTTTGTTTTTAATTTAAGCCTGGAGGCACAGTAGAGAGATATGCAGAGTTTAATAAGGAGTTTGGAAAATAATGTGCTGTAATCCAGTGCCGAGCTACTTCTCCATAAAATATGGATAAGGAATCAATTCATAAGCACAAATATCTACTAGGATGGAGTTTTAACAAACATTTCACATGAGCATTCTTATATGCATTATTAAGGAGATAACAAAAGTGCTTCAAATCAAGCCCTATACAGTCACATCTGGAAATGGTCTTTTCTGTCTAATTTTCATTTTTTCTCTCAAGAAATGTCAGAAGAAAAACTAGTCTCTCCCCTTGTATATTAATTGCTACCATCAGCTTTTAATCAGCAACATGTATAGTTAGATTTACAGAATCCATTCCATGTTGCCCCTTTAGAGAACAGTAAAATGAAGATAGTATCTTTATTCACTTACAGGATCTGATGTTCAAGCCAAACCCACACACAAACAACATATACATTGCTCTATGCATATAGACAACCCTGCAGATACATAGACACAACACACTTATACATGGAAACGAGTCATGACCGTGTGTTGGACAACATAATAAAAAGTATCTGCATTTCACCACATCCTGAGTCAGACATCATCAGATAAGAAGCAACCTAGGGAAAACTATTTTATAATCAGACACAGCTAATTTCTGAAAGCACTGGATCCATAGCAAGCTTTGCTATATGATGCTTAAGCACAATTTTAAAGAAAGCTTTTCAGGCTTTTTAGTCAAGTAAAGCATTGCTATGAAGGAAAGAAGGGTAAATAAACTCCCCTCAGGTTGCAAAGAGTTGATACAAGTTTGGTTTTTTTTTTCCTAATGTATAAGAGTATTTTTTTCTAATGTATAATTAATGAAATTATATACTGAGGACAAAGATAAAAGAAGTATTTAAAATCTACTACTACTATTTTTTGAAAAATAAATATAATATTTTCCCTTTGAAAGGAAAGGGAAGCAAAGTATTTTCCAAACAGAAGCAGCAAAAACTATTTAGAAGAAAGAACATAAGCAATTTTTTTTAAATACTCTGGAGTTTTCTGAACAACTCTGATGTACTCACATTCTTATCACAACTATTTTCTTTTTACTATTGTAAGTGGATATTCAAGCTAAATTGATGCTTTATGTATATCCTGTCTCAATTTGTAATACTCTGTTCTCTGTAAGGAGATAATTTGAAAAAAAAATACAAAAAAAGAAGAAGTGATACCACTGACAACAATTTACTTAAATTCACAAACCTTGAAATTGATGCATCTCCTATCAATCATAGTCAGAAGCCACAGTAAAACACATCCTACATTTGTATATCAAAACTGTGACTAAAAAAACCCTGTTTTGTTCAATTTAAATGTCCTTCAACATGTTGTCATTTCATACACTGATATTACTGGGGGATTTTTACTATGAGTTGGCTTTCTTCTGTCAAACATGCGAGACAGTAACCTTGCAAAATTAAAGTGCATGCCATTATACTGCACAGATGTTTGTTCTCACTCAGTTACTGACAATGAAATACTTATTAAATAATAATAAGGTGGTATTGACTTCTCTATTCGGTCGATATGAAGATCTGTTGATCTGTGAGGTTAATATTGATGAGGCAGAGTGAGGTAAACATTTCATCAGGAGGGCAAATAAATTCCAATACTGGCATAAAAAAATAGCCCCCTCCCAACTTTGCACATTAACAGAAGCTAATCCTTTTTTGTATTGGTACATGAGCACCAATTCAACCTATCAGCATACTTTACATGCTACTGGTGAAGTAAATCCTTGATGTTATTTCCAGGAAACATAATCCAAAAATGTCTATCACAGGTGTTTAGAACTGAACTCAAATGATGCCAAGCACTTAGGGTTTTCAGTCATTCTGCATGTTCTCTTGCAAATGGCACATTTCCTTTCAGTATTACTGTGAGGCTCCACGTGCAACCTCAATAAATAGATTTCTGCTTGAGTCAGAGAAATGAGAGAAATGCTTTTTTTTTTTTTTTTAATAGGATGAGATCTCTGTCAAAATATTATTTTTATTTGTTGTTTCATCAAAACATCATTGGAAGTTCCCCTTCTTTACCCTCTGCCACAGAACACAATATTGTACACATTTTGAACAATACAAAGAGCCATTTAACTTGATGGCTCTGGCAGAAGGAGCTACTTTCTTATTCATTATTATCTTTAGATTTTCCTTCATTCTGTTTAAGGGAAGCTTAGAGCTGCTCTTCATAGAAGAATATTCCATCAATCAGGTAGGTCTCATACTTTGACAGCATTATTTCAGCATATTATTTTTAATGTATGGTACTTAAACATGTACAGAGAATCCATGTAACTTGCTTCTGGGCTTTTGGATAGAAATTAAAATGATGTGATCTAATATGTAAGAAAATAAGAGGCCATATGTTTTTCGATACTAGTGCCAAAAGAAGCACTTGTCAATTTTCCCCTTTTGGTTATTAATTAGGACCTCAATCCTGCCCTTCAGTTTGCAGAAGTAAAACACAGGTGTGAAACAACTCTTCCTGTCCCTTTGCCAGAAAAGACAACTCTGCCTTGTCAACAGTGTGACTGTTGACATGGGAAGAGCTCAGTCACACAGAGCTTACAGTAAGGCAGCAACATAAAATACAAAACATTACTTTGTCTGCTCTTACCAGAGACCACAGCCTGGTTTCTGGGGCAGAAGAGCCATTTTCACAGCCTCTTCCCTCTTGCCTGTTTGCAGCAGAACTGCTGTGCCTCAGCAGGGAAAGTTGGGCAAGGACCCGGCACCTTCTCTGCATTATGGTGACATCTCATTGGTAGGACAGTGTAGGAAAAACCACATCCTTGCTATTTGTGCTACTTCTCCTTTGAAGGTGCGAGGCTGGCCATCTGCTGCTCCTCCCAGGGATCACTTAGGGGTCTAATACCTTTTATTTTGTTGTTTGTAAAATGTGATGACTTATGTCTGAGAAAGGTAACAAAAACATTCCTTTTTTGACCTCATGCTTTTTTGTTCTTCCCAGCGCATGCTCAGCAGAACTCTGTTGCTGGGTTTTTTTGCACCCCAGGCCATGATGCTGTTTGAAGACTCCTGTCTCTGCAAATTCCTGCATTCACCTAAATCTCTGTTTAAGGCAATGGGATTTTGTGTACTTGTGTTTTGCCACGCTGTCTGCTTTTGTCTGTTTTTTAGATCTTTTTATCCTCGTATATCTTGAGGAACTTTCTCCTACAATTATCTGAAGTATTTCCCAATATCTGTGTAATGATAATCAGATGGCAGAGCATCTGGGAACAGTGCTTTGGTTCATGGGTACCTTGTTTTCTACCATGTGGTTGGATGGTCTTAAAAAAAATTCTTTCTAGCGCACATGTCAAGTAATTCTGGTAGAATAAGAATCACCAGAATCAGAAACTCTTCAGGCTTTAATTCACACCGAGATTTTCTGAAAGTTTTTCTGAAATTTTCAAAACAAACATGTAGGCAATTTAGAGGCACAGTTTTTGGTAACCTCAGGACTCTGGGTCAGGGTTCCACAGGTACAATATAAGAACTAGACTAGTGTCTTGTGCTGCAGGATATCTTTGTGTGTATTTATCTGAAACAACCTTGGTTTTGTAGATCTTGTGCATGCAAAAGGATCCAGCAAATAAGTTTAATACTTTTAGTAACAACTGTATTTGAGAAATATTATTGTGTAACATTATTTCAGTGCATGCTTTTGCAAGGGCAAAGTATATTCTCTGTGAAGTTCTCCTTAATATTTCAAGCTCATTCTTCTCTGGTTTCAAGGCTGGAGATTCTGTACTCGTGTTTCTTACATGGCAATAACAATATTGAAGGAACAACTATTCTGCTAGTGAATTAAGCTGAATAAGAGAAGAAAACTGTAATGGCTGGGGGCTCCCATCTCTAGTCATATGCTTCACAGCACAGATTGCAAGAGGAAGAATAGGCAGCAAACTGTGTAAAATGAGCACAGGTAATTCCAACACTGTGAAAACACTCCTGCCTTGAGAGCACTAGCAATGAAAAGGTTACAAGAAAGGGGTAATAAAAATATCAAAAGAAACCAAATAGAGATAGGTTTCTTTGCAAGTAGAGAAGCCACTTTCTAAGATGGTGGCCTTATGTGCAAGTGCATTTGTCTTCCAGACCCACTGCTGTTGATTACAATTCTGATGCCACTGGGGGGGTTACAGTTTTGTTGAGTTTCTGGATCTCAATTGTGCTGTCAAGGGGTCATTCTTTCTGGTAATAAGGTAGCAAGTGACCCCTGGGAGAGAAGGAAAACAATTGACTCTTGAAAGCAGAAACATATACTGAAGTCTAGAGTAGATTTCTGGCAGTGGCCCAGGTCTTTTCTCATAGCATTTGTCATTGTAGCAATGAAAAAATTGTGGGAGCTCTACAGGCAGCCAAAAAAGGAAAACAACAACAAAACAGCTAGATGTAATTTATTTTTGAATTATGTTTTAGAGCAGGTTGTTTTTTGTTTGTCACAATGTTGGTTCACTTGTTAGAGATGTGGATCCCATTAGATAGAAATCTGTTGCTTATTTTAAAGCAAATGATTATCAAATGACGACACTTCAAAACATTTTTTACTTTAATTTGAAGTGAAGTCATTTGAGTTTGAAACATATGCCTTTGCTAAATGCAGAATATTTTGTTGTCAAAACCAGACAACTCCATTTTGTGTCCACTGCTTGTAACCACTGCTGATCCCGGATGTCACTGAAAATATTAGCCTTGGCAGTAAGTCTTTACAGAGGCTGCTTTATTAATTATTATTATTATTACTACTATTAATGTTATATTGTTATTGTTGTTACTATTATCAAGTCAAATGGTCTCACCATATAATTATACTTAACCAGAAAATGTAAAATTGCATTTGATTGGCTCTCGAAGTGTTATTCCACTTTGTATAACTGGACAAAGCTTACTTCTAAGAAATAATTTAAGCTGAGGTCTGCATGCAAAGGTTTTCCACATCTTTCTGACAACTGGCTTCCCTATTTCACAGTGTTACCATGTTGCTTTACTATGTTGTAGTAAAAGCATACAAAAACTGTGCATGCATACATGAAGTGCATGTACGCCACGCAAACACAAATGACACGTATGATTTATATTATAAATATATTTATATTATATTATTGCAAGATTTTAACGTGGAGTTCAAATTTACTACAAGCCTCAGCATTGCAGCTGATATACATGGATTCATCCCATCATTTAACTGGAGCACTTAAGGTGGGACTGTAGAAGCTTCAGTCTTCCTCTGTTGTCAGTGGAGAAAGGCAGGCACAGCCAGAGACACTACTCTTAAGGTACTTGCCTTTCTTCATTGGCTGTAGAGCAAGCCCAGAGCAAAACTACTCCTAATGTTGAACAAATGGCTGAAACTGATTGCAAGGAATCATTGCTGACACAAGCAAAGGGACACATCTTCTGCTGTCATCTGTATATTCTGGGCCCAAAAATATCTTTTGGTTTAGAATCTAAAATACCTCATATAGATAATCATGTGAAGACTTACACAGAAAGAAACTGAACAAAGCTTGGTGTTGATATTTTTTAATTTCAGTTGTCTGAAAGTCAGACATCTAGTCTGTACTGGTCATCTTCTTTTACTCTGCATTTCACTTACTTAACTCTTGTCTTAGCATTAGATGAAATATGCTGAGGAGGAGGATCCTGAGACAAATGTATGGTAGGTGAGATATGATGGTAAGGGTGCATTAATTACAGAACAAATTCAGATGCCTAAATTAGCAGAGGTGACCTTTGGATTAGGATTTGAGGTGCTTAGGAATACCTTTTAGAAAGCTAAAGAAAAAAAAAAAAGAAAAAAAGAAATGAAATTTTTGCTAAGGGATTTGTGTCACAACATGCAGAGAAGGAGGTATTTGTGTATCTAGTGTAAAAAAGAAAAATAGTTGTATTATTGCCTGCTAAAATCCTGACAACCTCCTGCCTTGTCACATTAGGAAAAATGGGAAGAACAAAGAACATCTTGAAGAAGCCCTAATCTCACACCACACAGAGTACTATGCAACAGACTGAAAGAGAGGAAGGTGTTATTCATTGAGCAGTATGAGAGAGGCTGGCTGTAAAAATGACTTTTCCTCATGACCCTATCTGGGCACAGGAAAATTAGTAATACGTGGTTTCACCTTAACTTCTCTCTTTCTCCCTCCTCATGTTCCCTGCCAGGAAATAGCAATAGGTTTGTATATATATATATTTCAATATCCAAGGGAGTGTCAGATTTATCTTGTTTATTTCTTTCTCAGCACAGCTCGTGGAAAGTAATTTTCATACAACTATGTTGTCTCATGTTTTATTCTATCACAAAAGCAAATTTTAAAAAGCTCTAGTGTGATTAAAATGACTAATCTACATTCATTCTGAAGACCCTTCCTCTAATATATTTTTAGCTAAGAGTAATTGTGATATCTGATGTTATAATTCTTGTAAGGGTGAACTTCTGTCCCAAGCAGATTATTTTAACTGGTTTTGTACATATTTATAATTACATTTATAATTTAGGATCCTAGAATGCACTATTTGCTTAAAGAATAGAAATGCTACTTTCAGATCATTTCATTTAGAGCATCTATTGTTGAAGGAGCTGCAAGTTTATTTACTCATTAAGTAAAATTCTCAACAGGTAATATTAAAACCAGTACCTTGCTGTCCAGAATAACAGTAACAGAAAACAAAAATCAAATGCTAATGTTAGCCATAAGATAAACTAACTGGTGACATGCTCTATTGTGTGCTGGAGCTCTGTCAGCTTGTCAAGAGGAATTAGTTCTCAGGCAAGGTATTTATAGCAACATAAGACTGGAAGGCATCACCAGGGTCACAGAATCATTGTAATAGAAGAGAATTTGTTAAATAACATTCCCTCGTGATCCTATGAAAATTTTCCCCTTAGCTTCTCTGAAACTCCCTGCTGGTCCATTTTTACTGCAAAGCTGGCATTCAGCTTTTCCTGACCATAGGATCAAGATTTACTGGCCAGAGGCTGAAGCAATTTAATACCTCTAGGTGCATTGGTTCACCCTGACCTACATCCTGGTTCTTGTGTCTGACCGTCAGAGCAAAGAAGGGTGAATAGTCATTGCTCCTTTCTGAAAATCAAGAAATGTACCAGAAATAATAAAGATTCTTCCTGGATATTCCTAATCAAGGACTGCCTTGCAGTAAGGTAAATAAAGTATAACTACAATATAGATACACATTCAATACACTTAGTTTAGGAACTGAGAGCAAGGGCTGCTCTTCCGCCCTTACGCCTTACAGCGAGGCTTTCAAGATTTTGAAGCAGCTGGTGTCCAGATAATTTAGAGTTTTGCAGGCAGAATTGCACACAGAAGTGAGGAGGAATCTGTTGCAAAGGCCTGAGCAACTGAAATCTGTGGTGATTCATCCCCCTCACAAGGTAGACAGCTGTTTCCAGCAGGATCTGCAGCTTTTGGGTGGACTTTCTGGGCCAGTATGCTTCCTCCCGCTATTAAAGTGAGGGGAACTACATATGGGATGAACTTGGCTCTTTAGGTGTGGGAAAAACCATTTCCAGTACTGACATATGGATATTAGCACTTCTTTATGCAGGGCTTACAGACAGGCTTTAGAAATGTTTACAAGGTGGGAAGGACAATGAAAAAACATGTAAAATCATTTCATCCTGATTCATCTTTGGAAGGAACTGTGCATGTGGATCACTCTCTTTCCAGCTGGCTGTGTCTGTCAGGACCTTTTCCCCAAATCTCAACCTCATAGCCCTCCTACAGGAGTTTGGGCTGTGTCCAGGAGAGGTCTGGGAAGAACATGTATATTTCCTCTGCACTCCCACAGGCTTTTTATTCTTGGAAACTAAGGATAACACTGCTGAAAAGTCCACATTAGCCAAGTAAAAATTTCTGAAGAGCTGCTATGAAATAGCACTGCAGAGCCAAATCCTCCTGTCACCCATACATATTGTGGGCATTGCCCTGAGTCCCAGAACCAGAGCCCTCAGTCCTACCCTGGCAATCAAAGGATGGAAACTGTTCCCTACCTGCAGAAGAACTTTAGGAAGACCCAGCCATTTGCTCTTATTAGCCCCTGTGTGTCTGTCCAGAGTGATAATACATCTCCTGAGTCCACTTAAATTAAAATAATAAACTGAACCAAGCACTGTATTTTTATACCCAGTGGGCTGGCTGCATTTCAAGGCTGCAGAACCTGAAGTGCAAGTGGAGTGATGCAGCTGGCCAGACCAATACCTTTCTTTCATGGATGCCACAGCACCAGCAATCCATCCACTGGACAATGACCACTAGAGCACACCCTGCTCCCTGGGTACACCTCGTTTAACACTTACTTGCTTTCTCCATCGTGGGGTCTCTGCATTCCAGAAGGCTGCTATAGTGGCAAGGGGGTGTCATCTAAACTTATTGTACACTGCCTCCCATTGTAAGTGGGGGGCTTTAGCCATTTCTGTAATACAATATCATATGTCCAGGAATAGGGTGTGGGAAGCTCATAACTGTTAATGATACAAAGGCAGAGTGTCAGTCTTCAGTCAAAAGTGAGTTTAACTTTGACAAAGAGGTGAGAACCATTTCACTTCATGTCACAGCAGAATTTGGCCAGACACTCTCAAAATTTTGTCCCAGTTAGTCTCAGTGTATGAGGCATAGAAAACATTTGGATATATGGGAACAATTGCAAACTGCTATTCACTTCAGCATTCATATATTTCTGCTGCTGCTTGATTTAATGATTTTCTGCTAATGCATCTTCAGATACGTTTGGAAGAGATGAGTAACTGCTTGGCTTGAATCTTGCAAATCAAATACCAAGATGAAACCAACATGAAAGTGCTTAATTTAATTGTCTATATGCTAAATGTATTGCAGAAAAGGGGTAACAAGGTATTTCTGAAACAGCACCAAGGAACTGTTGATCTGAGTGAACATCTGTGAGTTAGGGCTCAGAGGTTTTATGTCTCATTTGGCCACTGACACCTGAATAAATTTGGCTACATCGCTAGCCTATTTTTACACAACTTCCTCCCTTAAATATCACTAATCATTACAGTCTTTACATGGTTCCTTCCTGAAAATTCATTAATGTTCAAAGAGACAGTCAAACAAAATGTATTAGATATGCGAAAACTGGATACTGATTCTGCAGGAAACTTTTACAAAAAGTAAACTCCTGAATTTCAAACACTATTTTGATTCTGAAAACAACCTCAAGGCCATCTCAGGTAAGAGCAGACCTCAGTTTTATTTACATTTATATACAGGAACGTACATAAAGATAAGGGCATAGGAAGTAACAGCTGTAAGTATGATTATTCTAACCACCCCTGTTAAAAGTGAGAGAGATGAGAAAGGATAGAATGGTGTTTGACAGTGCAAAAATGCTAACTCATGACTTTTATTTCCTTCCAAAACAACTCAGCAGTGTAAAACTTCCCCATTACAATTCAGCCAAGGTCACTGAGACCCTCAGTGATGTGCTGAGCACGACCAACTTGTACAAGTCAACAGTGTTTGAGGCAGAATTACTTTATGTGTAAAATATGAAAAAAAAATGAATGTAAGTTACAGCTTTGGGAAATGCCTGTGGACCACAGCAATAAACAAAAATGCTTTATTGCCTTTAAGATGGTAGGACATGGAGCTTATTCAGATAATTCCTTTTTTTATTTTCTTCCTCCCTGCTTCCCTATACTCCTTATGATCTTTCCCAGTTCTGTCTTGGTGTAGGCCTCTTCCTGAAAACAGCAGCTTTCAGAAGACACTAAAAATTCTGAGGATAAACTTCATTAATCTAATTTTAATTAAGAATAAGCAAACCCTTGAGATGCATACAGTGTAAGTAGTAGCAAAAATTTTACACTTTACACTAAAAGCATCAGAGGCTGGAACCCAGGAGAGAAACACATCTTGCAGATGACAACAATGGCGCCTTAGAATTTCCTTCTGAACATATTTACACATTTCCATAGTCCTTTGTTCTATCTTCATAGTCTCAAATCCTATGGCTCCTTTTCTCCGAGATATTTGATATTTACTTTCAAGCAGCATGTAGGGACTATGGAATTTTTTTCACCTTGATATGAAGAACCTGTATGGCAACTCTTCTATTGTTGCTTTTTTTGCCTCCAGATGTTCAACTGCCTGTGAGAGTACTCAAGGAAACATAGTTATGCTCTATTCCAATACTGAATCAGTTTAATTGAAAAAATATCATGTGATGTGTACAGTAAGGGAATTTAAAATTAACTCACTAGTGTATTCATGGTTAAATACAATGGCTTTTCTTTCTAATAGGACATAATACAGTGCCTGTAAATGATTCTTACTAAAAAAAACAGTGAACTTAATATGCATATCAGTGTATTGCAGGGAGCCAAGCACATATCACAGAGCACCATATAACAGAGAGGACAGCAGGCTGCACTGCCACCCACCTGAAGCTCAGCTCCAGCCATTTTGTTCTTTCAGAAATGGTTTTATTCTTATGCTCATGGAAATGTGCACTAGCAAGAGCAACCTGATCTTACGAAGTGACTTGTCATGCCTGATGGATGCTGAGGACTAGCTGGAGTTACAAGGCAGTAAAAGCTCCTCTGTGCTAAGCACACCTCTGCACAGATATACACAGTGCAAGCTTATTGCAAAGCTTGTGGGGTTACTGCCACTGCCTTTGTTGTTCTGTTTATGCAGCACAGAACTATGCTGATAAATACCCAGATAGGACAGATATAAATTTGATGGATGAAATACAGTTTTCTTTAATAATCTAGATTGAAATGTTAAATTTTGCTCTGCATTTATCATGCTCTTCTAGTGTGTATTGGCAATAGGCTCACTCATTGTTCTAAATGGCTGTAAATTGCTGTCAGGTTCACAGCACCCAGGGCCTTTGTGTGTTGGTTTTATTGAAAGCAGGTCTACTACAGGCTGCTTTTTAACCTGGAAGATTTAAGAAAAGAGAAGAATCTATTCCTTTTAGCTCAGGAGGTTCCTAAGCTGCAGAAAGCATTAGGGGTTGTAGGGAAAGAAGTTTTATATATGCGTGTTGTACAGAAAGCTTCTGTTCCTATGCTTTTCCCTCAAATATGCTCCATTAGCCACTCAGAGAGAGGCTGAACGAAATAGCTCTTTGCTCTGTCTGAAGAGGGCTTTATTTATGGACTCCCTTTATTCTTAGTTATTGCAGCAACCCTTGGGCTTGATTCTATAAAACACTAGCTCAGGGCAACCTCCCCCCAGTAATACTAGGGCAGCAATTAAGCAATTAACACATGAGTGTTTGCAGCTCTCAGCAGAGGGTTGATACCATGCAGACCTCGGTTCTTATGGAGAAGGACTTTTACAAGGAAATATCATTCCTCCCTGCAGCAGCAGTAAATAGCTGGAAGTGCAGCAGGCAATTGGCTTTAAAGGTCAAGAGAAAATCCCACCCAGGCTTCCAGCTGCCAGGCAGCTTTCAGTGAACCTCAGCTCTAAGGTGAGCATAGCCTGGGTGAGTGGGGTGGCCAACACCCGTGACTTGTGTCCTGGGATTTGGCAGGGGGAATGCTTGTGCTTTAGTGTGAGACTCCTCGTTTGCACTTCTACAGAGACGTTTCAAATGGTGTCCCTGGTCGGGGTTTGGGTAAACCATTTGGAGAGCCTTTTGCAGTAGTTAGCTGGAAAATTTATCTGGGCTAGTCTGAAGGAAGCCTCTTTACTGCAGCACTCATGGAAACAGAAACTCATGACACCACACTCTGAGTATTCACCAAACCAGAAAATTAAGGGAAATATCTTTGTGGGACAAATTAAAAGGGTTTTTCTATTTCTTACTTGGCTTAGAGTGCGCTTTTATATGCTGAAAATTACCTTGTTTTGCTGTTGCAGAATAGCTCTTTATATCTTTAGATAGAAATACCCTTTTGGAAAGACTTGAAGCACGTTTTCATGTTTCACCAATGCCTTCAGCTCTTTCTTTTTCCTAAAGTTGTGGAGACAATAAATTGGAAATCAGTCCATTGCTTGTGATTTGCAACTCTAATAAAGCCTGGTGGGTATACAGCTTTCTTCTGTGGCCATGATTATCTGGTGACTGCTTCTGGCTTATGATTGTTAATGAACATTTTAAAGTACACTGATGACACTTTGCTTTCTAAAGAGCAATTTGTATTCCTAGAATAATCAACAAATTATTTTCTTTAAATAAAAATCTAGTACAAGTTTGTCAGAAGAAATAAAATCTTATATTTGTACTAATAAAGTACTGCATCTAGCAGTGTTTCTGGTTTAGCTAACATAAAGGATTAACTAATCTTCTATCTGCTGTGCTTTTCTTGCAGCATAATAATATTCTCAAAATAATAATTATAACATCATTTGTTTACTAAAGTATGGGTATAGCATTTGGAGGATTTGTAAAAACATTTTTCCTTTTGTTTCCTTTCCTAGAAGAGTATTGGAATACTGGAGAAATTGAATTAAAATATGTTAATTGAAACTGTGCTTAATTTATTTCAGCAGTGTAGTGTATACCGAATACAATTCTTTAGAAAGAATTGAATTTTATATTTTTGAAGTTAATAAATGTATTTCTGTATTTCTGATTCTTGGGGTTACATGGGAAATACCTGCTCACTCATTTTGAAAATAAGAGGAGCATAAAATGAAAAAAAAAAAAAAAAAAAAAAAAAAAAAAAAAAAAGATTGGAGACAATGGAAGACTTCCAGTAACTCAGCTTTGGAACGGATCTAGTTCTCTGGCTGGAGATGAAATATGTTCTCACTTCCAGTGCTGGGAGTCTCATTTTTTGTGGCTTTCTATAATGCCAGTACCTGAATTTAAATATTATTCTTCGAGAGCTAGTGAAAGCAAAGTTATTGGTTTTGGCTGCCAGCTCCCATAGTGTGGTCCCTCTTTCCCATTAACACTGACTTGTCCTTCACGTTGAATCCTAGGCACTGTTCTTACTTTGATGCAGCAGCTCAGTTTTGTGGAATGCTTTTTGAACAGAAGTTTTTCAATATGTAAGTTTACAATCCCAAAGAGTATTCAGATACTCTGTTGTATTATTGCATGCATTTAATTTTTAGTTTTCGTTTGGATCCAAGTGAAATATCTGTATGTTTCTCTGGCAAAACAAACTTGCAATTTGTGAGTAGTGTCTGTATGTGTCTGTTTATTTTCCCAGTTTATTTGGGTCTTCCATAAAGATAGCAAAACTATGTTTTCTTCTGAAGTCCCATCATTTGTCTTTTTCCTTTTCTTCCTTTATTTTTTTTCTCTTTTTTTTTTGTCTTTAAATTATTTCTTCACTCTCTGCAGGATGATTTTCTTCTAAAGATAACTGGTCACCCATGCACTCAGGCAGTTTAGATTGTTTGAGTATGGAAGGTTATCAGTTCCCATGAGTGGAAAATTTGTTCTGGATTTTAGAGTTTTAAGGAACACCTGGATACTATATGGTTTTATTTGGTTTGAGTAATTGATGTCTTGGACTGTTCTTGCCTTTGTTGGCATGTCTGTAGCCATGGGGTTTCAACAGCATGTGACTGTGGTCTGTCTGCCCCATTCGTGTGCTTGTCACAAAGCAACTGGACAAGCTTGCCATCCTCACGTGAACTGAAAAAAGGTATTTACAGTAGGCAGGAATTCGTTTTGCTTCAATGTATAAAGCACTTTAAGACAAGGCTTAATATTTTTCAAAGTATGTGCTGACCACTTATGAGGACATGGCCACCTAACCCTCTCAAATTAGGCAACCAAAACCTGAAGTACATCCCTCTGTCTTACTGTTGAAAATCCAGCCATTGGTTTTAAATTGCTCCTGTGCTTAATTTTTAGCGATAGTTACAAATGTGCTAAATATGGGCCACTGCAAAAATTCTGCAAATTCTCTGACAGTGACTTAATGGGAGGTTGAAAGGCTTGCATCTAAAAATCAGGCTGCTCAGCTGAGGTTCTCAGATGGATAGATGGATTGCTTCAGGCACTTGAAAAGCTTGCCCTACTTCCCCATGCTTGGGAACACCAGCATAAAAATGACCTGTACAAGGCAGCTGAAGGTGTCACGGCTTCAGAATTTTGCACTGCTCTGTTTGCAAACTGGTGGGGTGGTTGGTTCATTTTAATGTCTGCTGCAACTGATGTTGTGGTATGAATGGGAGGGATGTTTTCTTATCCAGTGGTCAGGAGTCATCCTTAACCATTGCTGCTGGTGGGGATTACTGTGTGCAAAGGAGCAAATGAGGGAAGGGGGTCACACTGCTTGCCACACTCACCTGTTGCATTTTGAGGAGCACCCATAGCCTTTCATCCCTTTCTTGTTTGCATTTAACTCAGAGACCATTGAAGGGTTTTGGCTTGCAAATCGACTGCTCTGGAGAGGGTTATTGACTCTCCCCGAGTCAGTGGCATGGAAGTCAATACTTGGCCACTTGTGTGACTGCACCAGGAGCTTGTGTTGATGTTCATGTAACTTGTACTCCCACAGTAATGCACAGTGGCAGACTCAAGTATTAAAACACTAAGGCAGCATGTTTACATGGGAAATGGTGTCACATGGAAAAGAAAGCTGTGAACTCTTCCACAAGAAAGCAAGTAAAATTAATGACCAGACAACAGAGAGCTCTCTGATTGTCATAACTATAACTTTTATTTATAGGAATGTAACTAAATTTATTGAAATTGCCATAAAATATACTAAACTCACTTTAAGGCTGGGCAGTTGTGGTTTTTTTTTAACTCCCTCCTCTCAGTTGCAACAGTTACTTGCTAACTGCTGTATGTATTGTCTACATGTTTGTCTCAAGAAACTTTTGTTTCAAGATGCATTTAAGAAGCTTGGGCATAAAAATCTCATCAATGGTCCTAATTGACTGAAAGAAAAAATTACTTAAGATGTTGATATTGCATGTCTTTTTGCTACTAATTTTTTTTTTTTTTTTGTGCACTTGTTTTTATAATTAACTTGCTCTGAAAATCCAAGTTGTTTCTGAAATTACATTTCGGGGACAGTTGAGAGAACAGACTAAAGCTTGTTTGGTTTCTGTGGGAGCTTAATCTAGGTCAACGGATAATTATAAGGTGAGATAAAAATTAAAGCAATGAGAATGAAACTTATATAGGGCAACTTGGGAAAAGCCCAATCCTGATCAAATACTGGGAAGAGTTGCTCTACACCAAGGAAGGAAAAACTGCTCAGAACTTCCAGCAGCACAAGTTTTGTGGAAACCTAGAGCAACATCTTACAGAGTTTACTGCCAGGTAACCTGGCAGCCAACTAAACAGACACAATTTGTGCAGTTTGTATTCTGGACACCTCTTCTACCTGTTCTTTTACTATCCCAGGTACAAGAAAGGAGTAGGGAATGAGTACCCATATGTATTTTCTTTCTGCTTGCTTGCCTTACCCCAGAGCATGGCAAATCATTAGTGGGGAAGGTGGTGGTGTGTTCATGCAGGAAGAGCTTTAGGAGGCCCACTGTTCACCACTGCAAACAGGGATGCTGCTTGTGCACTGTGCAACTGGATATTCTTGCATCTGCAGGGATGAACTGCTGAACTCCTTGGGGGAGAACTTGTCTGCTGAGATTAAATATGGTTTAAACTGTAGTAAGAATTAAAATTGGTAGGCTTATATATATATATATTTGGGGGTTTTTAATGATGAAGTGACAAAAAGAAATTCAAAAACCAAAAAACAGTCACCAAAAAGAACACTGGACAAACACAGAAAGTAAGCATCTATATGTTTTGGCCCTTTCTGCTCCCTCCGAGAGTACTACCAGTGGCATGTGTGAAGGCATTTTCAAAGCTAGGCTTCAGAATATTTCTGAACTCTATTCTACATTAGTCTCAGCATCTATAAATTGACTCTAGGGTCATTTAGGGGATACCTTAGCTTTAAATACAGGCTTGCACTAATATGTCTGTTGGCCCTCACTCATCCATTTGAATTGGCTGAAATCCAGCTGGAATAGAGGAGAGTTGTTTAAGACACCCATTCTTCATGATGTTACATTATCATATCTTGTCGTGCACTTCCCAAAGAAAAGGCTAGAATGGGATTGGTATAATGGAGCAGACCTCTTCCAGTGGTGGGGAAGTGGCCTTATATGAGGATATAGTGTGTAGGGCAGAGTATGGCCCAAACTCTGGCCCAAGGACAATACAGATGCAAAAGAAATAGTAATTTTTATGAATGCTGCTCAGTCACACGTAACACTTACAGTCAAACTGCTATGCCAGTTTATTTTTATGAGTCATTTAGTGGAAACATATACTTATCTCCAGTTTAAAGATATGAAAGAGAAAGTAATTTGCTAACAACAGTTTTGGGTTATTTGCAGGGCCAAAGATAAGAAATAAAGAGCAATTGTATTCTGACCCATAAATAACTCCAACTTTCAGATCTCTTGTACTCTGAATATGTCAAGGAATTTCCTTACAGCCAGAAGAATGATTTTTTTTTTGTAGTCTGTCTGTAAGATGAACAGGACACCTACTTTTATCAGTTTTCACAATGAGTAAAAAAATTTTCAGAATGTTTGCCAGCTAAGTTATTTTGTGTGGCAGAGCCTGACCCTGCAAAGATTTTAGTTTGAATGTTTTAGGGTTTTTAAACATACATAGACAAAAAAAAATGTATATTTGCTCATTCATTTATTTAAACAAAGAGAAAAATTTTGTTCATGAAGGCTCTGGGCTTGACTTTTTTTTTTTTTTNGCTCTGGGTTTTCTTTTTTTTTTTTTTTTTTTTTAATTGTAGATTCCAGTGGTTCAGGCATCTGTATAACAGGCTTGTCTGTGCTATACTGCAGAGAAACCTTCCTCTTTGACCTACTGGGTGTTTCCTTTCTGAGGGAGGAAAGGAATTCTTTCCATGTTAAAGGAGTTCAGTCTCCTCCTGTCACTGATTGCCTCTGTTGCTTAGTTGAGCCCAATTATATGCAATGGCTTTTCAAGGGTTCAGCTGTGAAGGAGGCATGTGTGCAAATGATATCAATAAAATAACAGGATTTGCATACACAGGAGCAGAACACATGCTACTGCTTTGAAGATTTACTGTATGAGGTACACTTAATGTTTGGTAGGACAGCTGTTGACACTGCCACTTTTATATTGCTCCTGTTTAGTTCTCCTGGCTGCCATAGGCAGAGGCAAAAGAAAAAGGCAGTGTTAGCTGTTCATGCAGGAGTAATAACAGCTCTTAACAGTAGAAGAGTAATTACCTTTGTCTGGTTTCTCCCTGTTCAAAAATCTAATGAAATAGAGACCATTGGCTAGATAGCTGACAGATACAGAAATCCTCTTGCTTTTACTAAATCCGTGGCTTGTTATGTAAGACACTCTTTGCTCACAAGCTGAACTCGCATCTTAATTTTTGAAAAAAATCCATTACTGATGGGTAGATCTCCTGAGCACATTTGACAGCTTTCAAGCTAGTGGTATTTGGCAAGGCCTTTTAAAGTTATAGGAGATTTATAGCTGAAGAGATTCCATAGCAGTGCGTTCAGATGCGATCCCTCTCCCCCAGCTTCTGCTCTGGGTAACAGTGACAGGAGCTGTCTGTACACCAGAAGGAACAGTTTAAGAGGAGTGGCTGCATTTGGCAATAGAAGCCCCTGTTAGCAGCCGGAAGCATTGGTGCTGAAAAGCAATCGCTGGTGTCAAGAACGTTCCTGGCTAAGCACTGCAGCTGGTGGCAATAAATAGCATTCTAATAAAGGAGGATGTTCAACCCGTGACATAAGCGAATACTGCTTCAACCACAAAAAGTAATTTATGGTGCTGCATATGCCCGAAATGGATTTTTTTTCTGATACATTTTAAAATAAAAATGGTAAGATTTCAATGGAGGGAAAGATCTGCATTTTAAATCAAAATGAAATTGAAAGATCAATAAAAAGAGTACTGCTTTTTTAAGTACGCAATGATACATAACATCTTAAGGATGTGCACTGTCACAAAGCACAATTACCTCCATTCCTAAAAATGAAAGATGCTGTTTTCTGACTGTGAATGTTCTCTATATTGCATCAAACCTAATAACTTCCCATGTCAGTGATAATCCTCCCAAACATTTAGACAGAACCATCATCATCTTCTCATAAGAATGCCAAAATGATCATGCAGAAAGTAGCAAATAACAATATGTTCATATTGCATAAACATAATCCCTGAAAAAAAATCAGCTCCAGCCTGCTCAATGAGGAGCAAAAGGAGTGGTAGCAAAGTCATTAGACTCATTGGGCCTGTTAGTGTTGAGTCCACTACAGCAAACAAGTTATTAGTTTTGACATAGCCAGTGGTTTATTTGAACATATGCTTCTGCTCTTTGGTATACATTCCATCTGTGCCACATGTGACTTCTCTTACATAATTGCTGTGAAACATGGCAATGCTACACATTGTATCATCTCCCACTGGGATGAGCTGTGTGGATGTGAAACCAGGAAAACCTGTCCTTTAAATTTATTACTGCTGGTTAGTTTGGGACACTTTTGGGGTGCATGGAAGAAAGGGTAGTTTTGTTTTCAGGTGAGCATAGGCTGTCAGCTTAAATGAGAATATAGGGTGTTTTGAAAGGCATTGTATACAGCAGCTTGTTTTGAATCACAAGGGTTGTGTGTGCAAGCACATAAAATGAGAAACTGGTTAAATGTTACTGTCAAAATGTATTGGAATGTGAAGCATAGCATACACATTGGAAATTCCTTGAGAAAACATATCTTTTGTATTATTCTTTTGCATGTGTTTATTAATTCTCTAGTTTCATTTTAGGAAGAAACAGGCCTGCCTGTTTTAAGAGAGGGCTGATACCCATTTATCAGCCATACAGCCCTCTACTCAAGTTGATTCCCACCCCAGCCTTCTCCCTCCCCCTGTAAATGGTTTCTGCTGTCGTTTAGGAGTTAAAGAACCAGATTCTCAGCTGGTGCACATCAGCATTGCTATCCTGAAATAAATAGGCATAACTTCAATGGAGTCACTGAAACCTAAGCTCAGACTCGTGGGTTTTACTGTCCTTGAGTGCAGTGTTTTAAGGCTTAGGATACACACTTCTGTGATACTTTGTTATGGTATAAACAAATACTACGCTTCTGATTTGAATTATAATTTCATTCACCCAGAAACCAATAGAGCTTTGCTTATTTATCCCAGCTGAGAGGATAGCCCAAAGGCTTTTCATGTTGTATGATAAAGTCACGGGCTGTGATTCCAACAGCACCCCCTCACCCCCCCATATAAAAAAAGAGGTGACCCCACTACTGCTGCTGTAATTACTTAGATGTGAAACAGTTGTTCAGAGAACTCTGGATTCAAATCAGTGCCAAGATGTTTATTCTGTAGTGAAGTGATCTGTCTGCTAAGGCTTTAGTCAGTTCAGACAGAAAGCAAGAGTCTGAATTCAGGTACCGGTATGAAGAGTTGGGTAGAAATTTGGGAGTAATTAAAGGATGGAACACCTACCAAAAATGTTGAATGGAACATTTCCTGTAAACTGTGTGTGCAGCCACAATGCACTTTGATTCTGAGCAGCATTTAAACTTGGGATGGAATCCAGCTACAAAGCCTTGGTCTAGATCTGAATTCCCACAAGTTCAAGGTTGTTATGATCAATGGAGTTTATTTGGTTCCATATCTAACTGCAGATATTTTAAGGTAACTTCAATCAGATGTTCTTGGGATCTACTGGGATAATAGTGCAATAAAAGCTGAAATTAAACATATCTGGTTTTGTGTAGGGATTTTATTAGTATTCCAGTTTAAGGTTAAGATAGTCCACTTGTGCAGTCAGCCTACGTTAATAAATTAAAGCAAGGGAGTTTGTAAATTATTTAAAATCATGGTTTACACATTTTTCCAAATCAAAAGAAGTACAGCAAGTTCATCTGAATTCTTAAGGCAGTGCATGTGGTGAACATTAGTTTTCGCCTTCTTCCTTACTTTTTTTTTAGGTTGACTAAAGGTTTCTTTTTCTTCACAAATACTGTACTGGAAACTGAAGACGTCTTGCACATGTGTACAACATCAGGGATAGCAACACCAATGATATAAGGATCTTCCTTAGGTGCAGGATATAGTAGCAAGGAAACATAACTGCGTGCATTCAGAACTCCACAGTGGTACATTCTTTCCAAACTGCAAATCATATCAAATGAAGGAACATGGACTGGCAAAATTGAGAACTGGAGAAAGAAAAGAATGCAGTATTTACTTAAATTCAAAACAAAACTCAAAACAAAGAACCCAGTTACTGCTTCTATGTTTAGCCCATAATATGTCATTCAGTATGATGTCTTGATCAAAATCAGCTATAGGAATGCGAGAGATATCAGTTGTCGCAATTTTTGTCAACAAGAAACAAAAATAATCAATGATACACTTGTTCTTCTTTGCTACCTTTATTTTTTTCAGTTCAGCCAGGCTGGTGATTATCTAGGGAGTGCCTGCAGTGATAATTCTGATAGAAACTCTAGCTCATGTTTTTGGCTGATAAAGGAGGCATTGATAAGAAAATGCCAGGTAAAGGAGAGAAAGCTGAGAGGAAAATGAAGACTGCCTAGAGGGCTGAGGTTTGTGAGTGCTGTATTCCTCTGGCACTGCTGCAACACCCTGCTGAATGCTGTGGGTTAGCCTCACATTGCCTGGTTATGCATGGGAAGCTATCTCCTGCCTGGAGAAGGTCTTTGGTGCTTTGGAAAAGCATCTTTACTCAGGGCAGAGAAGCAGGGAAACAAAACAATTTCTATAGCAATGAGAGCCCACCTGTGAACATAATCCAGGAGTCTCAAAATACTTTTATAATGAGCTGGATGGCTTCTGTGAGCTCTGGCTTTAGGCAGCATGTCAGCTGGGGGTGGGTGGTTGTTGAAGGAGGCTTCAAATTCAGCTCTCTAAACCAGCTAATTGCAGTTAACCTGGTATAACGTTCTTACTGAACTGGCTGTGCTGTTCTGGCTTTTACTAAATCAGTTATTTTCAGAACTTTAATGTACAGAGGTCAGACAAAAGGTGACCTCTGACCAAGCAAGGGTGTCTCTAAGCAGCTGAAGAACACACTTTTGAGGAGCTGATTTACCCCAAGATGGTGTTTGTCCCACTAGAAACCAAACATCTGCTACATAGGACTGCACAATTCCAATCTGATACTTCCCTGTGATCTGATCTCTCTTTGATCATCAGTTTTTAAGACTTGAAGCCCATTGCTTTTTCTCTGCTCCCTTCCTCTGACTTAAATATTTGCAGATGACATTGCTTTGTAACATAAAAGCCTGTCACTTGGAGCACTTGGCTTTTCCCATTTCTCCCATTCTTGTGCCCTTCTCTGTAGCTGCCCTGGCTTTTCTTTGGTGGTGTTAGACCTGCATACAGTTGTGTAATGGAACAAATGGGATCCACACATTTAGACAGGGCCTTTAAACAATATGCACAGATGCAGCAATGCCTTAAGTGGCTTCCTCTTCACCTTCCCCAGTCAAGTTCAAAGATGACAGCATTAACAGCACAAAAATCAAGAAAGAAAAAAGCCACATGAAGCACTCTGGCAACTCGTTTTGGTTTTCTGCTCTTTCTTCAAGTTAAAGAAAAGGCAATGGCTCTTTTAAATGTGTTACAGGTGTGGCAGCACTCAATCTTTTTTGGTGTGTCCTGCTTAAGGGAAGAATTTGCATCTTTCTAAAGAGATCTGAAAAAGCCAAGTGCTCCAAGTGACAGGCTTTTATGTTACAAAGCAATGTCAAATGACCATATTTACTGAACTGGATCTTTTGAAGACTGAGATAGTGAGGCTACATTTTGCTTAGCATTTTTAAATTAAATTAAACTATGAATCACTTCTGTTATGTCCTTTTTTTCATGTCCCTTCAAGTGATTTTCTGTTTCTTATCTGCAATTTAGTAGGATGGAATAGGGATCTTGAGCTTGTTGGGCAGAAGACTGTATTTTTTAGGAACCCAGACTTCAGAGGACTTGCCAAATCTTGCATCAAATAGGAGACTTGCAGAAAGAGCATTAAAAAATATTTAAACTAAGTGATTAATTTCTTACCATCTGGAAAACCACAATCAGCAACAAAAGCAACTCAAAAATTCAAATGCCATTAATAGGCTTAGTGCTTCAATATAGAATATTATACTGCTTTTAAGAACAGTCCTGACCAGCCTTTCAAACACATCAGAAGAGACAATCCTATACATAATGGGAAATCTCTATATTATGATTGATGTCTAAAATTTATGATGTTATAAACTATTGGTTATGCTGTTTTGACAATGGAAGAATTAATGAATAAGATAGATTTGCCTGTACTGATGAACTATATCATATAGAAACATTAATAAAGATAAAACATTTGGAAATTCTTTAAGAAAAATAACATTTTTGCTCTTTTCTCAAGGAAAAAACCGAAGCCAGAAACATGACAGATTTCATCAAGAGAGCTGTTCACAGATTAAAAGCAGGTCTGATTTTTGTTTTGCTGTGCTAGACTTCACTTCTCAAACCACAGAAGAGTGAGGCGAATGTTTTCAAGCTTATAGTGTTGTTTGTTTTGTTTTTCTTCCTTACACAGTGAATATTGTCTTCCTGCTAATTCTGTTATACCATACAAGACTTGTTTGCGTCTCAGTTGAGTTCTTCTGTTCAGCCTTCTGGTGCGCTCAGAAAATGCCACAGAGGATCCACTCTGATCTTAATGTCTGTGTTAAAGCAGCAAGGTCTGCTCCTGGAAGGAGCTCTGGTGATAAACCAGGACTGGCTTACTGGCGTTTCAATACTGGTGTTAAGGATATTTCTTACCTATCTTTCTCTCATACTTCTTTGATGCTCCTTTCGTGCTAACCTTCAGAGGTTATCAACCAGTTTAGCTGGACTGTGCCGTTGAAGAAGACTATAGAAAATGAATGTCCTGCTGAGAGTTAGAGAGATTATTAGATCCCTTAAACTCTCTATTGAGTCTTTCTACTTGATTTTTATATTGTAAAAATATACAGTGGTTACAGAAACATGTTTGATCATAAACATTAAGTAGCTGACCATGCAAGAAATGTTCCTCTATATTGCTAGAGAGATAAGAAGTCAGTCTTATTTGTCCTATGTTTTATTAGCTTTTATCTTGGGTTTCTGCTATTCTCATCTTAAAGGTGAGATCTAAAAGGAATAAATTCAGATGCCTAAACTTGGAACACCATTCCTGCAAATCCTAGTGCCAGCATATAATTTCCCAGGACAAACCAAGACTTCAGATTCTGACCCTAGAATTCCCCACAAACCTTAAGTTCTGCTGTTCCCCATGCCTTGGAGCACCTTGGTTGTACCACCATCACCTTGTCACCGTGTTCTGGCTTTTTTCCTGGCTAGGATCCAGAAGTTAGAGCAACTTCCCTGCTGGGTTTCAACTGCATGTTAATCTAAAAGCAAACCTACATATGGTGAGTCAATCAATCTCTACTTGAAGTGCAGCAATGGCAACTTTTTTTCTTTATAGAACACATGGGAAAAGAAAGACTCCTTGTGGTCCCTCTCATATACAATTGCATTTTGATAAGTGAATTAATATGTATTTAGTTTTCTCCTTTGTATGATTTAGACTGACTGAAGACATATCCAAAATAGCACTGTGATGTTGTTCCCAGCATTCTTGTTCCCACTTTCTGGCCCATGAAACGTGAGTTTTTCCTGCATCAGAATGACTCTGACAGATCAGAGCGGACTGTTAACTGTGCCCACAGGTTTGGACTCCCACATGTGTCTTTCTGATCCCAAGAAGCTGCTGTAACCACCTACCTCTCCACAGAAGTGTACCGAGAGAGGGCTCTGTGTCTTTTGCACCTTTGGAGGAATTCTCTACATCTCTTTATTGTGAAAGCATTTGTAGGCACTAACATTTAAGACTTTGGATTGTAAGTAGGTGGGAACACCACTTTGTCTGTTACAAAGACTCCTGTTTCAGGG
Source organism: Hylia prasina (assembly GCA_013397195.1). Taxonomy (NCBI): domain Eukaryota; kingdom Metazoa; phylum Chordata; class Aves; order Passeriformes; family Sylviidae; genus Hylia; species Hylia prasina. The sequence continues at coordinate 218,612 of VYXD01008723.1, forward strand.
GAAAAAAGGAATTTGCAAATAGCTCTCCCCAGCTTGTTCCTGCTGGAGTCAGTGTGTTGACCTTCAGGTGGCTGTTCAGAAAGGAGGTGGCTTAAAATGCACCTGCTCAGGTGGTAGGGCCTTTAGTGAATGACATGGGGAGCTGGGGCCCCTAAATAAGCGTTTATAATGTCTTTGCTCAGAACAGTTAAGCCACACAACACAAGGTTGCTGCATCTGCTTGGTGCTTGTCTCAGCTCAGCAGCATTTCATACTTTGGACTTCGTAGCTTTGTAGAGTTGGTAAAACCTGTTTTATGTTCCAGTATGCAACGCTGACTAAAGCTCTTTCTGTTGGGAACCACTCCAAATGCTCTGCTAACAGTAAACATCCCACTGGGATTCTGCCTTACTATCTACTACATCTCCTGCTAAACAACAGTTTGGATTTAAAGAAAAAAATAATAATAATAAAAAATCAGCTTTACAAACCAAAAAATCAGATATACAACCGAACTGCTTCTCCTTGATTGAAAGCATCCATGTAACTGTGTCCACGATAAAAGTAAATAAAAATACAGCTGCATTTCATTTCAAATTGAATGAAGCTGAATAGGGATTTTCAAGAGCATTTGGAAACTGGCTTAAGTTAGACTCCCCTGAAATAATTGGCAAGTGATGCCTAGAGGCAATGAGTTAAGTTGCTGCTGATTGCACTAGCAAAATCCCACTCATGATTTCTTAATTAATCTCTTGGAAGATAGGGCAAAAAGGTGTCTCTTGTAGGCTGTAGTATATGGATTGTCAAGTAGTGCTTAGAAACCGTAGTCCCTGTCTTTCTAGATTAAGTGGTCAATATCCCTCCCTGAACATCAGTGGTAAGGCTAAATTACTTCTGAGAGATATGTGTAAGACTTTCCAGAGCACAGATAAGCCTAAAACATTGAAGTTGCTAATTTCTGCTGCTAGCAGCACTGAGTTGCATGGGGCAGCCAAAAATACAAAAGTGTGTGTTGATTTATTTGCAAAATCCCCTTCAGATTCAGTATATAGCAACCTCACTTTGCCTTTAGTCAGAGTTCACAACAAGAACAAAAACACACTACATATTTTGGTTTGTGCAGCATGAGATTGCCTTTAAACACTATGTGGGGAAAAAAAACAAAACAAAAACAAACCAAACCAAACAAAACCAAAACAAAATTAAAAAAAAACCCAAACAAACTTTAAACAAAAAAAAAAAAAGGCAAAATGCTTGGAACTCAGAAGCTGAGATACTGTCCATTGTGTTTTGTTTTTTTTTTTCTAGTGCACTATTTGGTAATAAACTTAAACTTTTTGTCACTGGATTCAAGCAGTATTGTATGCTTCCTTTCATTAAATGAACAATGGCACACAGAGGTAGTTTTTCAGCTCAAAGATACCTCTTATTTCTTGGCAAACCTGTGTACCCTCAGTGTGCTCATCTGCCATTCAGCATACTTTGTGCCACTCAGATACATCTAAAATTTGCCAATATTCTTCCTGTATCTATATCTCAGTATTTTTGGCAAAGGCCATATACAAAGCAGGGATATCTATTGGCTTTCTCTTCCTTCTTCAAGCCCTGGCTTTTTTATTGCACCACCAGAGCCTTAATAATTGTAGATCAGAAAACACATAAATGTTTCTTAAGTCACTCAAGGAATGATAATTTACAGCACAGAAGGAGACCTGGCTCCACAAGTTGAGGAGATAAACTGAATTGAAGATGTTTTTCACAAAGGTATTACTCCAGTCGTGTGAATTAATGGAATTTTCCAAAGTGAGAACAATGTGAAAAGATTAAACAAACCAGACAATGAAACAATTATATAAAAATATCTTCATATTTAGCACATTGGCAAATGAATGAATTTAGCAAAGTATACCAGTCTCACAAGCTGCCTCTCAATCTGGACCTGTGGAGCTGAGAGAAAGCACTGCAGCAATGAGGAGAGAGACAGTGAGAAATCAAGAGTACATCTGCAGGCAATGCAAACATGTTGTAAAAGTGCTTTTAGACCTTAAGCCAGGTCAAGACTAATTCTATTGCTGAATCAGTTCTGCAGAGCCAGATAATAAAATGCTCTGTATTGATCAGAACAGAGAGATACAGGTTCTTCTGTCACAGGACTGTCAAGGCTTGAATTAAACTTGGGATTTCATCCTTATGATAGGCCCTTTCCTTTGTTTTCCTTTGCTCCTGATTCACGTCGAATACGCCTCGGCAAAGAATTCAGGAAAACACTTTTTGATATCTTTGAAGGAAATTGAGGCCAAGAAATCAGAAAATGCTTTGCTGTTTAGCTTTCAGTATTTATAAAACCAGGAAGCCATCACTTACGGACTTGCCATCCAAGGGCTAAATAGACAGAGGAAGTTGTGTTCTCACATTGTTAATAGATCAGTGGGAAGCACAGTAATGCATTTCACTAGCTAACATTTAAAGACACAGCTTGTGTGCATGAGAGTTTTGATGTCTCACTGTTGTAAACATGGTGGCTACTATGCCCCTAAGAATACTATTTTTCTAAATCCTAGATTAAAAACACATGGGAAGGGAATGGGGGAGATTTAGCCAATTGAATCAGATGAGAGAAAACAGTGAAAACTGCATAAAGGTAAGAAAAATAGAAAACCTCATTACTGAGACTGGAAACTAGAAAAAGTGAGTTTCGTAGAAACAACTAGAAGACTAAGCTGGGAGAACACACTGGCTTTTGCTTAAATATGCCTTTTATTGAAAACAATTTAGCAGAAGAGACTTTCGGTGGGTTACAAGACACCTATGTAGTGACCCAGCAAGGTGGGGCATCTTGAGAGTGTCTTCCAAAGCAGGACTGGGCAAAGAGCAGCTGTCACCTAAGTGTCTGGTGACAACTTTCTCTCTGTTGTCCTTCAGGGGTTGCAGGTTAACTCTCTTCAGAAGCAGCAGCTAAAAACTTCAGTCAGGCTTAGCACATGGAGCAAGCAGTTTTGAAGAAGAAATAGACACAAGCAGTGTAGGAAGGAAAAATGTAGAAAAGGTAACAAGAAGGTTAGTGCAGCACAATTTTTAAAGGAAAATGGAATTAGAACCAAAGTGTTATTAACACACAAATGAAATTGAGAAAAAAAAACCAGGGTGAATGTGAAGCAGTTTCATTAGTGAGAAATGTAAAGCAATTCTGAACTAATTGTTTAAGCATACGAACGTAATTTTCTACTGCTCACTGTACTGGCTCTTACCAACCTTGTGCCATACCACGTACAGCTCAAAATGGACATTGTGTCAGTATTAGCAAAAGTCACTGTAACTTTTAAAGGGTTGTCCCAGAAAGTAGGAATGAGACCTTAACACCTTCCATATGTTGGAAAACCCAGCTTGTTAACATGCCAAGAAGAAGCAGAAGACCAAAAAGGCTGAATAAAATCCAGTCCCTGTGGAAGAATATAAGAGTAGATGCTCAGCCATAAGCATGATGCTGCTGAACACAGATGCCAGTAGATGACTGACTCTGACCTAGTCTAGCAATGGAGTGATGTTGGGTAGGATAAGAAAGAAAAACATCAGGAGACTCATAGCTCCCCCCAGGCACACCTGGGGCAGAGATGGGTAAGCATGAGAAAAATCCAACAGAATTTGCTTCTGAGTCCTCATGGCAGAGCTCTGACAAACTGACTACTTTGTGTAAGTTCTTATGCCTAAGTAACTGAAGAATGAAGGAGAAAGGTCTGCAGTTGGTAAAATGGGAACAGGGAAACTGAATATTACACCCTGTAACAAGGGATGCCATATTTTCCCTCTAAATACACTCTTCAATGTTACTTTTTCAGCTAATAGGCACCTCATTTGGGCTGCAATTAAAATACCCCATTGTTTCCCAAATATTATCTACTTTGTTTTCTTCTCTGTCTTTAGTTAGTATCAGCTATGATTAAGTTATCTATCTCTGGTCAAGAAGCATTAAACAGTTAAGCAAAGCATAAATGGATAGGATTGTTTCAAGCCAAATACAGCACGGATTAGGCAAATGGAAGACAAAAGTAGATCTATGACATTTAATATCTTGCATTCTTGCGACACATCTCCTTGTCATGCCAGAAAATGGTGCTGAGCTTCCAGGGTCTGTCGGTTGCTGGAGCACAAATAACTCAACCTCTCAGCAAACCTTACAGAAAAGCTGGGATGAGAGGAAAGCACAGGAAAACAACTGTCAACTGGAGCCTCTAACTTTTTGGCAAGCCAATACAAGCTCGTCAGTACAACTGAGTAACTCGACTAGTAATAACAGAATCTTTTAAGATGATCAAGCCAGCTTGAGAACTGAGAATTTGGACCTTCACGGCAAATGTACACCTAAGCAAAAGAAGTTGTTGCTTCTGCATGTTCCATTTAGCAGACTCTTTCCTACTACTTATTTTGTTTAAGTAAACTTTTATTTCACAAACTGAGCAATAAGCCACATATCTTCTGACTACAAAGACTGGTTAGAAGTTTTAAGAGCATACCCTATGATGGATACATTTTATTAGTCTATATTTTATTGATGACTTCAGATTACACATTCAAAACTTTGTGAATCAAATCAGTAATTTATTTCCAAAGGGTGAGATTAAAATTCAAACTAAACAGAACACAGAAGTAAGCTGAAGTTTGCAAGTTAAAACTAAAAATACACTAGCAAGTAGTATGTGCAAGAAGAAAAAGAATAATAGCTTTAAAAAATGATGGATTTGCTATGAATCTGGATGTGGGCATTATAAAAGGTCCAGCCTTTATAAGACACCAACATGTCACTGAAGGAACATATTTGCTGAAATCTTTACATAATGGGTTTCTAAAGTATAAGACATGTAGAGTAACAAATATAATTGTAACATTAAAAACTTTCTTTGAAAAAATGCTGGAAGAATTTGTGGTGTTTTGTTGAGCGAACAATATTCAAATACAGAAAAGGTCAGAAAAAGAAAGCAGATACCAGATTTACTCTCCATATGCATTTATAATTGGGTGAGATGTAACATGCTTATTACAGCAAAAAATGATTTCTGTAAGATTGGAAAAATCTTTCTAAGTAAAGATGGGTAGGGGAATGGATTCCCATAATTTTTCTAAGCATCTCCATCATTGCAGTGTTTTAAGACTAGATTAGACAGGCATTTAAGCTGATCTGTATAGACAGTTGTGCCTCAGAGAAAGGATGAAACTGTGTGTCTTGAGTCTCAACTGTGCCTACTTTTTTTTATGATGTGTAGCCAGACTATTTTCTCTAAGTGTATTTTATCATTTGTATGTAATGCAGTGCCAAACACATTAGTATAAGGCTACTTAAAGTGTGTATGGAAATAAACTAATCAAACTAATTTTTATGTTTTTCCACTCATTATAGAGCTATCATGCTGAGGCAGAATACAAAATGGAGTGTGGCATGAATGCTCGCTATGGAAAAGCAAAAGAAAATTAAAAAGAGAAAAAATAGTCCAATACATCCATTCGTAATGGAAGATGTTTTCTGGTAACAAAGCTTGCATTTTCACAGTACTCTTCTACTAGGAGTTTCAAAGACCTTACAGAAATTTTCTCAGCACCCCTGAGGCACTTTGGGAGGCGAGACCACAACTGTGCAGCTTCACATTGGAGACAGACGCCCCAGTATGTCTGGGTCAAGTTCCAAAAGCTGCTGGCTCTCAGCAGGGCTGGTCCTGGACTCCTCCAGGTGTAGTTCATCCCCTCTCCCATGTCATGCTCTCTCAACATCACTGTCACTTAACTTGCAGAAATGTCTCATTGCTCTCACTCAAACATAGGATACCACCTTCTACAACAGGAGAAAAATGTTGATTTACTGCCCTTTCCTGAAGACCTCCACCAACACACCTATACTGAGCAAACATCTATCAGGGACTTCTATAAAAGAAAGGGTAGTTGGTATTTATTAATAGCATAAACAATGTTTGTATATATTTGGTTTATATTATCATCATATAAAAATACCCACAAATTCAGATAAATATTTTAAAAGAAAACAATTGCATTCCTTTGATCTAGTGTCCTGCCTTCTCCTCTTAGAACAGAGAGCCAGACAGATTTCACGTGCTGTATAGCCTGATGAACCACAGAGTCATTGCTCTTTGCAAGAATCTCTCACTGACATTATAAAAGAATAATATATTACACATTTGTGTCCTAATGCTACAGTTATGTACTCTGGAATCCTGAATTTGCATAGAGTTTATAACCTTAACTTGGTGCTTGTTTAGGTATTTTCAAAAATAATTATTTAATATTGTTGTTTGACCAATTTACATGCATGCTTTAAGTTAATAGTGAATACTTGGGCCATGCAAATAGTTGTTGATGTCTAAACGAGTATTTCTCCCTCTTCGTATTATTTTTCTTCAACAAGTCCTCAGAGGTAAATACATGATAGTAAATCCGTCTGTTTACAGACAGCTGGACATCAATATAAATCTGTTAAATGTCTGTATAAAAAAGAAGTGGTTGTCTGCTATTGGGTAGATTCACTTTCTAAATCACCTTAACTTCGCCCTAACATGCCTTTAAGTGCCTTTTAATACTATACTTTGTGTATCACTATTAACAGCAACAGCAAAAGGTATTTATACAATATAGGGAATAACCCCCCCAACTCTCTAATAATAATGACAACAACCTTAGCCAAGGATATTTCTCTATTTCTCTAAAATTAATAACTAGCTGGGGTTAATGGCCACTGGCTTCACCTTAGGCCCTCAATTAATCCCTGAACCTCAATTGTTATTACCTAATTGACTTAGTTTCATTTCATTTTAACATTTCAAAGTGATCTTCCTAAAATCACACTGACAGAGTAACGTGGTCTCTGTAGATATGCACTGACATGGTTTCAATACTGTTACTTCGTCTCCATACGCTCACATTGACATTTCATTTTGCGCTGACATCGCAGTGCCACATCTATGGATCTGTGCAGATGACATGTGATTGTTCACATTAGGTGAAAGCCTGGCCAGAAGCGAGGGCAGGCTGGCATCTTATGCAGGAACATGATGCCAGCTGAGAGCTACTAAGAATTACTGTTATCATTTTTAATAATTGTTATCATTGAAAATATGATTTGTATGTTTGTCAACAGAAGAAATATCAAATTTCACTTGAACTCTTGCTGGCTTCCTTAAATAAACACACAAACAAAAGTGTTTTTACTTAGATCAACTTAAAAACTTAGCCTGAAAAATGCGCCAGGCAATGTATCTAAAGAGTTTTTTTGATATTAACACTGCATGCTTATTTGAAGCTTCAAACAAATTATGCAAATCCTGTGTTTTGAAATATCATCATATCAACGCAAGTAGCTGAATACTCTAAGATGCAACTCTAAACCACAAAATCCTCATAAAAACAGGGCATCAAAATAGAGAGTCTTTTTATTATGTGGAAAAGTTTTTGAAAAGTCTTTTGAAGCTCTTTGATCCAGCTCTGGAATAATTTTGGTAGATTACTATTGTATGAAGCCCATAATTTATAGTAGCTGACCTCAGCTGCTCTTTGTATAATAGCCATATATGAAACAATAGCAGGAAAGTAAAAAATACAAGGGGAACTAAAGCCGGTCTGTTTATTATGTAGCTCATAATTACATCTTCCTTATTTAATCTTTTGAATCCTGGCATTTTTTTAATAATACAGGTTCAACTAATATTTACTGTACACAGGAGAGTCGGTTTTGAGTAACGCATTTAGACTATCCAAACTTTGTGTAACTTGTGACCTTTCCCTAACCTAAGCGAGGTCTATTTTATACAGATCACACTAGATAGACGGTTTCTCTATAAATGGTGAAGTTGCTGCCAAGCTCCCATTGTTAGCTAGTTCATTTTTCAACAGGCACACTTTAGGTTTCTATCACACCACTGTAAAGAGCAAGCCCTTGAGGTTTCTTTTGTCAATATAATAAAAAAGGTTATTTCTGAATAACCTGCAAATACACAATAAATAGCCCTTTGTGACTTAGAATAACATGATAGGAGTTCTTTATTGTTGTTTTTGCAAGCAGCCTCCCATTTTATTCTGTAATATTAAATCAATATTTGAGCAGCATTTGTTCTAATGTAATTTATCTCATCCTTAAAATAACAAACCCATGTTTCTAACTACTGTTACCCTAGCTCAGTATTCACCATCAAACAGCAGAAGACCCCTTTAGAAGAAGCTATCTATTGTAAGAATACATGAGACGAAGCAACACCAAGAATCAAGTTGAATTCTGTGTACTTTTTACTGACACTTAAGGAGTAACTATCAATTCTGGTAAGTAACCCTGTAGGATGTACAAGCTCTTTCCAGATCCACTGTGATATGGCAATGGGGAGAAAACCATATTTTTACACTCTGAACTAAGTAGAGCTTGGCACAGTTAAACCTTTACCTTCAACAGATCTCCTTGCAGAGGTACTGCACAAACAAGGCATGAACTCACAGAAAACAAGGCTCCTTAATGAAAGAGACGCTTTAACAGCTGAATTCCTAATATTTCCTTTGCCTGTTTTCTAGTAGCACAGAGGCACTTAGTCCTTTGTACAAGTGTACTCTCAATTGAGAAGTGATTATACTGCACTACGTGTGCTCTGTTTGGTGACTACTCCCAGCCTGCAGAAATTACCTGTATTTCATACCACGAGTATGAAGAGCATCACAATGGCTCCTCATTACAAAGCCATGTGGAAATTTGAGGACAGTCTCTGAACAACAGAATAGGATGAAAACTATTCATGAACTACCAGTACTATTAACATAATGAGATAAGCACAATAAGACATTTGGTCCCTTTCCTTCAGCTTTAGAGAAAACTTTTTCTGCTCTGAGATGTCTTTAGGGAAAGATTATTAAACTCATACTAATAACATGTCCCCAGAATACAGGAATGGTAAAACCTCCTATTTTCTTCCTATACTAGAGTGTGTCACCCACCATTGTGTTGTTCCTCCTTTTCAAGGAAGTTTTGCTTCCCTGCTCAATACAATTACATCAATTCCTGAAGCTCAGAACAGGCCTTATAACAGTGGTTGTAAGAGCAGATGCTTGCAAGTCTATATAAGCCAGTGAGAACATCATTCAGTTTTATGTTCACTTCTGTTTTCTGGCTTGGCATAATTCATTAGCACACTCTACAGAATACTCCATAAAACTGAATTTTGCTTTAATGTTAAGGTTCTAATGGCCACAACATTGTTTAAGAAAACCAAGCCAAGAAAAAAGCCGCAAACAGCAGTTTGTGTGCCTCCTCTTTAATATTCAAGTTGAGGTTTACATCTGATAAACAGAAAAAATAGCCAAATGGGGGTATTTTTTGCAGTATACAAGCAGTAATAACAAAACAGTCCTATTTTTTTTAATGCTTTGCTTTCAGCATTTAAAGTAGTGACACAGCATAGTTTTTGTAGTGGCAAAGCTTTTTTGATAGCATGCAATGAAATTGGTACCAGTATATAGACTTTCGTGGCTAATTTCATCCTCATTCTAATACAGATTCTTTAAGTGGGCAATATATGAATATGACTTCAAAGCTCTAATTAAAGACAGCTGTACTGCTTTTCTAACCTGTTATGTCACAGCATTAGGTAGAGGAATAAATAAACAAATATAAGCCTAAACTGATTTATCTGTGTGTCTCCACATAAATTTGTTTAATGTAAAAACAAATAAAACAAAGCTTTGATGAAGGTTAGCAGAATTTTCAACATCTGTGCAGATAAATTTAATTCATTCAAAAAGAAAAAGCAGCATTAGTGTATCATGTAAAAGCTGATTTAAATGATTTCATACAACAGAAAGCATATGCAATAGCTAAAACAAATTCCGTCTGCCTTTAAAACCCATTTCACTCAGACAACCATTACTTCTCATTTTTCTACTATGATAATGTTCAGTTATTTCCTCTTTTTTATTCTCTCCTTGATTTTACACATTCCACTAACCTAAACCATGGTTAAAAGTCCCAGGGGGAGCAACACCCTAAATGTAGCATCAGGCAGGTACATTCACAGATTGCTTCTGGGTATCTTTATGGGCAGATCCTTGCAGCTGGTCAGGTAAAATAAGCTCAGCACAATACCTTAAATAGTTGAATGCAAATGAGCTACAGGTTTTGAATACTTTTTAAAAATAAATCTCTTCACTATAACACATTCAAACCCAAGAAAGTATCTCTACACGAAAATAACTCACTATAGTGAGTTTCTAGTTTCTCTCTGCAGCAAGGGTCAGAGTACTAGAAGATTAAAGATATTTTTTCTTGAAAATGAAAGATTTGTCAAAATTATAAACTCCTGTCTGAAACTTACCAGCAAGTGTTAAGGTGAAAACTAAAAATTAAAAATAAAAATACTGTGTATGCCTCTGAAAACTACAGTTGAAAAACTCCTGAATAGAAGTTTTAATGTCCTTTCCACTCAAGGCAAGACTGTAAAATATCTGCATATGATTTTTAAAAACATACAGGTGTACAAAGTATCACTTCAACTAAAAAAAGGTGATGAATGTGCACTGAAATGTTTTAGAGACCTTTTCTCTCTGGAAAAGATCATCAACTTGTGCTTTAGAGAGCCTGTTATCAGACCTTTGTTTCTACAACAGAATCCATAGATCTTCTTCTCAGAAAATCTGAACACAATGAGTATACATGCAAATCTCTCTCTGACATTTTAAAATATTTTGTCCTTTGCTGAGTAATAGTTAGCAAAGAAAGGAGCATTGAAGTGCATCAAGCCCAATAAGCTGCTGTCATTAAAAAATGTCTGAGAGCTCAAACCTGAGACCAAATTTTTCCCCTCTAAGTGGCAATGTGGATGGAAAAAGGAGAGACTGAGCTCAAAACTTCAAGAAGGGCTAACACCCACCTCAATGAACTTCTGATCTTGGTGATTCTAACAAGAGAAAAACAAGGCTCTTCCAAGAAAACAAGTACGCAGGAAACTTCTGTCCATTTGTGTGCTTTATTTGTCTTGTGGAACTGATCCAGTATGAAGCATTATTTTATCTTTTTTTCTAATTCCCCTTCTTGAATACCAGGATGGTAAACTCCTTCAGAAATGACTCACATAGAAAGCTCCTGCATGTTGTTCTTTTGGACTTCAGCGTGCCCGAAATTTGCTACAGTACCTATAAGGGTAAAGACAGATTCTTTCCTTAGTAAATTAAGAGAAAAATTCCTAGGTATAGATTCCCTGGGGGTGAGGGAGAGAAAAAGACAAAACACAAGTTATTTTTGAGTCCTTAAAATACGTACTAAACTTCCCTCATGCTACCCCCAATCTTCACAGGCTTATGTACATAAAAAAACCCTGTATTTTTTGCTTTCACACCCCCTCAAAATCCCCCAACTATTTTTAACTGTTAACTTGGGATTCCATTGTTGATGTTAACAATCAGATAGTGACAAAACACATACACCAAAACTATTATCTCAAAATCTGTCTAGTTACTGTAACAGCCATGATCCCCTCTTACCACTTGGGCTTTACCAGCTTTTTTTTATATTGTTTTAAGCCCCAAAACAGCAGTCTTCACCAAATCTCCACATCACTGTAGGTGTTTCAGTCACATCGCTAGCACATAGTGAATTCATAAAAAGCACTTAATTTTATAGGTGACTCTGTAACAGGGACAAGAACTGAAAGCTCCACCTTTCAGCCTCTGCATTTTTGTCTTTGTTTAGAATGCTTGAAGAAGCCATCCGGAAGGAAGGAAGATTACGAATATCTCGAAACTAGCTGTTTGACAGAGACAGAACTGCTGATAATGAGTGGGCTGTGTCAGTCTTTTTTGGCTGATCACAACAGAGGTCTGAAGCAAAACAGAAACTCTTGATATGTTTGTGTAAAGCAGCAGTAGCATAAGGGCGGGCAGCAGGAGTTCAGCTGAAGTTCAGGGCAGATGCTGCCATTAGTTTACACTGCAGGAAAGTAAAATTGCTTCCGGATTTACCTCTTCCTCCCAACATCAGCGCTGAGCCATGCTGTGTCTCAGAGTCACAATGTCAGTAGGGAAGCAGTCTTTTAGCAGGATACCACGTTCACGATGGCAGTCCAGCTCTTCAATAAATCCGTACCAGTAGATGACTAATCCAGGGCCAAATCTATCAAAGAAAAAAGAGAAATGGACTTATGTAACTGTGTGTTAGGGGAGTTTCAATTTCCCACCTCTGTGATTCCAACACAAATCTGGTAACCTCACTACAAAACTGGAGGGACTATTTAACCTCCATTTAATTTTCAAGTTTTGAATGTGCAACTGATCCATGTCAATAGTACCCGATTCCATGAATAAAAATGCTGTTTAGAGACTCATAGAACCCACATGAGATATTCAGTTTTTTCTTTTGAATATTCTGCATATCAATAAAAAATACCTATGTATTAAATACTAAATAACATTCAGTAACTTTGATATACAGAGTAACTCTTTTGACATGACCCCTGCTCTTGTAGATTTGTGTGTGCAGATATTAAAAACACAAGGGTTTACACATATCCCAGTTCATTCAAACTACAGTACCATGAAGATAACAATGAATCCTTAAAATATAATCTCTACAATGAGCTATTATTCAGGTAATTATTAACATAAAGCACAATTCAGAAGAAACAGAAAGTTTGTGTTGTAATGGCTCTGAAATGTGCCTCAGGAATTCCTCAGATATTGCTAACTCTGACTGATCCCCACTAGGCAATCTCAGGAAGTAGCCCCATGGACTATTTTACCCATCAGGAAGTTCAGACCTTCAGGCTGGGTTCATAAAGAAGTAATCACTATCAATCACTGTGTACTGCGATATGTTTTGCACATCAGTTTCACGTTTTTCCTACTGAGAGCACTTAATTAAAGGGCAGCACTACTTCTGGTGTAGTGTTGCAGGAATTTTACAGTGGAATCATAAATTATGAATGTTGGGTTAGTAAAAGGATGTCTAAAAACAGAACTGCTTTCTGTAGTCTAACATTACAGCAGTCTGTACAACATTAGGCCAAAAAGCTTTTTCTTTCCTTGATTTATTATATGCTGTAGTGAACTTGCCAAAACCAACAGTGCAGGATGAGCTGTTAGGTACTGTCTGTACAAGAAAAAGTTCAATAGAATGTCATGTAATGGTTTATATGCAGAGATGTACTCAGGACTCAACCAATATGGTAGCCAGTTTTTGTTAACATTTAATTATAGTAAGTATATGCTGAGGGGAGGCACGGTAACCTAAATGTCCACTGAGCAGACAATACAAGCACTCAAGGCCATGGGTAGTGTCAGACTGGCTTCATGAGGGTGGTTTCTTTCCAACAATGCGCAGAAAACTCTATTTGATGTGCTCGTGTAATGGAATAGGCATCAAAGGAAGAAGAAACCCCTGTGGCTTCCTCCTGCAATTTCAATTAGATGCGCTACTCTGTTGCCTGAAACTGCTGCAGAGCATTGTAACATTTTGGTCCAAGTGACCACAGCTCAGAGTAAATTACCCTCTGCATAGATGAGACCACACTGGCAAAGATACCTTTTGCAACTGAAAGGTGATACTCGAAAGGTGAAAGGTTAGAACTCTGACACATCTGGTTGTACTAGGTAACATATCCTAACACGTCTGGCAATAAATACAGTACAGACTAAAAAGTCGCTAATACAAAGAACAATGCTGCCTATACACAATTCCTAATTTTGTCTGTCTGTCCAACAACTTCATCTTCTATGGACTTCTTTCTGTTGTCCTTTGCTTAAGCTCCTGTGGGGCCAAAAAATGCAGAACCTCACAGTACCCACAAGCCCGGAGACCCAAGTAGGAGTGAGGGGCCAAGGCAAGTGAGGCCAAGGACTGATGTTCACAGCCTCTGGTGAGAGACAGCAGTTTGCTGATTCAGGAGGGGCCCCCACTTCTGTTACTTCACAGACTACATATCTGTTCCCACATCAAGCAAAATATAGAAATGGGTAACTGGGTGGGAATGTACTTACGTACTAACCAAAATTATTTTAAAAGCAAAAATCCCCTAGAAGATAAGGAGTGTACCTTACATTTCTAATGAGCTATTTTGTGCAGGGCAGAAGGTATGAAATGTATGCAAGTTACTTATTACGAGCACATGTGCCAGGTAAAATCCTGATGCTAATGAGCAGCTGCTCACCCAAGTTCTGAAGGGCTCATTTCGCTGTGTGGCAGTCTGAATCCCTCATCCACCATAAAATGCATGTGGCACTGTGATTAAGTAATTTGTTTAGTTATTTTTTGAAAATGTAATTTTAAATAAAATTACTATTTCGAGACGCCTCAAAAGGCTAATTTATGTCTTGTGAACAAATCGCCTCTGCTCAAGCACCATTTTTGAAGTGCTTAAAAAATTATGTTCAGAAATACCAAATTTGATAATAGAACTATATACAAGAACATCTGCAGACTGTTAATGGCAGGAGCAAGTACATCTTTGGCATGAAAACATCCATCAATCCTGCTTCTGACTGCGGTGTTACAGCAAAACTGTGCTGTGTAGGTTGAACTTTTTCAACTCGATTGTGTCATTCCTTCTATTATAGCTCTGTATCATAAAGCTCATGTGTATGATCACATAAAAACCCAGGCCATACTTTTGTTTACTGCACTTAAGTGCAGTACTTAAAACCAAAATTAACTTGTTGGCACATTAAGCATTTGCCACTGACTATCAGGAACTCCTGCTGCTAAGTGTTAATTTCTCTCTCATTAACGCCCAGAGTTGGCCAACCACAAACAATGCCACTGGTTAATTACTGCTGCCTTAATTTGAAAAGACACTTAACCTTTTTGAGTAAGAGGATGAGATAGGGAAATGTAACCTAAAAGTAAGAACCATACTTTTTAATTTGACTCTTTCCAAAGTGGAGATATGACACCCTGAGGAATGAAAGTCAGTGCTGTGAATTACAAAGTAAAGCTACAAATTGATTTCTTGTATCACTTGTAACACTGAACAAGTTAAGTGACTGACTGTCGTTTACACAGGAGAATAAACTAAAATGACAGAATGCATACTTGGTACTGCTATGGAAAGTAGCTCTGAGGAGCATAGAAAAACTTTGAATGTACCAATTGGTTCTTGCATAGATACAAGACAGGCCACGTTATCTAATTTCATATGAAAGACACACTGGAGAAATTGTTTTCAGTTTCTGTTTAAACTGAAAATCAACCTTAAAATGTAACAAACTATTGGACTCTATAGATTTTCTTCTTCCTTAGAAAAATTGTGTAATTCCAGAAAATATGCTTGTATTTCTTATCCCTGTCTTTAGTTCTTAGGTGTGAAGGAACATGTCCATCAGTTACACAAAACTGTAATTTTAGCTATTCCAATGAAAGTACTGCTTTTAGAACTTTATTTTTATTAGGGGTTTCTTTTTAAAGCTGAAAAGAAATCAAAGTAACTAAGGTTTGTTTGATTCCATGCAGTAAAAATAGAATAAAGAGGAAATACAGAGACAATCTTCCTTCAGAACGTAATAAACACAAGTGAAAATCATCCATGCAGGTTGCTTCAGTTTACTTAAAAATCAAGCAATAAATAGGTGGCTACCATTATATAAATCCTGGTTTAGTCAATGTCCAGTTCTGAAGTTGTGACTGACTACAAGGCAGCCAAAGCCAACTCAGCTGCACTTGAGGTACGAGTACCAGAAGTGCCAAAGGGAGGCACACAGGCTCCGGACCCCAAGGCGTGGCAAGAGGAGAGCAGCATTACAAAAACTTGTGGATTGCTTTAGCCTAATTTAGGCTTGATATAGATGACTAAATTTAGTCTAAGTTCTAAAGGCAGCACATGGTACCTTTCAAAGAACCAACTGAAGCATTTGAGATTGAAAAATACAGTTTGAGTATAGTTAAATATAGTCGCAGTTTCAACATGTTCTTTAGATAAAACTTACATCTGACAATTTACTGTAAGTAAGTCAGGTTTGCACTAATTTCAGATTGTTCCGAGGAACTCTGTATTTGTTTAATCAGATAAATTTTGAAAGAAAACCACAGCTAAAGTGATCCCAGGTTAACCCTGGGATCCTAACCACTGATAATCCTGGGACACTGAGTTTTGTCCTGGAAAGGAGTTTCATAAAGATATACCATAAAGCCAGAAGGAAAAATTCAGACACCCAAAGCCAAATAGTTTTGTCTTAAGGAAAAAACCCCAGCAACAACAACAAACTGAGGGATCACTTAAAAAAAAAAAAAAAAAAAAAGAAAGAAAACAACTAAGTAAAACATGAATCTAGGTTTAACTTGCCCTCCAGTTGAACCAGCTTTGTGCTACAACAGAAGACTTTTATTTATTTATTGAAGTGGCCTAGTAGGCTCACACATATTCTACTTCACTTCAAGAGAAACTACTTTCTAGTACAGTCTTTTCTTCTGAAATGTCTGTGTGAGGTCCATACCAGCTTCTAAGGATTTGCCTAGACATGTGGCTGTTGTGAGGTGATTTTCTCACCATCACAAAGCCTTGCATGTGGTTTTATGAAAAATGCATTTTCAACACACTGCTTGACACTGAACAGAAATGTAAAAGAACTTGGAATTGTTTTTATATAAATGTTCACTTCATTTATTATTAGTCTATTTGTTATATGTATTCTATATGCATCTCAGCATAATGTAAATAATTTGAATTCCAAAAGACTCATAAGAAAATGCTGGCATATGAATTATTATTTCTAATATGCATGCATTTAAACAAATATTTTATCAAATGGATTCAGCCAAAAATTAATGTTATGAAAACATAACAGTCTACCTGGTTGGTGATTTAATTATGAAGTTCACACCTGAATGTGTCTTTTAAGGACTGCATTCTGGTCCCTCACTTTTCAATGCCAGCTAAAAAGCTGGCTTTGTCTCCTTGTTTTTCTTTTTAAATATGGAGCAAACTGGATCATTAGTGCACAGCACTACTTGTTTTCTGGGGAAGGGGAATTACAAAAGTTCACAAATAAATTATTGCATTCTAAGTCAATTTAACATCGCTCTTCAGAATCACAGTTGAGAGTAAATAGGTTTTACTTGTAGTACTAATAAACCTTGAAGATAAAATAATTAACCCCTCCTATAATAATACATAATAAGTTTACTGTTTAAGGACACTCAGATTTATTTTAGTGTTCTTGTAGAAGTATCATTTGTATCAGCAGAAGAAATTTAGCAATTGGCAGAGCTAGGCTAGTAGGCAGCAACTACAGACCACATTTTCGAATAAGGTCAGTTGGCATGTCAGACAACTTCCTTATGTCTAGACCAGTTTAGTACTGCTGATGACACAGCATTATATATCTTGGCAAACATTTAAGAGCCCCTGCTCAGAAATGTACTTCGATTACCAAGAAACTTTCCACTTAAACAGCTATTGCAGTCCTAATTCAGAATAGTTTATAACAAGGTATTTTTTTCTACCATTCATTTCCACAGAGATTTAAAATCAAATAAAGGTATTTTTTGCATGAAGACAGCGCATTTTAAAAACTCTGAATGCAATTTAAAGATAACAGTGGAGTTTGATCATTCATGTCAGTTTTCCAATCCTCCACACAATTTTGTGATCCAGTGACATACAGCACCTTATTATTTGACTTCATCAAACTTCTGGTTGAAAGGAGCAATAAATCTAGTACTTAGCAAATCAAGTAGCTGAATGATAATTTTTGCTTTAAGAATCTGATCCTTAACCTGTAATCCATAAGACTGCAATATTTTTGTGCCCAACTCCCTTAACCTACTTCACAATGAATTCCTACAGTAGCAAGTGAAAAAAAAAATTTGCTTGCAAATGTGGCTCAAGAAAATTTAACAACTTCTGATCACATACTTGTAAAGATAATAGGAAATTGTCCATAGCATGAACAAGTACTACATCATGCCTCACACACAGATGCCAGCAGCATAGTATGTCTGAAGGATCCAGGCATCCAGTTCATGCTGCTTAAGGTAAAATGAAGCAAGTAAAACCTAATCTGCTTTAAGCTTTGATGTTACCACAGTAGTTGGGGGAAGTCTTATTTTTACTGAAGACAAGGAAAAAATCAAAGTCTACTAATACTTTGTGAGACTCCCATTTACAAGGAGGTTTTGACTCTTTGAGCTGAGAAAGGCAGGCATTTCCATGAAGGCCAGAAACTGATATGATATGCAGTTGATGTGGAAGTTAAGAGTTGTCAGGTAAAAAAAAAGGTGGATGGAAACTAATATCAGACCTCTCTCTCTATAGTTACACCTCACTCAGATGTGATTAAATCTTAATGAACTTTTTTTCACACTAGTTATCTTTTTACCTCTGCAACGAGACTGTTAAAGCATCAATCAAATAGCAGCATTTCATCAAGCTTATTATATGATTTAATTGCTTTTGGCATTTTGAAAAATAAAAAACAGATCAAGTGATATTTATGTGGACATAAAGGGGCATTTAAAATATTTTAGAATTTTCCATAGCACAGTTTTAAATGCATATTAATAGACTGCACCAGAAACTGTGCAAGTTACTGTCATTAAAATATTATAAATACAATATAACTTTTAGCTGCCTAATACATTTTTAATAAACAAACTGTCGAAACACATTCTTCACTTACACTTCATTCAGATCTGAGTACTGTTCTCCAGGCAAATAAAGGATTTTTATAATCCTCAATGACAACTTAGGCTTTTTTTTTTTAAATACAGTTCTCATGGAAATTAACTTTTAAAAACTATGATTAAATAACATTAAGGCTACAGTGATTTACAAGGATCAAGGCTTTCTAAGTGAAGACTGATGCAGTGAGTGAGAAAGAAAACACATACTGGCTTCAAGGCAACTTGTCATTAAGAGGAGAGAGCCTTGAGTGAACTTTGAATTTCTCAATTTCTGTTGTTTCACGTCCTAACATCTACTAAAATATACTTTTTTTTGTTTGTTTTATTTATTAGCAGTATTCCAGATGCTCAGCTCTCGAGTGGTTGTGTATACTTAAGGTACAACATGTTTTTCTTTCATTCTCAGCATGTTCAAAAATTGGGTAGATGCTTTCTTTGCACATCAGATAGTAAGGTTTTGTGCTCTAAAGACACACTGTAAGGTGACCCTATGCCTGCACTGCAGGATTGGGGTGATGTACTGAAAATTAACATGATATTCACATCAACGTTTTATAAAAGAGATATTTAACCCTAATACTGCTCGATTGTTTCATGGAAATAATGGCCACAGTTTTTTCAGAGAATCACAGAATAGTTTGGGTTGGAAGGGACCTTAAAGATCATCTAGTTCCAAGCCCCTTGCTGTAGGCAGGGGTGCCACCCACTGAGATCAAGTTGCTCAGGGTCCCATCCACCCTGACTTTGAATACTCTCAGGGATGGCCCATCCGCAACCTCCCTTGGAAACCTGTTCCACTGCCTCACCACCCTTTAATGCAACCCACAATGTCCTTGGCCTTCTGGGCTGCGAGTGCTCACTGGTGGCTTCTCCTGGCTCTGGGGGGGATCACTTGGGTATGCATCTTGGAAAACAATGCATTTTGGCTGCCTGGGAAAAAGAGATAATAGATAGATAGTGTTCCAGGTATGTTGTTTGGTAACTTGGAGATAAATGCAATATTCTGGGAAATAGAAGGATTCTACATTAGTTAACCATTTCAATACAGGGCAAAGTGACTTCAGGCACCCTGGATGAGGGACACAACTAAGCAAAAGATCAACCAAAAAATCCTAGAATCTGAAAGGCACAACACAAGAAAACCTTTCTACATCTTCTTCAGAAGCTTCAAAATTTCCATTCTGGTGGAGAAAGTCTAATATTCTAGTCTGTATTAGGCGTGGCATCATGTATTTGTCTTTCATAACTCAGGGTTAGCACACTGTTTTACTGTCTACTGTTTTGTAAATCCAGTAATGTGTTCCCGTTCAAAACAGCAACATTCTTCCAATCCTAGAACATGCAATTTGAGGACCAGTTTACTAAAGCAGTGCTGCTTCTATTTTTAGTTGTCCTACTTGTATTTACCAGTTAATACATTGCAAGAATGGAGGTACTCTTTGAATAAACAGGAGACAAAGATGGTTGCTTGCACTGCAGAACTATTCCACATAATGTTGCTTTAATTTCTGATTAAATCCAGGCAAGAAATGTTGCTTCTTGAGGTACTTTCTAGAGGGAAACTGAGTACCTCAGCTTCCCTCAGAAAACATTATGCCATTAGTTTGCTCTCCAGAGACTGTCGCTGCAAGGCCACCATTGTTTGATTCTGCACATTTGAAGCTGTGGATCAGTGTTGAGAGGAGTTATTGAGGTTATTTCAAACATTTTGTTAAACTCACAGTAGCCTTCCCAAAGGAATGCTTGGCTGCAAACTACCTCTTATCCTGGGTGACAGAAAACATGAGAAAAGCCTTTGAGTACTGTTAGATTGAAGTCCAGGCAGCCACAAGTGCTGGTCAAGTCATGTTGCCACTAGGTGATTAACAGTTGTTTATTTTTAGGGCTGAAAGTAATAGGCCATCCTAAGGCCAGTGCAAGATGATATCTGAATAATCTGTGAGTGCCTCAGTTTGCAGCAATCTTTTCTTTCTGTGCAGCTGTTTATCTGGTGTCAACGCTCACCAGAAAGATAGAATATGCCAAAAGTGCATTCAACCAAGGAGGCAGAATTGCTCTTACAGCATTATATTTTTGTTTAATAATTATTGTAAAACAGAACCAAACTAATTAGAAAAGTTGTTCAGCAAATTTTGATAGCAGAAATGTTGATAAATAAAGGCAGTGTATACCTGTGTGTTTAGTATTTGCAGAGCATATATCTTGGAGCCAGCATTAAAGCTATCACAAGACATTTCGAATGAATGATTAGACATCTGTATCTTCAAATCCTTATACACAAATATGCAATAAAACAAACAATGTAACAGATGAATTAACAAATGGAGGACAGCTCATCTGTGCTTCCAACTTCCCAGATCAGAGAATTAGAAGACCAGATAGTAAATCACACTATCTTCACACAATGCTGCTTAGCAGTTAACTACCAAACATACTATTGCCCATAATTGGCAGGCAGAAGCATTTTATGTGTGATGCTGTACTTAAATTTACTGTCTCTCAAAATGTAAGTCACCTACCTGTATTAAGCAGGGAACAGATAAAAGAGGAAGTGATATATCTGCTGCCCATTACTGTGGCACCTGATGCCCACCCAGAAGGAAGGCAAACACCTCCTCTGACCTTGAATATTCCCACTGTCTTTGGAATCCACTGGTAAACTTTAATTGTGCCTGGCACACACTTATTTTTAATGCCTGAGGCTCCTCAGCTTGTCTCTGTGTTGATTCATACATCCGGCATCTGCTCCAATCCAAACTTGGTCCTGCCTCACTTCATATTTGAAAATAATTTGGGATTTAGTTGTTATTCAGAAAGGAGTGCGTCCTGAGATATGCGAGTCTTATGTATCCCCTGCAAAATATCCAGTCTCCCAGAAGAGATATTTTCACTTGGTGAAAGTTGGAAACTGTTTCAGAGACTCTAGGAGACCACCAAGGCAATCTGTAGTAAGTGTTACATTCTTTATTAGGTAAAGTGCATAGCTGGGGATGGGCAAAGAAATCTACTTCCCCTTTCTGCCTTCTCTCCTCTTAACTATTTATACACCTACACACAGAGATCTACTGCATGCATCTTCTGCAAAATTCATGCTATTTAGATTTATTTACAAGTTATTTACTCCTTCTCAGTATATACCAATAAACCCAATTTCATTGCAGCTGTCTTTGCTTACTATGCAATGAACTTTTCTGGGCTCACCATCAAGGTACAGCATTCAAAAGGAAGACATAAAAATGTACAGTATAACTGAGCCCAGGAGGAGGCAGAGGAAGAATCAAGGGAAAATGCTATCACTTGGTGAAGTTTTAAAGCAATGGCAGACTAGTTGAGTTAGCCAGTGACATATTACAATCCATGCCTGACAAGAACTGAGGCAGAAGTCTGCAACACTATAGAATCACATAGTATCAACATTTTCCTTCATACAAATACATGTTGAAAACACTGGAAGACAGCTGGGCTAGTATTCTTGTATCCCTTCCCTTCCCTTCCCTTCCCTTCCCTTCCCTTCCCTTCCCTTNTTTCTCCTTTCTATTTTCCTTTCCATTCTTTGCCATGCAACTGTTAGATTGCTAGATAAATGAACATTTTTGGTTGGCAGACATCTAAGAGCATCAAAGACAGCACTAGCAGTCTCATTTTAAACAAAACAGAGAAAGTGTGACCTATTGAGCTCCTAGTCCTGTTCAATTTCTGTTCCCTCTAAGACAAAAGCAAAACTAACAGAAAATAAAAGTAACAACAAGAAGAAAAACACCACTTTCCCCTTCAAAGATTGAGTAAGCAGCTTGAAACGTCATGAATAATGAGTTTTACCAACTTTTCTGAGACTTGGCTAACTTCCACCTGAGCACAGCCACTTTGTTGTTTTTTGGTTCTGACATTGCATAAAAGCTCAGAGTAAGTAAATTAAGTGATAAGATTAGTATCTTTTCTGACCAGCTGTCTCTCCCTCTCCCTTGTTAGCCAAAATTAGCAAGGTTTTTATTTTGTTTTTTAAAGTGCTTATTTTCCAGTCTTGTCCTTATATTTGTGATTGTAATATCAAAAAACACCTCGCATTCAAAACATAAGGAGGGATAGTAGTTTAAAATAGTTCCTGAATTCCACAGGAATCTCTCAAGAAAGCTGTCTCTCACAGAAATCCACTTGTCAGGAACAGCCATAATGCAGCTTAAGGAGTGGCGCTGACATAAGGTTTCCATCTGCTCCAACCTCAGTACAGATTACTGAATATGTTGAAGACACCTTCAACTTGAACTGAGTAATGGAAGACCAATATAGACAATAAAAAGATTCTTGTCAGTCCCCTCAATTTATAGCACTCTTGCAAAAGAGGTGGGGGTGTCTTCCTGTCTGTTCAAGCTAGACCACTATTAACTGGAAGGCATAAAAACCCCACAATCAAACCCCAAAAACACACACCAAAAAGAGGAAAATAGAGTCAATAAACAAGAGGGAAGAGAGAACAACTCCACCTCATTTAACACTCAGTGAACATTTATGCAATTTCAATTACTTCAACTTCTAGGATCTCTCCGTATCAACTACTGACTTTTGCCAAAGATTTCAAAATGTCTTTCTGTACCTTTGAGGTATCACCTTTTTACATATCAGTATTTCTACACTGGAGGCAACTTTGTAGTTTGTAGGTTTGTGCACAGCAGACTAGTACACCTCAGTTAGATATTACATATCACTACACACCAACACAAATGTACCCAGCAAGTCTGGCACTATCCTCCGTAGACCTAAAGCACTAGGATGAACTGCTAAAGGAAAACTTGCCCAGGTATTGCATTTTGCTGAGGGCAAATCGGATATCCAGTTTGAGGTCAGAATCTCTCTGTTTCCACAGCTGCTAAATCCACATTAACATTTTTAAAAGCTATTTCTAAAGCCATACCAATAGATTAAGCATTATTTTTAGTTAAGTTCAAAGAGAAGAAGAAGTACAGCTTTGCCTGTTCTACCTGATTTCACTATGGCAACAGCAGAAAAACGGTAAATTCAGGAGATTAAGAGAACTATAATTCCAGCTGAACCAGCAAAAATAAGAATTAAAAATTAATTTATAATTTCTTGATTACCTACAGGCACTTTTGAGCCATTCTTTAATTAAAAAAATTAAGTCAGACCACATAGAAAATGATAGAAATGGTATAGAACAGCTTCTCTTTGCTTAAGTAATGTTTCCACTTTAATGTACTTATTTGCTCTCATTTGCTTAACACCACCAATGTTTAGTACTGTGCAAATTTATGGAAATCTGACTTTAAAGAGCTTTGTGGTACTGAGTGATTTTTTAATTTTTGATATACTTAAACTGAAGTGCCTTGATGTGATTCTGGAATAAATGAAATAAAACTCAGTAGCATGTAATGATGTCTTGTGACATGCTGTGAGGTAATATAGGCAGTAACATGTCATCGCTGTGGGTAAAATAATCTGAATGCTTTCATTTTGGTTTACTTTGCACAGAAGTCTGTCCTATGACTTTAAAAAACTATGAATAAAACCTGATAGATCTTCTTCCCCACAGGCATTTAAGAACAATTTTGCAATTGCAGAATACCTTGCTTACATATTGCAAGAGTTGCAAGATTTATGTTAGAGGAACGCAAACTGCATTCCACTTTCTAAAAAACAAAACATACCCAAACCAGATACTGTATTTAGATTGCTACTGTGTAAATATGTAATTTAAAAAAACCCCACAGAATTACAGAATGGGTCAGGTTGGAAGTGACCACAGTGGGTCATCCGCTCCAACCTCCCTGCTCAAGCAGAGACATCCTAGAGCACATGGCACTGGATTGTGTCCAGGAAGTTCTTGAATATGTCCAGTGAGAGAGATTCCACACCCTCTCTGGTCAACCTGTTCCAGTGCTCAGTTGCTCATACAGTAAAGAAGTTCTTCCTCATGTTCACGTGGAACTTTCTGTGACTCACTTTCTGCCCACTGTGTCATGTCCTGTTACTTGGTACCTGCTAGAAGAGCCTGGATCCATCCTCTGACACCCTCCCTTCACATACTGATAGTCATTGATGAGGTGCTCTCTCAGCCATTTCTTCTCGAGGCTGGACAGGCCCAGCTCCCTCAGCCTTCCTCATAAGGGATGCTCCCTTATTGCCCTTCACTGGACCTGCTCCAGGAGCTCCCTGTCTCTCTCGTCCTGAGGAGCCCAGAACTGGACACAGCACTCCAGATGAGGCTCACCAGGGCTGAGTAGAGGGGCAGAATCCCCTCCCTCAACCTGCTGCCAGTGCTCTTCCTAATGCAGATCAGGATCCCTTTGGCCTTCTTGGTCACAAGGATCATGGCAAGCTTCCTGTCCCCAGGACTCCCAGATCCTTCTCTGGAGAGCTGCTTTGCAGCAGGTCAGCCCCCAGCCTGTA
The DNA here is from genome assembly GCA_013397195.1 of Hylia prasina. NCBI lineage: Eukaryota > Metazoa > Chordata > Aves > Passeriformes > Sylviidae > Hylia > Hylia prasina. The sequence goes on from VYXD01008723.1 coordinate 243,630, forward strand.
CTGGTACATGGGGGTATTCTTCCCCAGGTTTAATAAAAAAATCTAATAAATCTAAATGAAAAATATTCTAATAAAAAAGCAGATGTGGTGACAGCAATGGAAAGGTTTTAAACTTCTGACATCACTGTCTGGAAGCCATGACCAATCTAATATTTTTTGTCTTAAATAGTAAAGATTCAGAACCTAAACCAAAAGTTTTTTAGTAGTTCCTTAAGTTACCCACCTTTTTTTACTGCAGGTAACTAATTTGACTTTTGTATGTGATCTGCAGCTTAACACGAACATGCTCAAAATATTGCTACAGTTTGGTTCAAACCCACACATAGATACAAAGATTGCAATAAAGAAATTATATTTCCCTTTGCTTTTCCAGAGGAAGAAGTAATCAATCCATGTAATATTTGATCAGTAAAAGCAATGCAGCTAAAGAAAGGGGAAAATAATCATACAAAGTGTTGGGAGAGAGATTTTCAGTACAAATCTAGAAATAGTGTATTTTCTTGAAGACTTGCTTAGTCCTCATCTGGAAACTGCAGACAGGTCATTCAGGAAAGACACGTAATAGCCAGATATGGAGCAAGGCTACTGCACTGTTCAGGAAAAAGAACAGTTCTTCATAGGAAAGACTAAATGAGTTTGGTCTTTCCAGCCTAGGAGAGTAAAGGCTGAGGAGAAGGTATTGTCCTCCACCAACACATCAGGGAGTGATGCACCTGGTGTAGAAAAACCTTCCAGTGAGAGTAGTGGGAAGTTTAAATTATTTTAAAATTCCACTTGATATGTTTAACAAATAGGTTATAAGACACAGTGTTTATCACATCTGGGGATTAGACACAGTGACAAAATCTTACCCTTTTCTGAATTTAGTACATAAAAAATGCTCTCTCAAGCAATCTGGAATGATATCACCATTACAAACAAAATTAAACAGACTCAGAAGTCTTTTCTCTGCCTTAAGAAAAAAGACAAATGTCTGTATAATGTGACATATATTTATAAAACAAGATCCCAGGAAGTCATGCAGAATGCAGGAAAAGAAAGAGTTAAAAAAACCTGTAAGAGTAAAAGAAATCTCCTTTTGAAATGAACAATATAAATTTGAACCACGCTTATTTGCCCACAGACACAGCTTAGGAATTTACTTTTCATAGATAATAATGGTTTGTCTGATTTTTATCAAAGTTAACATCTTCAAATTGCAAAGGTTCTCTACACTTGGAAGTTAAATACATAAAGACAGGCAAACTTTTCTAATTGAAGAAGTATTTGCAACTTTTTTGATTTCATTTCTTGCTTTTACAACACATCCACTACCTCAAGCTTTTCTGGTTCAGTTTATCCAGATTACTCCTTCCTAATCTTCAAGCCTAAAGAAAAGAGAACAATCAAAGGTATGTTGAAAGAAATGAAACCACCACCAAACCTCAGAAATCTGTAATAGCTTCATAACTAGTTCCTTGTCCTTGTTTTCAGGGGATAAAAAATGATTGTCTTTAAGCAATACCCATGCCAATGATACATTTCTCCTCTTAATACATTTCTCTTCTTTTTAAAAAGATTTAATTTCTGGATTCTTCTAACGGTCCTGGTTGTGAAGTACATAGCTCATGAAAGGTTCCTGGGACCAGGTGACCATCTCATTATGTCTGTCCCACCTGGAGAAGTGGACGCATTGTGAGTACTGCAGTTCATAAAGCACACAGCAAATCTAATGGTAAGTAAAGGCACAAAATTCTCAATGGATAGGTTGTGCCCATAAACCAGCTTCCTGGCAAACTGTGACAGGTGAAATGTAAGGCAATCCCTGCCACCCCCAACAAGCTTGCCTGCTGTAAAAATAGCTGAGTAGGGCTGAATATTTTTGCTTACAAATAGAACTAAATTTAACAGTAAAACTGAACAAAGCAATAGCAAGAGAATCAAATGTGACAGCAAAAACCCCATTTTATGCACACACTTTATTACTGTTCTTAACTTTGTGTATGTATAGTGAGTGAATTTATGCTTCAGCAAGTCTAAAACTGAATTACAGAGATACATACAATGGTAATTTTCTTTACAGTCACCTATCAACTGAATAAGAAAAAAAAAGAGCTGCTATTCTTCAAGAAGTGTACGCTCAATTCCTTTATCTGTCCAGTCACTTACAGAACAAAAATTTTTTGTAAGGATGAGCTATAAAGTGTCAGATATCAGATTCAAAGTGTGAAGAAAGAACCATCTCTACTTTTGTATATTGCTTCTAGAAAGAATCTTCTTCATTACACTGTTTCTGGGATAATTAAAAAATAAGAGGCATAAGAGATGAAAGTGACATACTCTGACTGTAGATTTTCTCTTTGTAAAGAGTAATGTAGAAAGATATGTGAAACAGAAGTGTGGTGTGAAACAACTGGACAATAATTGAAATAAAGGTCCCAAATGCACTGTTAGAAAAGCAGAGCTAAACAATTATGCTCACTTAGCATAACCTGGCACTTGCCAAGAAACTGGCAACAAAGGCTGATGATAATCCAACAGATTCTAAATGATGGCACATATATGTTAATGCAGTTTCAGAAATACAAATGATCTAAAACAAGTTATGTAAGGAGCAAGCAACTACTGTTCCTGATTTTGTATCCAGAGCTTTGTGAAGTAGTATGCATTTTAAAGATTTTTCAAAAAAACAAGAGAAACAAACTCAACAGTTTCAGTGTACTATCAGAAAGGTGAGTTTAAATACAAAGCTCTCAATTTACAATAAATATCTTTAACATTAAAATGGCTTTGAAAATCCTTTTGTTAATTTCAGGATTTCCAGATGAATCTGAAAAAATCAGTAATTCTCATGTTGGACTAACTTATAGTTAAATTGACTATGTAGTTTTAAATTTTATGTACTTTAACCAATTCTATATTCACCAGATTCTAACAAATAATTTTAAGAGATTGTCAGGAAGACAAGCTTGACAGTTCAAAGCTTTTTCATTACTAAAATAAAAACAGTTGATGAATTGTAAAATTAAATGCCAATTTTAAGAACAGCACTTCAAAGTAGAGACCAAAGTTGTTTTGGTGACTTACCACTCTATTTTAACAAGGACATCTTTAAACGTATCTTTTTGTTGTCTTGCCCATAGTTATTAGAGTAGTTATTACAATTACATAAACTACATAGAATAGTTATTACAATTATGAAATCATACAATAGTCTAGGTTGGAAGGAACCTCAAAGGTCATCTAGTTCCAACTCCCCTGCCATGGGCAGGGACACCTTCCACTAGATCAGGCTGCTCCAAGCCCCATCCAGCCTGGCCTTGAACACTTCCAGAGGTAGGGCATCCACAACTTCAGTGGGCAACCTGTTCCAGTGCCTCAGCACCTTCACAGCAAAGAACTCTTTAATACCTAAGGTAAACCTACTCTCAGTTTGAAACCATTCTCTCTTGTCCTGTTGTTTTACGCTCTTGTAAAAAGTCCCTCTCCATCTTTCTTGTAGGCTCCTTTCATGTACTGGAAGGCTGCAATTAGGTCACCCCGAAGCCTTATCTTTTCCAGGCTGCACACTCCCAATTCTCTCAGCTTTTCCTCATAGGAGAGGTTCTCCATCCCTCTGATCACCTTCATGGCCCTCCCCTGGACTCACTCCAGCAGGTCCATGTCCTTCCTGTGCTGGCACCCAGAGCTGGGTGCAGCCCTGCAGGTGGGTCTCAGCAGAGCAGAGCAGAGGGACAGAATCCCCTTCCTGGCCCTGCTGCCCACGGGGCTCTGGATGCAGCCCAGGACACGTTTGGCTCTCTGGGCTGGGAGTGCCCATGGCTGGGTCATGTCCAGCCTCTCACCATCAATGCTACCTTTAGAATAAGTGAGGGGCAAATATTTGGCTCTCAAGAATGCTCTTATGGGAAATGTGTATTATGTTTACTGTTACTTGATGATGAAATGTCCACAGACTAAAATATTTCTTAAATAAATTACTCCATTCAATAAAAGCATCAATAGTTTGCCTGGTTTTAAAATACAATTTCACTACAACACATTGAAAGAAATGATACTAATGTAAAAGCTGTGCCCTGTGCATTAGTCTATATTAAACCACAGCCTCCCAGACCCTGGCATTGGGATATTGTTAAAGGTCTGACAAACCACAGCTACAAGGAAATTCAGAGATCAGAATGAAAATCTTTATCACTTTGTGCCTAGATATAATTCACTGACTGTATTAAGGATTGGCCAATAACTCTGTCTTTGTAGGTTTAATACAAAACCATTAAAATAGATGGTATCTTAAAAAATGTAAGTAAACATTAAGGATGTTGTGAATACATACATATGTATTACACAGAACTGTTTATATTATGTGGCATTTTTTCACAACATGTGGGGGGCAAAATGATTTTGATTACCCCACTAAAACAGAAATGAAGAAATATTGACTATTCAGTCAGGAGTTGCAGGCATTGGACTGTATGATAGGGACCTTCCAAATACAATTGAAGAAAATGTACCTCATAAATAATGCTCTGCCCATTAAGGCAAAGACAGTCAACAGACACTTCACAGGATGCAATATGAAAAAAAGGTGGCCTGCAAGACAACACAGAAATTATTGCAATAGTTAAAAATGAAGAGGAAACATTAATGAACAAAAAGTTCTCTTTTCTCAATATATAACATTGTTTAATAGTTCAGATTTTTCCTCCCTTTTTGAAGCATTCCATCTCATTCATGATTCCTTTATGTGAATGGAAGGCAAACAGATGTAGTGAAATCTCTCATAACACTACAGCATCTCCAAGTTGTTTATTTTAATTTCTGGCATACATTATGATACGTACTTAACGAATCCTCTGTTTTTATGCTATTTTGATTATATCAGCATGTATTTTAGTCATTGATCAGCAACTCCATTTGTCTTTTTTTATCACAATTTGACATCAATTCAAGAAATGGGATGAGATGCAAACAAAACTATATAGAATTACTAAATAATAGTTGACCATGAGTTATATTTGCGATGCATGACCTGTCAGAATTAGATTTAACAGTAGCTAATGAATGCTTCTTTGTACTTTCCTAAATTTGATAGAAACAAAGGTTGCTTTTAAAGCTAAAAAAATTTGCAATTACCAGCTGCTAATCACATCTGAGGATTATTGGTCTTTCTGACTAAGAAGTCAGGGATGACATTAGATTCCTCTTTATAGTAACTGTTATCAGTGACTTGGTGATCTCAGGTGGATCTTTAGTAAACAGTCTAGGAAGACCCTGTTGTAATGTTCTCAAAATTCAGCTTGGTCCCAGGGAGTTACTTTTCCAGTTGTTATTCTCTACTGTACAGACACCAGAGAAGCAATGCAGAATGAGCTGTACCACTGACTACTTGGCTGAGCAAAATCTGGAAACTCAACCCCTAACATTCAATTTGACATCAGACTCAAAAGGAAGAGTTTTAATGCAGAACTTAACCCCAATAAAAAACCTCAAATATGTTTTGATTTAGCAACATTAAAATTTAGTCATTTCTGACCAAAATTAAGAAATTTTTGAAGAAATTTTTCTGTTTAGTTTGCTGAAACATATTTTAGCATTAAATAGCATTCCCCCTGATCCCTCATCCCTTTCTTTTAACATGCTAGCACGTGGTTAGACTCCCTTAACTCCAATGAAGTACTAAAAAAGAGAGCAATAGAGGATATCCAGAGCCAAAACAGCTATCCACATTAAATACATAGCATTGCAAGACTGCAGTTGTTGCTTTATTAAAAATTACAGGAGAGAAAACATCTCAAATTCACCCAAGGAGTTGATATATTCTTAGCTGGACTGAAGCAGTGTCCTGGGTTGACGGTGCCTCCTATCCCAAAATTGTGAAGTTTTGTCCTTGTGTTGTACATTGTTGTGTCTGGANAATTACAGGAGAGAAAACATCTCAAATTCACCCAAGGAGTTGATATATTCTTAGCTGGACTGAAGCAGACATTTCACTTTGACTTTTATAGCAGAAATGTTGAAACTTAGGAAAACTTTGTTCTCTGTCCAAAATTGCCCCCAGCAGCCAACCAAAAAATTCCTCAACAAATTTTCTGGAGTGACAAAGATTATTTTTAAATCAAGGAAAGAAAAGTACTCTAAGAAATCAAAGAAACAGGTCATTTTGATGTCCAATAACCAAAAGGAATGTTTTGGCAGAAATGAACTTATCTCCACCATAGTCTGATGAAGCTTTTCAGATTTTTAGTACTTGCTTATCTTTGTTAATACACTCAAGCACGCATATATCTTCTGAGAGTTCTGCTTTAATGGCTGAGCTTTCATGGCTCAGCTGACAGGACATTTTAAAAGATACCAAAAAATTAGTAGCAAGTTTGATCTCCATGAACAATGTTAGCCACTTTTAGACTTCAAAAAGTGCAAGACTAATCCATATATTAAAACAACCCAAATTAAAAATGTGGAAAATAGGCAAATCATTAAATCACCCACCCCACAACACCCCCAAATTGGAGGTAAGCTTCATAACAAGTGATTTTCAGACAGGCAACTTCAACTCAATACTTATTTTCCAGTTCTTTATCCTGTCTTTTAACTTAGAAGTTGTTTATAAATTATATATGAAAAGATCCCAGGAAATAAAGTCAGAATAGCACTAACCTGATGATTTATGTATTGCTGTGGTAACATAAAAACCAGGCACAGTTATAGATATGCTTACATATACAGGAATAAATGTTTATGAAGGTGGAAGAGAGTATGCTTATGATGGGATGCTCTATACTAAAGTAATCTTGGCTAAATTTTGATTTTCCTCAGGACAAGACAGACATAGTGAGACTTGAGTAAGATTACAACCAACTCTATGCACCACCCTTGCTTTCTAATCCAAACATTTTACCTTCTGGACAATCCATGTTAAAAGAAATACGGTTTGTTTTTCCACTCCTGCACACCTCTTCCACTAAATTTAAAGTGTAAATTTATTAAATTGATTAAGGAAAAGCATAGCATAAATAGGAGCAATTACCCCTTTTCAGAGAGAAGTGTGACTAGTTTTCATTATAGTTTCATGAGATTTACCTGAATTCCATGAAGGCAAATACTTTCTTTTTAGAATTAGCTTTATTAGGAATTCAACACAATATATAAAAGAAATGTGAATATTTGTTCTGTGCTACTTTTTTATTTTTTTTGTAAACTGAACAGATCATACAGATTATTTTCAGTATAGCAGTTGATTCCATATGTGCAGAATCAATATGAATATTGTAGTACAACTTCTATTACAGAACAACTGACTTTGGCAAGACGCTGAACTGTGTAAAAAAAATTGTATATTTTTTGAATGACTCACTTTTAAGAACAGAACAATACAGAAAGCACTGTTAAAATGGGTATTTTTGTAACACTTTTATAACTTGGCAAAAAAAATCAACCACTCTTCACTTTTACTACACTGACTTAAGTTCATTGCAAAATAGTTTTTTGCTCTCACTAATCAGTTTGGAAAACTGGAAATTTAGGAGTTTATTACTCACTCTCCTGACCAAAATTTTGAATTTGTAAGTCTGATTCAATCAATGATTCAAAATATTTTTTGTGTGCTGTAATTCTCTTTAAGCTTAAAGAGCTTTCAGCTGTTTAACCACCGACATACCTTGAGAAAACCAATGTATTTGCTCATATTTAGCCCACTTGCTCTTGGATACATTAGGACAAACCCAACAAGATGTACAGCAGACTGTACTTCTTTCTCTTCTACTGAAAGTGCCTGATCACGCAAAGTGCTTAATTTAGAAGATAATACTTTAGTTGCTGTATGGAGGAAAGTATAAGATTGTTTAGTATCTTCTGTATCATATACATTTTAACAACCACCAGACCATGTTCCTGAGAGCACTGTCCAAATGCTTCTTGAGCTCTGTCAGGCCGGTGCTGTGACCACTTCCCTGGGGACCCTCTTCCAGTGCCCAACCACCCTCTGGGTGAAGAACCTGTTCCTAACATTCAGTCTAAACCTCCCCATATGTAGCTTCAGATTCCCTCAGATCCTGTCACTGGTCACCACAGAGAAGAGATCAGTGCCTGCCCCTCCTCTTCCCCTCACAGGAAGCTGTAACTGCAGCGAGGTCTCTGCAGTCTCCTCCAGGCTGAACAGAACAGTGATCTCAGCTGCCCCTCATATGGCTTCCTCTCTAGACCTTTCACCCTCAGCAGTATTAGCTTATTACTTTTTTTTTGTTACCATTTTACCATTACGTTTGTGTTTTGAAGCTACACTGGATAGTTCCAGTTACAACAGTGAAGATCCACCATTTTTTCTGTTCCACAGAATACATCCTTTTTTTTTTTTTTT
>VYXD01008723.1:251985-299485 GCA_013397195.1 Hylia prasina
TTTTTTTTTTTTAAACTCAGGTTTCATACTGGATGTGTTTTTCTTAAAACACCATTATTAATTTCCAGGATCTGGGAAGTTTCAAACTACTTCAATTTATTTCGAATGCATTATATTAATTTCCAGTAACCACAATGTCACTAAACCTAAACATTTTGTCTGTTCTGCATTTTACTTGCTAACTGTAAAATAATCACTTTCAATTATAATAAATTAAATTCAAATTGACTTTGTAATGTACAGTGAGATTGAAATAAGTGCTAAAACTAAACATCTACAAAGCATTAATTTTATGCAATTAATTTTAGGAAACAATGTTTTTGGGAAACATTATTAGTTTTGAATAACTTGACTGATTCAAAATAATTCTACTTTGAAGCCATCTGGCTATATCAAAGGGTTAATTTAAGCAGGAAAATAAATTTTTGACATACGACTAGATAACATGAGACTCAGTAATAAAAAATGCAAGCCTTTCTTCTGCTGTTTCTCTTCCAGATTAATGAAACTTTTATGTTTGGTATTAAGTTGTGTCTTGATTTGTTCCATTACTGCTGTCAGGCTACTCTTCCACCCCCAGATGCTGGAATACTGCTCTAAGATAACTGATTTTACTAGTGGGACCATAACAAGAACAATTTGCTTACACAGATATGGATATGGTAGTCTGCTATGAAATACCCAGGCTAGAGCCAGGGCATAGACCTGAAGTACATAAACTAAGGGCAAGTGAAGACCAGACTGAAAATACTGCTACTTCTCAAAGCTGTTTTTAAGAAATCAGGAGCACATGAAGAGGAATTTCTCCCTAACTCCCCAGTTATTTTTTCCTTTCCAGGAAACATTAGTGTTCTCTTTCCTGTTTACAAACTCAGTTTTTCAAAAGAGAAACCAAACAGTACATTTTCTAGTTCAATTTCATGAGTCTGAGTCTTTCTTTACTGACATCATGTTAACATAGGAAGGAGATAAAAATGTTGCCAGTAATGAAAAAGACCTATACCCTACACCAACCTTTTATGAAATTGAGCCTCTGTAGAAATTCGCATTCCAAATACTTAAGAGAGTAATGAGAAATAGTAATTGTTCAGATTAGAGCTTTTATACTTCTTTTTAAGTAGGAAAAGCAGCAGATATTCTAGCCCACTGATGGTCCTCATTGTTGGCAGTGGACTTTAGTACATGGTAGAGAAACGTGGTCACACACTCCCATGTGCTAATCAAGTCCCTCGTACATAACTCCTACTCTTGATGTGGGGTCCTATGGAAATCTCTGTTCACCTGATGTTTGCAACACAAAGTAGTGTGTGTGGAGGCAAAGGGCAGTAATAAGTTCTGCATTCCAGCTGCTCAGTAACTTGTCAGGATCTACAAAACTAAACCATAGTTAGTTAATGCTACTATTTAATAGAAACATTCCCAGGTAAAAGCAGTATGGAAAAACTTTTTGTGACCTACTGCTTTTATTCCCCCTTGTAGACATTATATTATTTGTAAATTCTCTACTACAGAACACTCATAATGTTATTCCATTTTTTTAATATCTAGGCTATCGATATCCCAAGTGTTAGATCACAGTTTGCCATTGCTGTAATCTGTTTCAGGCAATCCTGGGACTTGGAAGATACCAACGCAGATCCATCCAGTGACTATGGTCCCCAGCTGCCTCCAGCTCACCTCAGTATGGCACTGAGATCTTGTTGCCAGCGTGGAAAATGTATATGCCTGCATTTACCATGATCATGGTAGTTTGTTACCTGCCTGCTCCTTTCTCACAGCAAGAGCTGCAACTATTCCAATCAATTTGTAAATTTGGGATTAGTTTAGCTCTCTGGTGAGATCATCACGCTTGTAATTGACAAAATAGATCACTTATAGGCCCCAAATTCCAACATGGAAGGAAAACCTTGAATCCAGATTGCAAGATGTGGAATCATGGGCAACTTTTCTCCTGGAAAAGATGTGAATTAGTTTTCAAAACTCAGGTGACTTGAGGTGCAACACGAGTAACTTACTTATAGTAATAAGTTACTATACATTTTCTAACAAGAACTCCTACTGTAAATATTTTTCAGTTAATGATTTAGAATAAAAAAAGACAACTAGCATTCAAGATATTTCTAAATTCTATCCTGGAATCTAGGTAAATGGAACAGATACAAACAAAATCTTAGAACTGAAAAGATAATAATAATTATTATCTGTTGTTCCAGGCCAAATTACTCAACCTCTACCCTCAAAACAAAGCACAATTATAAACACCACACTTTGAATTATAAAGCATTTAAAGCCTGTTAGTTAAATGGGAGAAAAAAATCTGCATTAAAGCTTTAAGGGACATTTTAGGACAGTAACATCCTCATTAAAAAACAAGGATGCATCAAAATTCTTCAGTTAAAAGGTTGTTAGTCTCTGTGTAGTTGATAAATGTTGGGCTAATCTAATCAGTGGCTGTAAGAGGCAATGCCATCAGCTAGTTTCCCTGACCCGTGCTTCTTACTTTTTTACAAAAGTCAGATTTAAGAAAGATATAAACTTCAGGCCTTTGACCTAGCAAGGACCTTGTTCGTGCCAGCCTGGTGTTCTGCTGAACAGACTGAGAACTTTCAGCTGAAATCAGGAACATGTGCACTTCACTAATACAACACATGACTTGGAAATTAAAATGCAACGTGATCAAGTGCTTTAGGATATTTTAACAGTTAAGAATGCAGCTAGGGAAAAAAAAAAAGCTTGTGTCTGTGTTTTGATTTGGGGAGGGGGAAAAGGACAAATTAAATTGTATTCATTTTCTTCAAATACACAGGGAAACAAAAATTCAGTTCATTAGTTCATGACCCAGAGGAAATAAGGAGGTTGTATGTGTCTTTATGACATGTGTCACTTATTAGGTAAGTAGGTTTTACTACTTCCAATTGAACTAAGTTAAAACTAATTAGATGGTAGTTAAATTACAATCTAAATATAATAAACCCAAATAAAAATAGCAAGCAGCATTTTAGTTATCAAAATTGTTCCTAAATGCAGTTGATTATTTCCAATAGTATGTGTATTGATTATTTCCAAGTATTGGAGTACCAAACTTTGCCAGATGCTGGAATTACAGTTTAATGCTACATACATTAACTAGGACAGACTTTTCACATATGCCATATTTAATCAGATTAATTTATTTCATTCCATCTTCTATGGTTACTTACATGTGTCTCCACACATTACATATGAATCTGGACTCTGTATAAAACATAATCCATGCATCCTTTTTGAGTATTATAGAATGACAGTACAGTAAAATTTACAGAGAGACCTAGTGATATAGTTTTTATTTACTAGCAGCATCTCAGTTCAGTGCTGAGACTTTACACTTGATAAGACAGATGCTTGTAGTACCAACGCAGATTTTCACTTAGAAAGTGTGAAGATTATGCATCACTATTTCACAGATTATGTATCATTATTTATCAATAGATGTATTTACATACATACATATATTTCTTCCATCTCAACTACCTACAAAGTAACAGTCTAACTACATTTTTGGCATATATATGCTTATCCCTTGCATTCCCGGGTTTTAGACTTGGAGTAGGAAGTAAACTGTTAACTTGGATTAGCCAAAGATGATAGTGTGGGTTTAAAGATACTAAACAGAGGAAATAAACTGTCACACTACCTTCCATTAAAAAGATTCTCTTTTTGATACGCAAGCATAAACACACTAACATATGGATGTCCATCTTGTACTGGAGGACCAACCAGAAAAAGTGACTTTTGTTGTTTTTTTCCTTCTATGTGGAAGATGCTTCTCCTGATTTTAGAGTACCAGTGTCTATTTCATTCATGGTCAACCTACTTCCTTAGTTTTCAGGGAAACAAAAGCACATATGGAGAAAGCAAATGAATTATTATACTTACTCAATTGGAGGGTTTAGAGGATTATTAAGACTACATATCGGGGAAGTGCACTTCACATAATCTGTATTTCTTTTGCAATTAAATTTTTGAGCAAAAACATGCAAATTCTTGGTTACATGTAGTTTAATCATATCTAACTATATTTACTTCCTCTCTGTGTGAAGCTACTTATATTTCAACCTATATACTGCCCCAGGTTTTCCATCACTTATTTATATCTGCTAGTACACAGGCAGTGACGGCTTCTTTGGAACAAAATAAATAAATACATTGCAAGAATGTAGAATGGGCAGTTAGCATTACAAAGTATAAAAGGTCTTAAACATATTTTTTTGAATGAGGGAGCTCTGCATTTACAAATTGAACATGGTATATTGTACTCCTGTAATAACATTTCTTTCTACAATTTAATAAAGAAATAGGACAGAGCAGGAAATTTTCCTAATGGTTGTGAACTTAAAAAAAAAGAATCTGACTGTGTAACCATGAAAACTAAAATGTGTTATTATCCACTTTGATTTTATTAATTCAAAGTAATAGGCAGAATATACATGGAAAGAGTTTTATATTTGCAGATGACTTCACACTTAAGGAAACCCAGAATTATGACATACACATCCCCTAAACCCATGTGGCAGTATCTGCTGTAACCGAAATACAACTGATGTACAGATCTGTTTCCAGTTTTGTATAAATGATTTTGTCCTGCATTTCTATTCCAGTGATAGTGCAGGAATTGAGACTGTCATAGGCTATATTAGTTATACTTTAGTCAGAAGGAGAAAGAATTAAAAAACCCAGATTTTTACTCTTCTTGCATAACTTTCCATGGAAAAAACCCACTTCCTTCACTGATTTTATGTTATACTTTTGAATATACTAACATAGACCCACGCACCATTATATATTGACAATATTTATAAAAAGTCATAAGTACATAGCAATACAGAATCCTGACAAGTATTCAAAGGTTTGATAATGGGAAAAAGTCTCCATTAATTCCCTCAAATTCAATGTAAAACCTTACATATCTATTTAACGCTTTTCAGCATTCAATCAGCATTTTCCGGTTTACTTTCATTGAAGAGTTATTTAATTCAAGTTGCTACAAATATTATCTAGTCTAGATAAAACTTTTTTGAAGAATAAATTGTCAGGACTTTTTTGATCCTGAGATTTTTATATTCAGCTAAATTAATCCACTGCATAATGAAACATTCTTCTATCTCCTCAATCAGAACTAAATTTTCCTCATTCATTCTCAAACAGGTGTTTCTTGCCAGAAGGCCTATCTTCTGTCAGTTCTCCTAAGTTTTAATATCTTTTGTGAGAAATGAAATAGGCAATGGCCTTCAAAGAAATTTTTTAAAAAAGAAATCCTCTTCCTCTAAGACCAGCAACTAAATGTGATGAAAGCAGAGAAAATACCTCCTAAATCAAACTTAGTAATGAAATCTCTTATTGAAGAAAAGATAAAAAAGATATTACGAGGGATATATTTTAGCAATGTTAGAAGATTAAGGCATTGTCACTACATTGAGAGAAAGTCTCCCAAACTCCTAGTGCCATTGAAATACAATCCATACCTTTATAAGACACACTTTCTTTGACCTTCCCTGACTGACATTCCAGTAGCACCCCTTCTTGCAAGTCTTTGTATCCTTTGCAAAGTTTCAGCCCCCTGGCCTTCCTGACCCTATCCCTACATAACCATGCAGTATCCCTATGCTCTTCCCAGGATACCTGTACCTGCTTCCACTGTCTGTGCATTTGCTTTTTGCCCCTTAGCTTGACCAGCAGGTCCTCACTCAGCCACGCCAGTCTTACGTTCCTTGCCCGATTTCTCAGGCACAGGGATGGAGAACTCCTGTGCTCTATAGAAAGTCTTTAAAGAACTGGCAACTCTGTTCTACTCTGTTCAACTCCCATCCTGTCCCCTAGGGCAGTTTCCCAGAGAGTCCTATTGACTAACTCCTTGAAGAGGTGAAGTTTGATTTCCTAAAAACTCAGGGTCCTGACTTTACTCTTTGCCTGATCCATATTCCTCAGGACTGCAAACTCCACCAGTGCATGGTCACTTTATCCCATTCCAACCCTGATGTTCCTGACTAGCTTGCTTGCATTGGTCATCGTCAGTATTGTATCCCCTCTGATAGAGCTGTCTATTACCTGGCTCAAGAAGTTATGCATTCCAGGAATCTCCTGGATTGCCTACAGCTCACTGTGTTACTTTTCCAGCAGATATCACAGTGGTTGAACTCCCTCGGTAGGACACGAGCCTGTCAGTGTAATGCCCTCTGTAGCTGGAACATCAAGGGTTCATCAGTAGCTTCCCCTGGACTGGAAAGCCTGTAATAGACACCAACCACAACATTCATTCCCTTTGTTGCCTTCGTGTTTGATTCTTACCCAAGTTTTCGACCTGCTTGTGGCTGTTCTTCAGAGAGAATTCCTCACACTCAATCCGCCTGTGATTTAGAGGGCAGCTTCTCTTGTGCAGGGCAAGCAGCCCATCCATCTAACCTTGGCATGTCATTTCACAGCTTATTACAGGTAAGCCTGATCTTATCCCCTTCCTCCATCAAAAGAGGGGGAAGCTCTGTCCATGAGCCCCATCAACCCAAAGACTCTCTTCTCTTCTAGAGAAAGATGAATCCCATCTGATGCCAGCAAGTCTGGTCCTGTGTAGATCATCCCATTATCAAACATCCCAAAATCCTGACAGTGACATCAACCATGGACCCATGTGCTAATAGATACCTTAGCATATGTTGATAATTTCTTTAGTTCTGCTGGAGAAACTCCCTAGAAAATAACCAGGCAGAATACTTGGCAAATTTAGATAAGTGTAGGACAAGCAACCAGAATAAAGGAGATGCAGGTGTGGACATACTATGTTCAAAAGATCACCTCATATGGGTGAAGTGGTTGTCTGTTTTGTGGACAGGGGAAACACATTTATAACCTCTGACTAATGACCCATCTTGCAAAATGACAAGCTCCTTCAATTTACCACCATATTTCCTCAGCAAGACCACTACAAAACAAGAAACGTTCAGATACTGGGAATCAAGGGCCAAGTTCTTGGCTGGACTAAATTAAGTCTCCTTCAAATCAAAGTGATGAAACTCAGAGAGTGATGGATACGGATGGGGGAGCAGGACGTGTCAATAAAGCAGTCAACTTTTTAAATATAGCACAGAAGGTTCTATTCTAAGACCTTTATGCAAGAGAGAAAACAAAAAGCTCTGCACTAGCTTTAAAATCTCCAAGAAATAGGACATTTTGTAAAATGAAGGAATCCGAATCTAAGAAAAACAGTAAAATGAATACATTCAATTCTGTTTACTAACAAAACAATCCCTGCCAAAAAGGACAAGTTGATACTTCTCACTAAATTTGTGCTCAATTCATAAACACATTTAAAGAATTCAGGAGCCTGCATCAGGAATTCAGAAGGCACTCAAACATTCATACTTTGACTTTTTATTTCAATGAAAACAAACAGGTAAGAACCACTGATATGAAAAAGCCCCTCAACCAACAACACCAACCCAACAGACTCCTGAAGCCACAGATAAAAAGACCTATCAGCAGGACACAGAACTGGTATTTAATTCTGAAAGGTTGCAATTTTTTAAAAAAACACTTTGGAAAATCACCTTCTCCTGAGCAGTCAAAAAAAAATTTCACAATTCTTTTGTGTCACCAGTAACAGTGTCTCAAATGTGAAAACTGTAGAACCAGAATACATTTCAAGAACAAGCATCAGGAAATGAACCTTAGAAATTTTAACTGTTCAGTAGGGAGAAAGGATAGGATCAGAGGCTTATGTTTTATTGGTTTTGTCCATGAAAAATTAAGTACTTTACTTATCCATAAAAAGGATGCAGGCCAAAATCATAAAGAACTTGTTAACACCTCTAGCTTGTAATCGATGCAATCACAGTATTACTATCTAAATTTTTGTTTACTTTTCAACAGATTGGTGTCGGCAGATCATGCTGTCTTACACTGCCGTTCCTCTGTAACCTTAACCATTATTCCTACTGTGTAAAGTGAAGCACAAATTTAAGGTGACAAAGCACCAGTTGGCTGATGTGTAGTGTGCTACGAAAGCAGAAACCTCTGAAAGCTTCACAGCCATTATGAAATAACTGACCTATATGAAACTGCTACCATGGTTCACAAATTTATTGTCAGGTTCCAGCCTCTAGCTGTTCTCTGATTGTTCTAAATACTTGACAAACTGAAGCCTTTTCACTTTCCGTTAAAATTGCCTCATCTCCCTGTCAGAGCGCCATGGGGGACTCCATTACTTTTCTGACTTCTTTCCCCTACTGACAAGTCATTTAGCTGGCTTCTTGTTGTGAAGGCTGTCCATGTCAAATTAGCCAGGGCCCCTATTGTCCTTATTACCACTCGAAAAGCCATCATGAGTAATGCTACGGGGTCCCTCAGTTGTCATCATTTGTCAGAAAGAAAGGGAGTGTGGTTACATATAGCTGACAGGTAATTTCAGTGTCTACAATTACCCCAATTAGTCTTGTCATAAACAATTCGATAAATGCACACCAATACAAACAGATAAACACACCAAGGTTTCTCACTATTAATGCCATGTAATGGATAAATCAGTGATATAACGCTATATTTTATTTATTTCTTTAAACTATTCTCAGCTGCAAGCTGGCAGTTGCTACCTGGTCAGCACAAATTGTACTATCTACTTTCATTAGCTCATCACCACAGAAGAATATGAAAGGCTGTGACAAAATTCATTTAGAGAGAGCACGAAAGAGCAGATTGCCTAAAGCAGGTGTTATAACAAAGATAAAACAAAGGTTTTCTTTTGTCAGTTCAATGCCGCAATGAGCTTTAAAAGAGAGTATTTTGTCCTTAAAAACAAACATAACATAGGGGAGCAACAGAAAGAGAGAGCAGGGAAATAACATTCCTTGCTTCCCACTATTTGCCAAGTCAATCAGCAGGTGGGTCTTCTAACAATATATGCATCAAAGCCTCATTTGCCAAGGTGGTCACAATATTAACCAAATTATTTCCACATATTTTTTCTATTTGTTTTTTTAATATACATCTTGCAATGCCATACGGCTCCTGAAAGACCTGGTAATTATTCCACATAATATACAACATAATCCCTGATGTTCTTCCACAGAATTATTTGAGAACAGGTTTAGTAAGTCCAACTGCCTGACATTCTGGAGCACTGTGCTGAAGTCTTCTGGAGCATAAAATATTGATGATGTTGACTGCCAGGTAGACCTGTTATAAATACAACACTGAAAAAGGCAGTTCAAATAACATTTATACTAAGCACTGAATTACACATTACTAAGCTTATCCTTGTGATCCACTTAAATAAAAATCCTGACTTCTCTAGAGTCCACAGCACCCTGTCTGTTTGCTGACCGCAGGCTGAAGTGATGGCTGGAAAACCGAACACAGACATGTTGTTGTAGGAAATTGCTTTTGGCAACTATTTGTTCAAACTCAAGATTTTTTTTTAACTAACACTAAGAACCCACCAGAAAACAGGACAGGTCTCCCTAATGAGTAATCTATTTTAGCACAGTCTTGTCTAGGCATGACAGTTTACTGAGAGGCTTGAAAAACTCGTAATTACCAGTGTTACAGGGCAATTAATGTATATTACACTGCACTACTCATGGCAGCAACTGTCATTTTCTCAATAAAAATGAGTACTCTTCAGCTAAAGGTGACATTAATTGGGACTTTAATGACTATGCAGAGGAGCTGAAGCCAAATATGAACAAAACAGCGACTCAATGAGCGACTTCAGAAACGAGAAAATTGTACTAAAATGAGATTAATTGCTGTTTAGAAAAAGGAAAGAACCTAAAAAGCTATTAAATTGCAGGGTTTGGGTGCCCGGGTGATGGTTGTGATGTTAATCTTGCATTCTCACAGCAGGCAAATATTCACTAAATTCAGAGCCTTTTGACAGCAGGAAAAATCATGTATGCTTAACTTCAATCCATCAAAAATATATTTCAGCTTTTATCAGTGTTCTAAATACTTCTGCAATTTCAAAAATTACTGCTCCATTCCTTGGCTGTCATCATGCAAATGCGAACACTGTCAATATTGCTATGAAAAATTCCCTGGCTTCAAAAGGCCTGCTTCGGCGGTAAAGAAAGAAAAACGTGAAGATTAGAATTGCAAAACACACACTACTAATATAACTAAAAGCAACAATAAGAATTTAATGTTTAAATTGTGAAAACTGCTAAAATAGAAAATGATGGGGTATTGTTTTAGTGTGTGTGGGGAAAAAAATAAATCAAAGAACTCCCTTACTCTCTCACAAAATCTTTAAAGCTTACAACTTTATAGATAATTACTCATTGCAAATAATTAGGACATAATTTTGCAGCTTGACTTCAGGTGATATAATTATTAAAACTGCTCTGTAGTTTCTAAAAGCCTTTATCTTTGCTACTTAATTCTTTAAAGCAATTATATAATTGCTTTTCTTTATAGCCTTTTTAACTGTCATGATGACTGTATACATAAAACATTGCACTTAAACTCTGACATATAAGAGGGATAAACATAGCTGTGATTCACTATTCACTTTGAAGTTATATCTCCTGTAACTTCAGATTTTAAAACAGAAAATCAGTTTATCCTGTCAAGTTAAAAATTGCATATGGAGCATTCACATATCTTAAGAAACCAAACTTCTCTTCCACCCAAACCTACAATAGTTGCACCCAGGAAGAGATAAAAATAGAGCTCTTAGTTTCTTACAATTTCCTGTTCCATAATTGATTCTGTTCATTCTGCATCTTTAGAATTAAACATAGTCTCATTCACATTTAAAAAAACCCATGATGATTAAAACATGCATCCCCAAGTGCGGCATCCACTAGGTAATATAATATATAGGTTTCAAGGACAATTAATAACATTACATCTATTAAAACTTCTGAAATATTCATTCAGAAATTCCACTATATGTATATAAATGTCTTAAGTACAAAAATCACGGGCAAGCAAGGCAGGCATTTAAGACAAGCACTTAAACCAATCACTGTGTGCTGAATAGGGTTTGCAAATAGTCATAACATACTTTGCATACAGCACTTTGATAATTAGTCACCTCTTTATTACTTACTTAAAGTAACTGAAAAATACACGACAATGTTACCATAGTAACCTTTAAGTTACCCATCTGATTCATGAAATTAATTGCATTTCAAATGTAAAATTTGATGATGCAATTTTTTATATGAAACATCTGGTTTTTTGCAAATGACAAACACAACAAAGCAATGCATGGGCACTTCATGCTTGAGTGTTCATAGTCTGCAGAGTAACTTTCCTTCAGGTTTCAATGATTCCTTCAGCATCAGTGTCACCAATATTTGGATTTATGAAACCATACTTCAATCAGCTGGTTTAAAAGACTGTGTAACTCCAATGAAATAGTTCTAGCAAAACTTTTAAAACAAAATTTAGGATTTTAGTCTGAAACATAAGATCATAAGGTTAAATTTAATACAAAGCTTTGACAGTAACAGTCAATCTCAGAGTACACGAACACATTATTACCACCTCTGATACTTTCAGTACTTTGTGTTAAAAGTTCCTTGTGAACTTTTCAATTACTAGACTGCTAGTCATCCCTAAAGGACAAAATCTACTTCTGAAACCAAGCCTTGCAAAGCATATGTCACAAAGGAGGAAAGATTCCATTAGGAACCATTGACATGAAGTAAAATTCCAACCAGATGCAATTAATGCTAGGTACTAGCTGTCTCTAGAAAAGCAATTATTTCATCTAGAGAATGCTATAAAAATTATCATTTTCCATACTATTTGTTGTTCTAGCTCAGGCACCCTGCACAGGCTGCTGCACAAGTAACAATCGTGTGTTTTACAGTGTTAATATTTTAATCTGGAAGTGGAGAAAAAAAGTTATTTTTCATGTGGAAACTGTGTTTCTTCTTCCTCCCATAATTAAATGAAGTATTATTACTAATGTATTGTTCCTAAACTTTAAGTAAAGTGTCCTTAAACTTGGACTTTGGAAAGTGTCACCTCAAAGCATGAAAAGAGAGGTAACTGCTGAAAAAAAATCTCAATTTTTCCTCTTCTGCAGAGACTAACACACATAAAATAGCCAGATTGCAGTATATACAGATCAAAGGAGTCAATTATATTAAATTTAAAGAGACTGGCTCTGTTTTCACAACACACATGTACTCTGACTTTTGTAATAGGAATGGCTTAAATTCCTGTTAACAACAGAAACAGGAATTCATATACTCACTATCTCAATACTTTCCTTTTTCACCTCCTTCTTCTCATCTTTCCCCAGACTTGTCCTGATTTAATTTTCTTTATTTACACAAAATAATTTCATATGTTTTAAGTTCTTATTTAAGAATGCTGATCTGTAAGCATTTTCACAAGCGTTTTTTCTCTTCCATTTTATTCAAAGCGTGAGCTTCTCAGAACGTCATGTCCAGCTGAAGCTGATCATAAAATTAGAAGGCATTTTTTCCCTCTTAAACAGTGGCAATTTTCCCCTTCACTGTATGTACACAGAAAGAGAAATTTAAGAACTGGTGCTCAAAATACATGAAGGATATACACCTATTTAAGCTGCAAATAGTTCTAAAAACTCCAAGTGAAAAATTAATTAGTCTACATGACAGAGCCCACATGTACTTTGAAGTTTTAAAAATATTTTGAGTATCTTTACTAGAGAAACAAGTTAATAGGGCTTCTTGGCAAAAGTAGTAAACTTACAGAGTTGGTACTATCAAGATGTGTGTGTCGAGTTAAAAAATTCTATCAAAGCCCAAAGAGAACTGAGAAACCACATTGATATGAGCGTGCTAGTAAGACAAAAGCACCACACATCCTTTGCTAAGGCAACAATGAAAACCCATTACTAACTCTCTTTGAGACTATGGCTGATATACAGATATACTTCATATAGATTTTGATGAAGTCAATGGAATTTGCATTGTCCTGTAACCATATACTAACTACTGATCTGGAAAGGGTCAGAATTCAGAGGAGTGCACTGTGGTACCACAAGGATTGTTTCCATATGCAGAAATGGAGCTTCCTAAAGTCTGTAAGTCCTAAGCTTTGAGCAGTTTATGTTATGAATGCAGAAAACAAAGTGGATCAAGTAACAGCTGTAATGTAATGCAAAGCTCCTTGTACTGCCTTCACTGCCTTCCCTAAATTTTTTTTTAAGGTTTCATGAGTTTCCAAAATCAGGTTTATCTCATTAAATCTCAAAGTAAGTGGTTTCTTAGCTATTTTCTGTTTCAATTCTGAAACACTGCAAAGTGTTTTTCACTCTGTCTTCAGGGTAAGAGTCAAACAGTATCATCATTTAGATCAAAAACATTTGAATAAAAACAAAATCCCTAGAACCTTGTCAAATGGCAGCACTAGTGTTTCCACATCAAATACATAATAGAGTGTTCTAATACTATCACTGTCAGGATGGGGAAAAGAACAAAACCAGTTATTTGTAATGTAGGATGGTAGACACAAAAAACTTGTTATCTGCAGACCGAGCCTCTAATAGTGATTACCTTCCAAATCTGTCTACAGTCAGTATGGTTTTGGTAGAATATTTTTCTTGCTATTCTTGCATCATCCATGCCCAACATAATCTCCAGACTCATAAATTTAACCAGCAGGTTGCAGTTCAGGATCGTATCACAGCTAAAGTTTGGATATGCCACAGAAGAAAGAGTTGCTCCAAAATAAGAAAGAACTAGAACATTAAATTATTTCATTAACAAAGGTACACAGTTTAATTATTTTTGTCTGAGTTTTCCACCACCAAATTTCTATGACTTCAATTAAAAAAGGCAGTATCACTTGTATTGCAAGTAGAAGGGTATGCAAACCTCCCATGGACTTCATGTACTGCTTTAGTCTATGTTTCACAGGCCCAGGGCTTCTGAAGGGCTTCAGTCTGAAAATGGGTTTCCTGCTGCTGGGTATTTGGGGTTTTAGAATTCCAATTGCATGTCTAATGAATCATTTTCTAGAACTCATCTACAGCTGTTCAAGGAAGTTCCCAAGAACTGTGAGCTTAGCCTCTTTAAATCTTACACAGGAGAATCTTATTTAGATACTCTAGCTTAAGCACAACTTCAGTGAATACACCTACTGTACTTCTTCAGTGCATTTCTACAGATCTTGTGACATGCAGATAGGCATTGCATTTATGAGTAGAATCTTGAAGTAGGAACTTGAGAAAATTGCAAGAGGGCTTGAAGAGGTGTCTCTCTACTGGTGCACTCCACTTAGAACATGGGTCCCAGATTCTCTGGGAGTTAACTCATTATCAGCAGGTGATGTACATTAGCAAACCAACAGTGGTGGAAATTTCACTGCTGGTAAAGGTACAAGGATATTTTGAGCCAGAATTGTAATGGATCTCTCCAAGCCACACTTGAACTCTTCCCTTTTCATGGTGTGCAAGCCAGTAACATATGGGATGACAGATAAGATCCACTTCTTGGTGTGTCTCATGGAAGTTCAAACTAACGCCAGGGCCTGTACCCTGACAACTCATTCTATTTATTTCATAACTAGGTAATTACCAACATAGCCAAGTGGATCTTTATTCTTCTCACCCTTCTTTCTTAGTCATTATAGTCAACATGATAATTTTCATCTATTAAAAACACCTATAGCCCTCTCATCATTTGGAGTTCTTTCTTCATTTGGAGTTCTTTCTTCATATCTGAAATGTTTAAATCTGGCTAATTCTTTCTTCAGGGTATCATTATATTATTTACCGCTTTCTCATTTTATCTACACAGATGAGATCTCTTAAAAGTGATAATTTCCTCTATATATAGCAGCAAAGAACCTTTTCATGAACTTGATTCAGTGCAGTCTGCTCTGTTTATCTCCATCCAAAACAACTCTGGAAAACAACTGTGTGACTATTTAAGTATGTAATTTCTTTCTTTGTATCGGGAAAGTGGAAAACCGTTACAGAGGAAGACCTATATGCCTTTCACGTTTCCATCATCTCTCTCCATTCACTAGCAAGCTGTCAAATTCCACATTGAATTGGCAAACCACCTTTATTCTTAATCCCCAATTGCCTCTCAAGGTTAGAAATAATTCTCAAAAAGCATTAACAAAAGCAATCTGTTATTTTCCTCTAAATATCTCAGCTGTCAAAACATGAAAAATTTAGCAGGCTTCTGATGTACTCAGATCAGTGAATATTTTGCTGACCAATATTATCCTACTGCCTCTTTGCACTGTAAACATTGGTTGACTCCTGTATTATACTTGAACATTAAACTCTGTACAACAAAGTATCTCTTGCTCTGTTCTACAGCAATTGCTAGCATAGTTTACTAGGACTTCTAGGTGTAGTTTCAATACACATTGTAAACACTAAAAAAGATGATGCGTAATAGAGGAGGGAAATAGCTCACTCCTAAGCCACTTTCTACACAAACAAAACATCTCCAAACATGAAATATAAAAACCAGGTTGAGAATTTACTCTTACTGCTTAGAGGAATGACATATTTTAAGAACACATACATAATAAAAATCATATAATCAAATTTAAGGAGAATAGTGACATAAAATACAAAATTTACTGTTCCAAATTGTGTCTTTCATTCTGGATAGTAACTAGTCTGCTTTGAAAGAACAAAAACATAATGAAACAGAAATCCCAAAATACCATCTTCAATATATCTTGTCCACAGCTCTTTTATGCAAGACAAGTAAAGATTTCTTTGAAAAGTCTTCACATCTTGTTAATATTTATATTTCACCTCATGTAACATTGAAGTCTTTTTTGTTATCATTAATAGCTATAATATTATATTAAGTACTCTTCTTGTTTTTTTGAAAACTTAGCGAGTCAGTAACACAATCACAGTGAGTTCCATAGTTTTATTATGTATCATGTAAAACTACATTAGAGGTGCTGTATTCCAAAAGTCATTGCTAGATAACAGCACTAAACAGAATTTTTAAAAATCACGTTATAAAGCCTTTCTTCATAATTATTTCTATTTCTTTCTCTACAGAGTTGACCTTTAAGAAACTGGATTACTTAGGAGTAAGACAATATTTGAAGGTGGGGTTTCTTTGCCTCAAAAAGAGCACTAAAACCTCAGTTAAACTACTCATTCTGCCATTAACCATTGTGGGGAAAAAAGTGTGAGATGGGAAAACTATGAATGTGTGAGGACAATTTTGCATTTTTATCCCCCTATTCCTGTGATTTTATCCCATGGCCTACAGGCTGCCATTGACTTCTTGCTTTTGAATTGAGAGATAATAAGAATTTATCTTTTATGGTAAATGCTAATATGTTATCCTTATTTGAATAAAAGATTTTAAGCCAAAACAGTGCTTGCCTGTTTTTAACATATAAGTTAGTAGAGTTATTCACTGCTATACATGTATAACATGTTTGTACTTGGAAACAATTATGTTGAAAGCCTGAAATTTGATTTTTGTATGGTGTGATTTTTGTCCTAGGTAAAAAGATGGGTATACCTACAAAAGGCAGAAGGATTGCTGCCTGAATTTTTCTTCCATGAAGATGGCAGATATGACATCAACTTATCTCACAAAATGACTATTAGTTAGTTAGGTTAAATCTTACGAAAACTTGCATGATGAATACTGGATCATACTAAGTTTCAGCAGATAGAGATTTCCTTATAATCATAATACACAGCAGGAAAACAGTAAAGTGGATTCCCGTTCCAATTTCTTCACAAACTTCTTCATGAACATTGAAAAATTCCTTTCCTTTACTAATTTTAGGACATGAAACAGCAATTCAAATCTTTAGTTCCCACTCAAGTTTTCTGGTTATCATCAGATTTTGCATTCTGATTGGATAAAGCAATTATGTGGCACTAATATTCAGGTATTATATATTGATAGACTAAAACAAAGGCTACCTCCTTTGAACATTCAACTTGGTATTCACATCCAGTGGAAAATATCAGCAACTATATGATGAAGTTTTAAATTATACAGCATATTTTATTTTTTTCATTCTCATACAAACAACATATAATAAGATTTAGAGAGTCAATGCTCAGAACTGTGGTTTGAAAGAAAAAATACATAGCATACATAAAAGAAATGTGAGAAGTGTTTATATATTGTCTAGTATTCCAAGGTATATTTATAGCATTTATTTTTGTTAAAAGTTTTTCTCATAGGGAAATACTGAACAGCATTTCTAGAAAAGAGTAGATGGAAATGGTATAAACATTTTAAAAAATAAGAAAATTTGCAATCCTCATGTGTGTGTTTCAAGTAGAAACATTTACAGACCTTATCAAGACATATATGCAATAGCTGCCTTTACGTTCTGCTTACCTATTTCCAGGTTTCTAATCAGTACCACGCTAAATTATGCCCACATTTCTTGAATCACAAACATTCTTGAATCAGTAAAATTCATTGTAAAAACTGAAAAAACCCTCAATGTAACTACTTTCATATTTTTAAACTGTTAAAAATTGCATTTTTTAAAAGGCAAGAATAATTATTGATCTACTGTGATGAGTAACTGAAGTTATTCTTTTTACTCTTTGCTTCTTCTGATCTTCGTTCTTAAGTCATGCAAAACAAAATAGACAAAAAAGGCAAGCATTTCTAGAAAATGTCTTAATCTGGTCAACTTAAGCCTCTATGGCTTTGGTCCACAGAAGCTTTATTAGTTTCCTGGGCTCCATAGTGGGATAAACTATTTCATGCATGAAGGGATCAGCATTCCTTCTTCTAATCATTGCTATTGTGCCCATTACAAAGCTCTCTGAACACCTCCTATGGATATCACATGGTATCTTAATCACTCTTCAATTAATAACCTTATACTCATATTTTGGTTCTGCCACTTGTATATGCATTACTTGAGGCTGATCCTGAAGCCATAACTGAGTATGGTGAGATTATAGTAACTTTCCCACTGCAAATACATTCTTACACTGAAAGTGTCCAGACAGCAGTTTGCAGTGAGGAAGTGTAACAGCTTAATACAACAGGCAATCCCTTCATAGTGCTACGACAGATGTTGGTGTCCTGTCTATTGTGACCACCCTGTAACTTTATAGAAGCAGAAAACAATTTCCTATGTGCTTTGATAAGCAATGTGGTAGCTGACACTGTTTACATGAGAAGCATCAGAAATCTCTGCTAGCACCAGCTAAATCTTTAATACCTGAAAGCTATTTTTTTAAAGTCTAGGTTTGCTAGTCTACTATATAACAGTCTTCTGAATTTAATATAGGTGGACTCAAAGAGGAAACTAAACTATTTTATGCTTTAATGTATTAATATTTTAACTCCATTGCTAACTCACCTTTCTCCTCAAGCAGTAGTCACCTGTAGCTATCTACTCAGCTTCCTGCCTCACTTTTTGAAGATGTTAAAAAGTGTTAAGGGGAATACTAAAGGAACAAAGACTGACATCATGTTGATTTTTCTCAGTTGCAGAGGAAAATACAAATAACAGGTGAAGATTCTCACGGGGGAAAGGCATGGTGTGACCAAATTCTCTCACAATGCATTTTCAGTTAAATTATACTCCTCTTGATATTATATTAACTCATGCAATCTAAAATCCTGCTGGGAGAGAGAAATAACTAACTATATTTAGCTTTTTAAAAGCTTCCCCTTAACTCCATTCAACCAGTCTTCAATCTTCCAGGAATATCTAAATTCCAAAATTTACATACTGTATGGTTTGATAAACAGCATCCACTGCTGGATACAGGCAGCACCAGAAATCTATGTGAAGTTTGCTATGCATTTTACCAGGACAAGTGTGTAGATCAGTATTTGTCTTTTGCAATGCCTGAATGCCTGGCAGGATTCCTATATATAACATATTCCTATATAGATAATGGATGTAAACTGACGTACAAAAGGCTTGTTTTCCTTAGCTATGTTCTATGGACCACTTAGTTATAGTCCAAGCACAGAAGAAAAACACAGGTAACTGACAATAGCATAGTGCATCTACAACAGCAAAATATTTATGTAATAAGCATATATTCAACAAACTAAAGATGAAAACCAATTAAATGTTTTAGCAAAGTGGAATCATCAGAACGGCAAGATGTGGGATGTACTGAGACCTGACCAGTGCACCGCAAACTAGGAAAAGAAAAAAAAAGTGCTGCCCAGTGTCTGCTAGTTACCTTTGTGAAGGAAGTCTGAAAAGTCATAGAAAATATAAGCAAGGATGGAAGATGTATGTACCGCATCAAATAAAGAATGGTACTTTCCTAATCATGGAAAGTGGACTTTGACAAAGAAATGAACATATGAGTGGCTCATACAAGGAACGGAACTTGGGCACAGAAAGGAAGGACTTCAGAAGGAAGAGATTGCTTTTACAGCCCTTAAAGTAAGTGCTCCAAAGAAACCATATTCATAAGTGAAAAAGATCACAATCTACAAGCCACAAAAAGCACGAAGAGAATTATTATACATCACCATAAAATTTGTCATGTAAAGAATTATTATACATCACCATAAAATTTGTCATGCAAATAACAGATTACAAAACAGAAAACTTAACTTGGAACTGGTATGGTTTTGAACTGGAAAGAAATACAATTCTAAGATCGCAATACAGTTTAAGTAAGGTGCAGTCTATGTTCAGAGATCAGATGCTTATAAGAATAGGGAAGCCACAAGAATTAATACCATTAGTGATGGTATATATCAGTAGCACCCACTGAGTGATTCTGTGACACCGTAACACTGCAGATGGCAGCTCTGACAAAATGAAAACACTACACATAGGCATCTTGCAGGAGTGGAATAATTATCAAAAACTTTTAGTAGTTATGACCTGCAAAATGCCTAGGTTGTAAAAAGGGTTTGTGTAAAGTCACACAAAATACTACAGAGAAAGAAAAGCAAAAATCATAATAGGTGACTACAGCTCTAAAGGTTATTATTCTTGGTATATATTATTATTATTATCATTATTTTTATTATTGGTAAATACAAAAACATAAGTTATTTCTGTCATCTAGTCTGCCTTAGTCAAGAGCTAAAAATTCATTTATAACACTGTACACAAATGCCATGTTTATATCGATATCATATACAGCTTGCAAGAAAAAGTATACATTAAAATAAGAACAGCAATTCACATAATAGTTAAAGACAACCAATAACAAAACCACAAAATTCCAGTTGTCAAACATAATTTACTATGTATATTTCTTCCCTTCTCTGTTAAAACAGTAATTATTAAAACTAAAGTGATATGAGTGAATGTTTATGACTTCTTATTTAAACCCCTGACTTTAAGCAGTGTTCATTTAAGCTTTAAGTTAAAGAAAATCATGTAGAGATTTCTGTGCGATGGCCTAGTGACTTTATATCCTCTTGTCAAACCTCAGCAGTTTTATTTGTACTGATACATGCCGGAGAAGGTTGGAGGTTAAAGTTGATAGGAGGGCCAACAGGAAAGCCAACCAACTTCTTTCAAAAGATTACAACCTTTAACATATTAGGATCTGTCGGCTAACTTTATAAGTCTACATTTGTGTACTCTTCTGTGAAATGAACCCCAAACTCCAGACCAACAGGGCTTATACATACCTCTCTCTTACTACTTTCCATATAGGTAAAACAACATCCCAAGATGTTAACACCTTTTGTTTGTCTTCTCCGCAACTAACAACAGTCTTCATATTTTTTGTTCTTTAAAAAAGTCAACTTTTCTAGTTTCAGTTTAGACACACTCATGTATCATAGCAAAACCAGGGACAGAATACTACAGGTGAGATACAAGAAATATACCAACAGCAAGGCACAATTCTAATTCTGAACTACTGTTCATTCAAATATGAACTATATGCATACTGATATGCACAAAAAGGACTATTATAAGATTACATTTATATTTCATATTTTGCTTAAATTTATGTAATTCAGACATATACATATATATGTGCTCTGAGGTAAGATCCACCTTACGGTGCAAACATTTTCCTGAGATTTACATACGAAGGGGATTCTCCCACCATGCCAATTCCACAGACACAGGCTAAATTTGAGGTCTGTTCAAGCCAGTGAGAGAGGAGAGGCTCAGCAGTGCAGTGCTATTACATCTTATTGGTCTTGTGGTGATTAGATTTAAAAAAAGTCTACAAGCAAGGGTATTAATTTTCAGAGCTGCACATGATGATTATACAGAGAAGGAGCAGAAAAACACATGACACAAAAGACAGGGAGCTTCTACAAATGGGGAAGCCTTCTCCATAGTAGTGAGAACACAGACCGTTCCCTCTGAACTTGTACCCCTGGACATTTTGCAGAGAAGAATGATTTGAGTGGTAGTTTGACGTGATTTGTGTTTTTTCTTAGAATCCTATGGTTTATCTCTTTAACACAAGCCAAAAAATATCTGGAACTTTATGTTGTTTTTATAATGCTTTATGCCAAAGCACAGATAGTATTTTTGGATCTTTTTGTTTGACACCCTATAAATGGTGCTAAGAAAATTAAAGTTATGAGGAGGTCAGTGCTGTGTTTACACTTTCGCTACAAGAAGAGGAAGTTTTCATAAGAGAGCATATTTTTATGTTTCCATCTGTAGTGTCTTTTACCTTGACTTTTAAGAAAACCAGTTTAACCTTGCAATATTTTTATGCAATATCAGGCTTTTACAGGTGGTGAATTTTAAATATAGAAGTAACAAGTAATTTGCTTGAGAGTACAAATTACATCAACAATGGAACAGATTCAAAGCTGTATTTCCAGCTGTTATAGTTTACCCTGTCCACTGTCTGGAGGCACATGCCTGAGAACCAGTTACTAAGAATCATTATGCATAACAATATAAATGAAGACCATTATTCTATCTTGGCCATTTTACTACTTGAATCATGAAACTCTCAGCTTGTATTGAGGCTAGATATGCTAACTATTGGACAAACACATAAGGAGCTAGAGTTTCCCCTACAAAAAGATTAGGCTTTCAGCCCTTCGATCATGCACACTCCTCTCCTGAATGTTGCATTTTGATGAACTGAAATGATACAGAAAGTTTAGTGGTTTTAATAAAAGTGTTAGCAGTAAGGAGAGGTCTTTAAATACAGGAAATGTAATTTTTAACAAAAGAAAAAACCACTACTGTGTGATAGCAAGTTTTACTCAGTAAGAGCTTAGTGTGTCTACCAAAGTTTACAGAACTTGCTACGGAAAAACAGTAATATCTGTATGAGTCATAGCAACAAACTTTGGTAAGCAGACAACATTATCACTAATAAAAAGGCAAAGGAAGCAGACTCCACATTGGACCTGAGCTTCTACTGATTTTTCAATTTAGGCTTGAATCTTCAAGCCCAACAGAAGTGATCAAAACTAATGATTCTGCAGGAGTCCATCAGTTTCAGATTAGAGAATATCATATATTTATTCAGATAGTAGAGCATATTCTACAGAAACACTATCACATTAAAGAGTCCTACCACACCAGGAGGGATGAGTAGAAAGAAATAGACACAAGCAGCTGAAAACAGAAAGGACTTTGATAACAGGATGACGTAAGGCACATCTTTGTCAAAAATATACCAAAGCTAACCATGAATATGTCTGTTGTAGCTTGGGTCCTGAGTCCTCAAGCCTCAGGAAATCCAGCAATGAAGAAAAGAGAAAGGCATTTTTGTACAAAACAGTGTATTTTACAGAGGCTGTGCTATTCATTTGTGCTCCAGTTCAAGGTATGAGAGCAAGCAGAAAAAAAACCCTTACTTTTTTTAAATGAAAAATCACCAACTCCAAGAACAGGGATGTTTTCCATTTTTATGATCAGTCAGTGACAAAGTGAACACTGATATGAATTAACAACCCAAATTAAATTTACTAGATGATATAACAAGACCCTAAATATTCAAGTCACATTTTCATGATGAACGTGTTTTATAATGAACTTGGGCCAGTAATTGTAACTAAAAAACTGATAAAACTGATAAAAAACTTTGTTGAAAATGCACTTTGGTGAAGTTGATTTATCTCTAAAATACCTTGCTACACAAAGACAACTTTCATACAGATTTGTTTGGTACCTGGCTACAACAAACAAACTGGTTTAAACCTATTAAAGTGTATGCACCAGAGTGAGAGAAAAAAAACTTACAAAAATTTCCTCCGGAAAGCATGAGGCATTTGCACAGCAAAGGTATAAAAACTTTAAAAAGACAGCAGTCAATGCTGTTTATAAACCACCGCTGATCACAGGTGTGTTGTTGCTCTTAGTTTGCCAGAAGCGATAAAACTTGATAGTGCAGAATGTGCTTGAATAAACTTTTCAACACACCACACAGCCAAAAAACATTCCTAGAAAATGTGATTTTTGATTCTGTGAGAAGAAAAAAAAGCAGAAATCAGAAATATACTTCAAAATGTATTTCCACAGTATGTAAGACAGGCAACTATGATCAGTGGGAACCTAAACACTCTGAAATAGGAAACTGAACTTCTGCCAGTATAGTATATATAAATATATATAATTGTATTGTTCTGAGGATAATTGTGAGAACATAATTTTACATTAACAACCTAAGTGTTCACCTTACTTTTTTAAAAACCAACTCTCATTAACTAAAACTAAAAGAACCCAAAACAGGTAAAATCACACAGTTCAGAAAATACAAAATACCTCTACTGTGCTCTTAATAGTCTGTGTTTTAAAAGCTGAAGGACATATGTTTACACACACAAAATAAAGCTACCACTGCTTTGTGGTCTACAGAATATTTTCAGTTATTTTTCCTTATCCTTGGGAACATACATTACTCTTAATACAGCAGCATCCTGAAATTTTACAACATTTTGGATTTCTTTGAAATGAAAAGTCCATTTTATTGTTTTTTAATTAAATCTATTTCCCCGAAAGGTCTTAAAAGGCTCTACAAACTACCTTGCATTTTATTATTGCTGACAGTTATCTAAACCACGCTTGAATGCCCTCTTTATCCTTTAGTGAGCAATTGAAAGATCATATGCTAAAAAGACTTGTGCTTTCTCTTCTTCTAGCCCTGTAATTAAGGCATTTTAATACATTTCTTCATAGTCATTAAGAGACCAATGTTAAAAATTAATGAAATGAGACAATTTTGAGTTTAACAACCATAAATACACACAACATAAATTTGTCTCAATTGTAGATATGAAAAAAAGCCTTCTTGAAATCACATGATGAGATTACTGAATTGTCAAGATTTTGCCTTTGCTGTCTAAGGGTATTTAAATGATGTGTGGTAGCCTGACAATACTCCAGTGTTGTTACATACCATACAAGAGAGGTAAACATTTCTGTCAAACATTCAAATTCCATTGGGTTTTTGTTTACCTTATATAGATGTCGATAAAAAAAAGTGGTATTGCTGGATGATGCTGAAATGGGGGAGGAAAAAGGAAAGAGGAAGAAAGACAAAGGCATAGGAAGGGAAAAACGATCATAAGTCAATTGCAAAAAACCTGACATATAATGAAAAATACCACTATAATAACACCCACTTACAGCAGTATGTTAATAATGTTTATAATAGAATAAATAGGATTGTCTTAATTTGGATCTTTTTTCCTAAGAAACAGAGATCACCATATTAATGTATCATATTTTTGCAACCCAGTAATAGTGCGTTTCTTTTGTTACATGGTGAAAGGAATTCAGTACTTCTAAGTACATCATCATCACTTCTATATACAGGGTGCAACTCTACTATAGACACATTAGTACTGAGTATTTCCAAAAGACATCAAAAATGAGAAAATTATACAGCTTATCTTTTAAACTAAGTTAAGTTTATCAAGGCTTAAGTTTTTTATGCTTTCTCATCTTAATTTAAAAAGATGCAGTCCAACACAGAGCAAGAAGGTAAGGGAGGTTTTTCTCTCTTAAGAAAGACAAAATAAAAAAGAAAGGGAGATTGGTCTCCAGAAGATTTTTTAGGGTTGTCAGACTGTTATATTATAAACAACCTTATTAGTCCTTTATAATTACAATAGGTACCTCTGGACAAGATCGAGCAGACATGACAAATGCTTCTGACTTCTTTTTAAATCGAACCTGGAAGGTCATCGCTGAACAAACAGAATGCTATACAACTGGGGCCATAAATTGTGAAAGCTAACAAAAAGGTAAGTTTTTTGATATTAAAAATTAAAATTATTCTGTTCAGAATTTTCTGTGTAAGATCTGGAAATAGGAGAATGAAATGGTTTTAAAGGAATAAGCAGGTAAAGAAAAATAGATTCTTTAGAAACTTTATTATCAAAAATTTTTTTGGCAGTTGAACCTGTATTTTACTATTAATACATAGAGTAGTTGCTTTATTTTACAAATACTATCTTATAGATAATACCTTAATGAGTATTTATCCATGTTTGTATTTACTTTTTTTACAGCACTATATGAAATTGTGGACAGTTAAAATAAAACCAGTCAATCTGAAATCTACGGGATTTGCTTGCTGCTATCCTCACATCAAGTCAGTAATGCATTTTTCTTAACATTTTTATTTTGTTTTAGGATCATTTAACAGTACTGGTAGTTTTGGATTAAATTTAATTTGCATGGAGATAAACAGTAACTTAAGTGACTGGAACTGGAAACCAGTTGATGCATTCACTTTTAAATCTCGCATTTCAGTTTGGAGAGGAAATGTAAGGATTGAATTAGAAAGCTCTAAACTCTTGATGAGAATTAGTGGTATAGAACAGAAGAAAATGAAACCTTCCGTTATTTTCCTTACAGTTAGGCTGAATGAAATTGTAAATCAACAAAAGATTTGGACAGCATTCAAATCATCAGCTTTACCTAAAAAAAGTTCTAACAGAGCAGTGAGCATACCATTCGAAACAAATATGAAATAAATATGAAATATGAAAGACTTTAAAAAGAACCATATGAGAAGCAAAACAGTAAAATCACCAAAATTCAAGTGAAAGAAATTTGACCTGAAATGTATGATGGGCAATTAAGTACCTATTTTGACAATTCTAAGTGGTCAAGTTTTTAAAGTATGACACAGAAACCTTAACCTATCTGTATATGAGTGATAAATGAGGCATTTTGTGTCATTACATTCCCATAAATCACCTTCTTTAACTGCTGATGGCTTTTATCAGCTCTAACCTTTTCAAGCTTCTATCAGAGTGCTAACATTTTCAACTTTGACACATATGCAGTTTACAAATTCTGCAGCTGATTAACTCTGGACAGAAGCTCATTGCCATCATTGTCTTCTTCAAGTTTGGTTACAGCTTCAGTGTCTCAAAAACTCACAGGCATCCTTCATATGCCAGAAAATAACACTTCACTTTGTTAGGCTGTGTTGAAAAGGATCCAAGATATTTCTCCTTTTGAAACAAGTATATGAGAATACACTTCCAAAAATAGTCTTCTACAGAATGACTGAAATATGTGTAATTTTCATTAATTTAAAATAAACAGTGTTTTTCAAATAAAGAGATAAAAGTAATATGATCAATTTTACATGACTTTATAATATAAATGAGCTTGGAATAAAAAAATTGACTACACAAGAAAAGTTGCTGCAAAAGTTTCTGAAGTAAACAACACTAAAAAGTTGAAAAATTTCCAATTATTGCAGTGTATTGTATATATGGCATTACAGAATATTGCAATTATAAACTGATCATGATCATGAGCCCTTTAATAATTTAGCGGGATCCCTTACTAAATTCCTCTCTCAACTATTTTGTGAATTTTAAAGACTATAAATAGCAATATCTTGAAACTATAAATTCAAAGATTAATTTCAGCACTTAGAACATGAAATTAATTAAACCATGATATACTCAGAATACAATAAATGAAAAAGCAGGAAAAAAATAGAGGAAAAATATTTTATCACGTGTAGGTAAACCTAGAGATTTCAAGGAACACTAGCTTTCTGCAGAAATTCAATTACCTATTTGCCTGACACATTCAAATTTTGCTACAAATAGATGATAAAATAGTTTATAAAATCTCATCCAGGTGTTTGCCTTATTTTAACTTACTGTACTATTACAACAATAAGACAGCCATACCAGTAGCTCCTTCTGCTTTAGTAACATCAAGACATAGTAAGAATGGTATCAAAGCTTTAATCTAAACACTTGTATTTTTGCTATTTTTTAAATTTAAAAACGTGCAGAATATAATTGCAGATGTATTTCAGCTATTGAAACAGCAGTGACTCATTCACTGAAATGAATTTCCAAGATATAGCTTATCTAGACACTGAAACAAAGCCCAGGTTTAAAGAGATACTGTCTTTAATCATATTAGTCAGATTGAAATTTTTGTGTTGGTTGTGTGACTACCGGAAGCCTGGTACTTCAGATGGTATTAGTTTTGATAAGAGCTAACTAGACATCAGACCTGAATAACGAAACATGAAGAGACAGGCTTGGAACATGTAAATAGGAATGTCCGCAGAGATTCTCATGCAGCTGACTGTCTCGTGTTGATAAACAACACATCTTAGAAAAACAGTGGATGAAGGAAAAATTTTTACAGCATCACAACTAATTTAGGCTTGCAGTGTCAATATTTAAGTCCTATCTATAAAAAATTGAAAGTTCTTTATTTCACTAATAATGTCACACATCAGAGATGCCGTTCAGTTATGCTTCGACAATTCAGATGTAAATCTTGGAATGCCTGTAAGTATTCATGACAAAGGGACATTTATCATTTAAATAAAAGGACACGATTTCCCAATGTTTGTATCAAAGACTGGTGATGGATGAGAGCATGGTAATCAAATGAAGGAACACAGATGCTTACTATTTTGATTAGGAGAGGGAAATGAAGACCTCTTTCCTAAACAAAGATCTAAACATTCATTAAGTATACACACAAATATATATGTAAGCCTACATAACACACTGTGCGTGCTTAGGAGCTTGGTATGTTCTCTAGCAGAAATGCTACAAATACTAACTAGAATAACTGCAAATTTACTTAAGGTCAGAAGAATCCACATAACACTGACGTTGATAAACTCCAGTTAATTGCTTATGAATTTACATATTCAGAAGCAATTTTAGCTTTCTTCTATTCAAATTCAACAAGTAATAAAAGAGAATAATATTTTTCTATAACTTGTTTTCTACTGCCTTAGTTCTAGGTTTAAATTATACTTTTGTAACATCATCCTTATGTAACTTAAAACTGCATAAAATCAATCTAAATATTACTGAAGACAAAAATGTAGACTATTCAAATGGGATGAAATGCTGCAAGATAAATGTAGAACTTCAGAGCCAAACTTTATTGTAAGCTTTTACATTTTTGATACTCAGGTCACCTTACTTCAGTGTCTTGCTTTATGTGTACCCAAACTTTATCCAATTAATTTTGCATGCTTAGGAAGAACTAATAAATATCAATCATTTTGCTCACTGAGTGTGAGAGTCACAACCACTGCCAGTGAGACAGCCAAAAGTTTGTTCACTTTGTAGATCCATATACAGTGGCAAGGTCCCATGAGGTTCAATGATGACTTCAGAAAGTTCTGTCAAATGATGGTAACATGCAAGTCCTTGAAATCCATCTTTCTTATTGTCCTTTAAGCAGTACTAACTATAAAGAAAATCCCTCTGATACTTTTCCATTACAATTCTGAAATGAGTGAACAACATTTTGATATCCTCAAGAAAGTACTCCAGTCACTTTAGTTCTGAACAGAGAAAGAAAAGCCTCTTTGCTAATGGGGGAACTATTCATCAAACATACTTGTTTATACCTTGCTGTAGTTATGAAACAAACAAAGTACTAAAAACTGAAAATAATTCAAGAAATGAGTCCCCATCACACAGTTTTCAAGAATTTACAAGATGAAACATTTTACAGTCTCTACAAAAGTATTTAATTGAACATAAACTGGTGGTACTGAGGTAGAAAAAATATATTTGAATCAAAGATATTCTTAATGCAACACTATATTTCTTATTGTTGAAATAAGTTTTACCTGAACAGAAATGCATCTGAAGTTAAGAATGATATTAACGTAGTGTTTAAAAAAAAATACACCAACACCAACAAGCATTTTGCTCTGCCACTCAGAAGCTTTAGTAAGACACATCTGATGATGTGCTTAATGCAACTTATCCAAATATCCTCAGTGCCTGCTTTAATGCAAGATTAGTGTTCTAGGGAAGCAGATTCTTATGCTCTGGAAACAGGAATCCATATTGTACAATCACTCAGAATAAACAAAATGTAGGAAGTTTCAATATATACATTTCAGTCTCATTTTTAATCAAAAGAAACTCTCTCAGAGCTCTCACAGAGGCTGAACAGAAACGTGGTACACCATAGTGACACTGTATTTCTTCTTGCCTAAGCCAAGACTGAGGCACAAAGAATTTGTGTAACAGAGTGGAAATGTGATTCCTGTCCATTAACTGCCCAGGGACTACTGAATCTACTCTTTTGCACTTCAAATTACTTTTAGATTGTGCATTAACCTCACCCGTCCCATGCTTTTAAATGCTTTATTTACTGAGTCCTATCTGTGATCAGCTACTGACATTATTTATTTTTTCCTTATATTAGTACATATAGTTTTGCATTCTATACATAGTAATTTATCATTTAATGTATTAAAGGCTGCTTAAGACAAACAAAATTCCCCCACCTCTTGGACCTTTTTTGAAAAATTTACTGGATGCTCAATATATATAATATTCAATAGCATGTGAGAATAATTTTTATGCAACTCTGATAGTTAGAAAGATAGATAACTCAATTATTAGATCATCTATCAAAATATTCAGATGTGTAAGAGGCTACTAAAAAGATTGATGACTGAGAAAGTCCACTGATTCTCTAGCCATCATATCCACACATTTGGCTAGACAACATTTTTCGCTGCCTTCACAACCAAGCTTCATTACCCATCACTCCACTGAAAAGAGTTTATTATGAGGCTGCCATCTTGGCAAGACTATTATTTAGATGATAAATGTTGGGGGAAAAAGTGTGTCTAGATTTTTTTTTTAACATGAGCTTTTTGACAGATAAAACAAACAGCATCTACATTTCTAATTAACTTAAATTTGGCATATACAAATATAGGTCAGTAAAGCTATGATATGCTACTAGATTATCTTCTGTCTGAATCTTGCCCTTCATTTGCAAAATGTAA
The DNA here is from genome assembly GCA_013397195.1 of Hylia prasina. NCBI lineage: Eukaryota > Metazoa > Chordata > Aves > Passeriformes > Sylviidae > Hylia > Hylia prasina. The sequence continues at coordinate 282,128 of VYXD01008723.1, forward strand.
ATTAACTAATTAGAAGAAAAGCAGCATTATTTGTGACAAAATGCTGCTTCTACTTTTTTTGCTTCATGACATTTATGATCAACTGTAGCCCTTCATTCTAACTTCTAGTAGATGGATAATTATGCTCAAACTAATTTATTAGGCTTTTAGCATTGTAACCCAAATAAAAAATTGAGATTTCTGAAGGCAAAGAAGCACAACAACAGCAACATGTAGCTAAATGACATGCTTGCCCGTTTTACTTCATTCACAATATTATGCTCTTAACATATCTTGCATGAATACAGGTACAAATATTTTCACTTCCAATGTTCAAGTACATGACTCAGGAAAGTCCCTATCAGGATTCTTAAAATTGCCTTGAAATCTCTGCATCCCTTCTGTACATGATGCACAGTAGCAATAATATACTTATGTTTTGTTCATTAGTACTAAGAGTTAAATTTCACTTTATACGCCTACCACTCTCTTTCAATTGTCATTTGAAACGGATTAGACTAGTACCTCCAGAATTACAAAAAGGAAGAGGGAGCTGATCATCTTGAGTTTCAGCCCAGCAACTTGACCTTGTAAGATAACAAATATATGATATCATAGTTTAAAGGAAGACATTCTTTTTGCTTTGGTTTGGTTTTAACTACTAGTAGGTAGATGAAGAACCAACACTAAAAGATATATTGAAAATGTCAAGATGTAAATGTCAATTAAAAATTACAAGGAATTCTGAAAGGTAAGGTCTGTGGGGGGTTGACATTCTTTGACATAGTGGAGTGTCTGCAACCAGGCCTTTGGCAAGAATAGCAGGATCTATGCTGTCAGCTCTTATTGTACATAAACTTAGATGCTTGTCTAATCTGAATGAGAAATACCAGGAGAACTGGAGCTGAAGCCTTGCAGTAATATGGAAGAAAGCTGAAACTGTTCTATCTATACTACATGAATCTCCTGTGACAAGAAAATATTTAAAACAGTACAGAAAAATATAAGGGAAAAATAATGTAAACAAAGACATATACTGCTTCATTTGTTATTTTTTAAGTTCAGAATGTAACAATCTAGCAGTGAAAGAGGCTTACATAAGAGAATTGAATTATATTGAAAGTCTGTTTCATGTCCTATGCAATACAATACCTAAGGAGAACAATGCATGAAAATATACATTTAATATCAATAAATACAACTATACATCAATACAAAATACAAAAGATCATATGAATAAAATATGGTTTGTTCCTTGCTTTGACAAAAATTAGTTTTGATACAAAATTAAACAATCTACAATGCTCAGCCGAACAATTAACTTATGCTATGCATAAGCCATGATCTCAGTGAAAATGTCTTCATGCTCTGTTTTTCAATCACATTGTTAAAGACAGCATGACCAGTAAAATCTAAAAACATTACTTCTGAGCTAGAGTAAAAACATATTTTTCATACGCTATATGTTGATTTTTCACACTGTTCATGTGTCATTAAAGACAAAAATAATTAATATGGAATGCTATTGGAAATAGCTGAATGTATCTAAGACATTTGCGAAGTGCAGAGATACGCCTCTATGTGTGTTTGTGTATGCATGTCTATTTGAATGTACACTTGTATCTGTAATTCTTGCAGAAGAACACAATTTTATCATCTTTACAAAGTAGACTAGTGCATTTTCTACTAGAAAAGTAGTAGAAAATAGCATTTTTCACTGCTTTTGGTTCTCTTCTATAAACAAGCATATCTTACTCAGCGCTACTAAGGTTAGCAAGTAGGCTTAGTAATTCACTTTAAAAAGTCAATTAGTTTTGAAGAAACTTACTATAGGAAGTCCTAAGCAGTAAAATCACCCTGAACTCTCTCTTCTGTCTACATCCATTTTTGTTTAAGATTAATTTAGTAATGCAAGTGAAGCCAGAAGGGAGAGGAAAAAGGAGCATAGCAAAACCCAGCATGTGTGAAAATCTACAAGCATTAGATAGCTAAACAAACCCTAAGTCCCTCAGTGTTGCAGTAAGGTCAAAACCTTTCAGCATTGTACCAGTGTGTCAAATATGTCAACAAACCATCATACTGCTGGAAGAAGAATGACCTTTCAGTTCTTTATGTTTGGGCTGCTTTGGATACTGGGTATGCATGAACAGTTTTCCTAGCCACTTGACAAATGTAACTCCCAAGGTTTTTTCAAGTCAAGTTATTGCAGTTGTTTTCAACTCACCAAAACAATTTTTTAAACCATCAACTGAAGAATACTGAAGTTATTCAATTAATAGAATGGACATCCATAAACCCACAACAGATCTCCCTCTTCCCCTACCACCTACAATCAGACAACAATTATTACTTCAACAGTCTTCACAGTTAAACCAATTTAAAGAGATGAACAGCAAAAAATGCCTGTAATTCAGATCTCCTGATTCAGACTTTGCTCACATAGAATTCATCCTTACCATCAACTGTAAATGAATTTGAATGCAACACTTTTCTCAAAAAAACCTAGGAACACATTATCTGTGTTTGTGTTGTCATACACAATCCTTTGCATCATTTCTGTTTGCACTTATCTGAATTAAATACCCTTTTATTAATTGACAGGGCTCTATGATAATTTAATAATTTTACTATGACTTGTAGTTATGAACTGAAGTCTCAAGATCAGGCATAATGCACCAACTAACAACACACTGAATCATGAATTTAGGCTTCCTGAAAGTGTGACTAGTATTTTAAAATTACTTATGGGAAATGTGCTTTTATTTATTCTTTCAAAAAAGTAGAAGCACAAGACTAAACATTTAGAACACAAACAAATGGTGGAAGGAATTTAGTACAGAGATGACTTACCATTTTTATTCAAAGAGAAGATGAAATGCTTCTTTTTCACTATGTGAAATTGCCTTTAGTTTAAATAACAGCGTCAAATATGACATTTTCCTATGGTTTTCCCCACATATAGTAAAATCTCTTTAGCTAATAATGACGTCAAGCTATCTCCTGGGACTCTCTAGAAATTACATCGCAGACTGTAATATGCCTTAGCCATGCTTGAAGAAGATAGAAAATGTAAATTGCTGTATTTGAGTTTATATCTTACAGTAAGTCACTGACAGGGCACCCACTAATTACTGTTTGAACCATGTGTTGCTGACCTGTTTATCCTTAGAAAACAGTAAAACAGTAGTCATTCCTGTCAGCTCTGACTAACAGACTTACAGCTAAGAACTCCAGTTTTTAATTTAAGTTCAAGAAAAGTTATAAAATCAGACACTATGGAGGAAAGAAAAAGAAACAGCAATATTCATCTAAACCCTAAAATAATTTACAGCATGTTCATAGACCCCATTTTAAAGTGCAATCTGCGTAACTTGCCATTCATGCTCTCCAAATTACCTTTGGTCACACTAACTATTCAATAGCTTTTATTCTCATAGTTACAACAAATGGACCAATGTAGAACAGTGAAAAATGGAAAGTGTGGTATCTACTACTTGTGCACAAAGCAATTATATTTAGTGCATGGAGTTTGTTTGTTTATCCAGTGGCAGTGTAAGCTACAACCTGCTCAGTGGATGCCACCACTGTGGAGGAACAAACATACTGGGGGAAGTATATGAATCACTTTATACTAAGTTTATCCAGTATATAAAATTGCTTTTTTTCCCTAAAACATAACTCTGCAAAATCAGTCTGGGAATATGCAAGACCAAACTTGCCTTTTCCTGTTTTTTTATTATTGAAAAATCTCGATATCTAAACATCTTAAATTATAACTGTGCAAATCCACTGACAAGGTCCACTTTGTACATTTTTAATGTGAAGCTTAATTTGAAGATGAGGTTGCAGTGCACCACTGCAATTGAAAATTGCTTAACAATACCATTGATGTATGAGCCATAAAAAAACCTCACTAAGCTGTCCCTGCAGAACTCAGAGTAATAAAAAGGTGTTCTTCTGCACTGAGGTGAACAGACATGGTTGACTGCATCTAGGGAGCTGTTCTGTTAAATGAGAAAGTGCCATTTCTTTCCTGTCAGTTCAGACCAATTTAAGACAGTCACAGATTTAGTTAGCACAAAGTACAGGATTTAATGAAATACACACATAACAGCAAACTAGCCCCAGCTATGTTCAAAGCTTTCAGTCAGATTCTGAATAGAATTCATCTTACATCCGTGACATGTGAGAAGAGAACACAGAAACTTTTCTAGTCTGACTCCCAATTTTTAGATAAACAAAAAAGCTGAATGGAAAAGGTCTAAAACCTCTCACTTTCATTCCTTTCAAAGTATCTAGATTTGTGTTTCTACCACGTCTAACAGGTGATACAGATTTTCTCTTGAATTTCATTTCTGCTTTAAGTTCAACCAATGGGTCAGGTTTAAAAAACCCTAAACTATTACTTGAGTGTCATATCATCTCTATTGTGAACTCAGGCTTGTTCTCCAAATAATTTCTCTTTCAAGAGGAAGGAGACACAAAGGTGAGGTGAATTGGCTGAGAATCTGGCTCTCTCTTGAGAGACCTCTTCTTAGACTGATTAAATAATACAGAATCCGTTCACAGTTGTGCAGCTACACCTGTGTCCTTTCATATCAACAGTTCCACAGACCACTGAAAGTTAACTGTCTAACCTACATGCAACCTAATCTGTCAACATGTGTTCATTAACCCAACTGTCATTATATTAGAAACTACAGTAACTCAAAACTCATTTCAGAAGATGTGGCACTGTCAGCTTGACCAAGCAGTACCAAAATTAAAACTAACGGGATTTATTCTTCAAAAAAACCCCACAGAAATTTGCCTAATTTCCATAATTAACCTAAATTTTGGATTTAGGGTGTAACAAATCTTACTATGGAGAATTCTAGCTTCCTTTAAACGAATATAAATTCACTATATTTAATAATCAATGATTTTTGTAGTTGTTTCCAATACAACAGCTATAAGAGCAGATTTGGAAAAATCTCAAAACTACTTCCAAAATGTTTTATTGATCCATGTATCATTCCAGTCTCGCTTTTGCTACATTAAAGATACTTGACTAACAGCTCAGTGAGAGATTTTATTCCATTTTTGAAGCTGAATTATTAACTGGAACATGTTAAAATTAAAATGAAGTTAGCAACGACTTGGTTTCTTGATAAAAGCATAAGAGAAATTTCCTTTGGAAATGTCAGATCCAAATGGTACACGCTATTCTTAAATGTTTTACACTAAAATGTGGATAGACACTTCATAGCACAAAATAAAGGACAGAAACTGCAATGGCAATTTTATCACACACAACAACTGGATCAGTGGCTTCCATTTTCCATTCTACCTGTCAATGCAAGTTTCACCACATCTCAACTTAGTATCTTTATGCTAAAGTTATCTGTTTAAAATTCACCTGGAGGCATTCTTCTCAGATACCATATTGGATGCTTTCGAACACACCTTTTACACTCAGGAAGTATTCCAGTACATCTAATGGTCTTCTCCCAGCCTGAGCTGCTCCATTTCCTTTACACTGACGTGCATTTCAGCACTGTTTGCATCAATCTTTCCTGCCATTTTCACTATTTGCCTAGATGTTGTATATACTCCATTTTCTTTCTAAGTTTTAAATTCAGTGTTTCACAACTTATTCTCTACAACTCTTCTAGAGTATAATATCTTCATCCAACAACTGACAGCCTTCCAAGTTTTCCATTACCTTGATTCAAGTTTTCCAATTCCCTGCTTTCTGGGATTGTCAAATAAGAGCAGGTCCTTTTCGTATCAATCAAGAATGTTGCTGCAGAGCATAATTCCGCACTTTGATGATGTTATTATCAAGATCTGGTTTCCCTTTCTCTGCTGCTTTCCATTGAACCTGCTTTTAAGGTACTTCCAAAGGTAATGCTAGTTATTTTCACGTTCAGCTGAAATACTAATGGTTACCAGACTAGTCTCTGATATTGGCAAACACCCCCTTTTTGTTGCACGTTCACACATTTGCGCCATGTTCTCCACTATCCCTTTGATGGTCTCTTGTGGACACTGAGAAGACTTTTAAATATATGCTTTAAAAAAATCCGTTATTAAAAATTTAATTTGCCTCACTATCTTTTTTAGGATTCTAATACATAGAAAAATGGCATTGAAGGTGCAGCACTGTGTTTAGCATTTTTTTTGGAAAAAAGTAAGGAGGCATATAGTACCATGAAAAGATTTATAAATATACACAATAATGACTTTTAGAATAGTAAAGCTGAAGGATTTTAACCATATTTAAAAGAAAATATCTTTACACCAATACCATCAACACACCACAAAATTCTGTCCAGCACAACTTATTTCTCCCCCTTATCCTGCAAATACTTACTACATTTTCCACTTGAAAATAATTGTAATTATTGCTTCAAATATAAATAATATACAAAAGAAATACTTTATTTAAAAAAAGACTGTGAAACAGTACTGTCCTACATACAATGCTACTGAGCAATAATGTCCTTTATACAAAAACCCCACTTGGTTAGACTGCGAAGATTTTTTAACAAGTTTGTCACCTTGCACATATTCCAAAGCGTTACAGCAAATTCTTCTTTCTAAGTCAGGTGCTAAAAATCTAACACATAACTTCTGTACCAAAATAACTTACTCTGTCATCTAGCACCACTGAAAAATCACCATATATATTTGCTGCACGTAAACAATTAAGATCTCAATTTTTCATAAATATTTCAACACACCAACCTGAAATGCTAATTAATGACATTCAAAATGCCGGATTAGTAACATTTTAGTAGTGTTTCATCCAATAACTTCTTTTTAAAATGAAGTCCTATTTATCTATAAGGAAAAAGAATAAAAATATACCTGTTCCAGTAGCTCCAAAACTGGTCCTGCAAGTAGGCTTGGTGGCTACTTTCATCACCAAATGAGGCTTTGCTTTCAATCCAGTGAATTATGTGTCCTTCCACAGCTAGGGTGACAGCAGAAAATAAACTGAACTCTGAAAATCACACTCAACAACCTATAAGACTGTGTTAGGGAACATTCTACTTCACAATCTACAACATAATTCATGCTTGCACCAAGTTACATATTTGTAAAAATTATCTTTCAAATTTGCACATAGGGCATTTAAAAAAATACCAGAACAGCTTTTAACAGCTAATCACATGAATTTCAGTTTACATACACCCTGTTCCACATATCTGCATTTATTCTAACACAAACAGAATGTAAAGAAAAAGAAATTAGACCAGGAAGCAGTTGTATTCTTCTACTACCCTTTGCTGGAACGTAGTTGTCAGGTAAGAAATCAGAAACTTCTGCTGAATGATAAAAACAACTAAGCTGCTAAAGACAGCCACCAATCCAGTATGGAAGGTGTAAGAAAGGGAAGAAAATTCATCCTGGACATGTTTCTGCTTCCTTTCTTTTGTAAAACTAGTAATGCTTCATCAGAAAGAAGTTAGTAGTAAGAAGCCTTACGTGAAAAAAATGTGATTTTGAATTTCTGTTTCTTTTTATGCTTTGGTATTTGCTTTGGTTCATGTCTTTCCTCAATTCTTGCAGGAGTGAACTACTAAGATCAATAAAATCATCATTTTTTTGGACAAAGGAATGTCCTCTCTGAAGTCGGCAACAAAATTTTACAGAAGAAATCATGACCCTCATTCTTTCTCCAAAAAGGTGTTGTTTGGTATTATTGTAAAGATCTTTAAAATTTTTACCTTTATTTTGAGTTACCTACAATGTCCACAACCATGATGCCTTAGCCTAAATTTGACATGGAATGAGGTTTTTGGAGAACATGCAAACCCAGAAGCACTGCACAGAAAGACTACAAGAGGCTATAGCCGCAAATGATTGACCACAGACTGCAAAATTACTCAGGAAATCTGGGAAAATAACTCATGAAGTAACTACACTAAGCTATATGTGCCACCACTACCCTGCTATCAGTACCCAGTTACTTGTGTAGGCCTATACTACTACACCCTTCCCCACTCCCAACACCTTTAGACCCCAGGAGATGTAACAGCTGAGGTATAATCAGCTCAGAAGCTATTTCTAAGAAACATTTGCCTTTTCTAGGTATGTACTGAGTCATGAAGAAAAGAATCCAAGGACTGCTATACCTTAGTTCAGATGAGACAACAGGTAGAACATGATTTCCTGTAAGTCTCAAGTGATTATAATAATTTGAAAGAAGAAATGCACTATCATTATTTGGGTGTTTCCTGGTTTCCCTTTTCAAGAATTAAAAAAATAGTTGCTTTTCTAGTTTCCTTTTGATAAAGCTCCTGAATAGGTGGGACATAATCTCATGTTTCTCATACAAAAGTGGGTACCTTAACACCAAGTATGTACTGTCTTTATTATGGACCACATTACTGGGCAACCTTACTAATGTACACAACTTTCTGAAGAGCAGGTAAAGAGAGAAGCAGGCTCTTTTCAGGGGTGTCCAGTAACAGGACCAGAGGCAATGGATACAAACTTAAACATAGGAGTTTCCACCTGTGGAAACCAGCAACCACTTTTTCACTGTGAGGGTGCCTGAGCATAGGCATATGTTACCTAGAAAGGTTGTGGATTCTCCCTCCTTGCTGATACTCAAGAGCTGTCACATGGCCTCAAGACCAGAAAAGGTAGATGAACTTTAACATGACCTTTATACTTTTGTTTCTTACTCTTTCTTGCTGTTCAAGCTTTTAAAAAACAGTAAAGAACTGCAGAGTTGTATCTGGATGCAAAGTGATGGCAAAAAGAGTAATTGCACAATGACAAACCTTTATGCAATGACCTATAGGGGTAATGTAATATTCTTAAGACTACCTTGAACTGATTTGGTCTAGAAGTAAAAGACAATTATAGCTATTTCAGAGTTTAGTTCAGAAGGGCAGTGGGTAGAATACATTAGAGGAAGCAGGGATTTGGGGGTTTTTACTGTTGGTTTTTTTCCTTTTTTTTGATAATGAGATAAAAACATGCAGATACTAAAGAAGAAACACTCGGTAACACTATTTAGGATCAAATCCCTCTGACTCAAACTAGAAGTTCTTAAAATTATTGGGTGACTCCTGAAGAGACTTATTTGCAGTATCCTAGAATATGCTTTGCTTAAGTAGCCATAATATTTTAGCATGAGCACCACACAAAATAATGAAAATTCTTCTAAAAGACTTACCTACTGGCACTTCTAAAATAAAGTCTGGTGTTTTGTCATAACCCTTTGCACGGAGCTGATCTTCAGCTGTACATAGAAAATAAGAACTACTGTTTATAAAACTATTCCATTAAGTAGACAGCAGCATAATTAATTTTATTCTAAATAAGAGTGCAAGAATTACTAATGCAGTCATACATATCTTTCTTATGCATGCAATGCTGTGTCAGATTAAATGAACCTTTGTAGAAAACCTGAAGCATGGATATAAAAATGCTTCTTTGTCATCCCTGCATTTTTATGTCTTCATTATAAACATCATTAATTCAAGCTGTCATACAGTATTTTATAACCTCCAAATACTCAAAATAAAGAGGTATATTCACTGATTGAAAGAAGATTCTCTCCACCTTCGGATGTGTTAAGATTAATCCTACTAACACCACAAATGTAGATATACTGTTGCTGCTGCCTTGGTTTTATTTTTGATGTTAGCATAAAGTTGTTAAAAAAACAGAGCAAGAAAAACCTTCTCTCCCAGAAATTTATTAAAGTAAAGAAGAGCCATAATTTTAGTTTCTCTTGCATTCTGAATTCTGTAGAATTTATCCAATTTCTGAACATAAAAAGATTTAGACATTCTGCTAACATTATGTCTACAACTTTATTGCTTACAAATATTAAAGCTGAATATTTCAAGAAATAATAATGAGTGAACGAGACAAAAATGCAAAAGGCAAAAGATGCTTCCTTTTAAAAAACAGGGGAAAAAAAGAAAGGAAAAAAGCCCATGCCACCCCTTAATATTTTTAAACTATTGTCCTTGATTTCTGATACCATTACATTGGTATTTCTGAAACACCATTTCTCCATTAGAATTTGGAGTGACCTGGTCATTCAATTCCAGGCATGGCTTTCTGTCTTCAGCCAAGCTCAACTAATGGCACTACCTAGTAACAAGTAAGGCTGTGTAGCCCCGTAACACCTACTGGGCTGTTGACATTGTCATGCATCCCATTCGCCTTTTTACATCACCTTTGATTAAAATTAATGGTCCATTCTCACTGTTGGGTAGCTTATTTCCAATCCATTTATCAGGTTAGGACAGTAGTTTCATGGCCAATGTTCAGAACTCTGTTTTTGAATACTTTGTACAAATCCTTAAAGGTCAGCAGTTTGAGTCCGAGTAACATTTTAATGACAAGAAAAACACACTAACTTAGAAATCAAAATATTGTAATATTGCCAAAAGCAAACTCTCCCACTCTTTTACATTGAAGAATCTAAGTCTGAAGTATTTTATACAGTGAACTAATTCTGAAAGTGGGACAGAAGTAAATTTGGAAAGCTGAACATTCCTGTCAGTGTAAACTGCAATAGCTGTTTATTCTTTTTGAGTGGTACTATGTATTTTTTTAAAAATTTTGAGAGAATTTCTTCACTGTAAACAGACTACACTGTAAATAGTCTTTGCAATGTGACACTTCATTATAGCACATGATAAGGTAACGAAAAACATGTCTAGGATTTGAAGACAGACTTGCTTTTTAAGTATTTTTTGAAACTTAGATTGTATCATGGATACAGATAAATGATGTTAAGATTAAGAAGTTTCTAATTTAACAGAACCTATGAATAAAAAGTTTTATGCCATAACATAAAAATGAATTAATGTTCTATTTAATCTTTTAATCCTTATTTAATCAATACAATTTTATCCAAATGTAAACTGCAAGCTGCTCTTAATTGTTTAAAATAATCTAGGGTGACAATAGGATGTCCAGCTGAATTTTGTTCATTTATGCGCAACAGCAATGGAAAGGTCAGTCTCTTCCTTCACATCTAACAAATACTAGTACCACAAAATAAGGGAAATGCACCTTAAAAAAACTTACTGAAAACTGAAAACACATGTAAATGCATGTTTCAATAGGTCAATGTGGCAGGTCTCTGGACTGGAATCTGCATCAGCATTACTTTTAATATTCTTCAGCAGATTATTTTTTCAAGGGTGTTTGCCTACTTTTAAAATCTTTTAATACTCATTCACGTCTTAAAAAATAACATTTTTTTGTTTTAAATCTGGTTCTGAATGTCTTCATGTGGTTTCTTCTAGCATTCCATACTGTGATTAACATTAGAAAACATATTAAACCCCATGTTTATTATTGATGCATCTATCATGTGCAGAAACAGAACTTTGCATTACTATTTCTCCAAATGTTTTGAAGCTTCATAACTCTGGGGAAGAAATAATTACCAAAACTCCTCATAATCAACGCAAAATTTTTGTTTTAACTGCAACACCATCAAAAAGAAGTTTTAGCTTTTCAACCCAGGTGTGTTTCACATTGGTCCAGAAACTACAGAGGCAGCATTCCGCACCCGAAAGATTTTTAAACTCTAGCACAGATTAAGAAAATAATTCAGTAACTGCTTGAAAGCCCACGGCAGTTTTGACAGTTACATTTATAAATCTTCAGGTTTGAAAATTATGTGGAAACAGCCTTAATAAGTAGTTTGTCAACAGATACCCAATTAATTTAGATTTTCAACAAAACTGCAGCTTCATCTTTACCATAATGTCACACTCAATCAGAACCATTTAACACATCATTGTTCTTATACTAGCTCTCTTCTGCTGGTGCATGAATGAGCTACAACTGCAAATTTAAGATTAAGCAGAAAACACTGATCAGATTTCATGATTTACATCCACTGGTTGGAACCAAAGGAGGATGAAGCTCAGTACCTCCCCATACATCTAAAAGCTTTCCTAACATATTCATGGTAAAGATAAAAAAAAAAAAAAAAAAAAAAAAAAAATCCTACATAGAACCTAGAAACTCCAGGCATTTCAGTATGGCATGTGAAGCTTGTGAGCCTGTTTTGATAAAATGTTTCTGTTGATCACTTTAATCTCAGTGATAAAGACTTGAGAGCTGTGTTTTTGCTGTAGAGAGGACATGGTATATGAAGTACTTCTCATGAACAATGGATTAATAAAATGTAACCCCCATTAGTGTGTATAGGTTTCCAGTCAATTCCAGGGTGAGTCTGAAGATGTTACTTCTGACCTGTAGGCATTGAAAGCCAACCGCTCTAGAAACAGACAAATTCTGTTCTGAACCTGAAAAGCTGCTTCATGCTCTAAGACTATACTGAGGCACTTCATATTCACTGTGTCCTTTGACTGTACTTTCCTCTCCTGCACTAGACTCTCTGTTGCCCAGGTGAACACATTTGATACAAATTCCCTGACTATCCTTGAAGAACTGTACAGTGGAATAGTACACTAATATGGGAACTGCAAAATTTCTGTTTCTTTGAAACGTTAAAAAGTAATGGAATTACATGCCATAAGCCATGTAAATCATAAGCCATCTTCAAAATGAGAACGAAGTATTATGCAACAAAACCTGAATTTGTGGGCCTGTGGGAAATACTGTAATCTCTTCTGTTTTTCAGGTGTTTTCTTGAAGCAGTTTTGGAACTAATTTTTCAGAAAGGAAACGCTGTATTGCAAGGGACTTGGTAGGGTTCATCTTGCAGATACTTAGGGAAAGATTTTTTTTAAGAATACTGCAAACCCCAAACACATTTAGAACCTGAAATATATATGTGATCACAGACATAATAAATACAAATCTTAACATATCTTAAATCATAACTAAATAGTACTTCACTATATATAAAATGTGAACAACAAATTAAGCTCGCTCATTTCTATCTTCATATTCTAACAAGTTAACCCATTCTAGATGTTTTCATTCAATAGCACAAATTTCTTGGAGCTAATGTCTAAAGACAAAATTGATGCTTATTCAAAGTCATGAAACACTAAAATTTAAATGTGATTTTTGTACTGCTTAAGCTTACACAAACCAAATAAAATGATAATCATTGGGTTGAGGATCCCTTAGTGAGCCATCCAATCCATTCCCTTGTATCGTGACAGAATTGATTTCATTACCAGCTTAGATAGATGAGTGTCAAATCTGGCCTTGAATTTTTCATTGAAGGTGATTCCACGACCTTCCCTGGCAGTTTGTTTTATACTTATTGCTCTTAGAACTGTTTGGTATTTTAACTTGCCATCATCTCTGCAATTACAGCTTAAGCCTATTACCTGTATCTATGATCTTACAGTCAAATAAGAAAATCTGCCTCTTCTTATTTTCATAGTGTCATTTGCAAGCTTGTGATAGTTAATTCTGTCCTTTTTTCACTTTTCTCTAAAGCAAAAAGTACACTAATTCTGTTCCTTAATCATACGGACAAATCTCTCAAAAAGCTTAGTAACACTTTCTAACTTCTTAAATTTGTTCAAGGTTTCCAAAATCTTAACCTGATACAGCTTCAGGAGAGATCATAGTTCCAGGTAAACCCAGCAAAATTCCCTGTTCACACAAATTTAGTACAATGCTCAACCATTAACACAAGAGAGCATTTCACTTCACTTCACTGTTGTCTCATCACATAAGGAATCTGAGATTTAAGAATTCATTGTTTACTATCACATTTAGAGAATGGATATGTTAAATATTAATCTTTGTTTCCATGGCACTCATGTAAAAGAAACATACTGCAGGCTAAAAGAAAAAATGAAAGTAACTTCCTAACTAATTAATCCCTAAAATAACTGTAAAAATAGGGAGTGTAAAAAAGAGTAATTGCATTGATTGGGAAGCAGGGGGCAAAAATTCAGCAGAAACTGCACAGCAAGGTAAATGAGTGAATCTTCTAGTAGTTCTTTAATACATAAAGCATTCTGAAGCTAATATTTCATGTGCTTCTTCCTAAATCTCATAAGGCCTGGATTATGGCTAATATCTCATGACACCAAAAGTAATACTGCAGCAGATATTAAAGCATTTTTTTCAGCTACTTATTCTATAAAATATTAATTGCAAGCCTGTGCATGTGCTATATATATAGGGTATTAGGTAACTGAGTTCCTGCTCAGTTCTAAATCAATAAAAGATAACATATATACCATCAATCATATTTTACTCTTCCTTTACTACCTAATATAGGGAGCACTTGGGCTGAATTTTGTCCTAGGTAAACAGTTGCCAACATCTCTGAAGTTAAGAATTCACTGGCTAGCCTCTACTACAGATTCTTACCTATGAAAGAGAGATTTTTTTCCAAAAGCATTTCTCGCAGTAAGACTTCGTGCTCATGCCCAATAGCGCTGATTGCTTTAGGTTAAGAAATGGAAGATTACTTTGGAAAAGAAGCAATTTCATAAAAACATCATAGGTAAAGTAATTAATCATAGAATTTATTTGCTTTCACATGTATTTCAGAAGTGATCAGTGATTTGAACTCTAAATTTTGAAAATCCTTCTATAGTGATTTTTAGAAATATACACAACTTTGCAAAAATCAAGATTATTGTACCAACAGCATACATTTTATAGAATTAAGACCCATTTGACCATATTTATTCCATATAATGAAGCACAATATTTCAATTTTTTCTTTACTGTTTATTCTTCTAAATCTAAAAGAAAATGTGATCCTAAAACATGCAGTTAAATACTTTTAAAGTTGCTCTTTACTGGCTAGTAATCAATTCTCCAATCCAGCAAAGGATGAAATGAACTGGTTTTCTTTCTTTTTATTCTGAAATTGATAGGTACTACATCCATCTGAAACATCTTACTGCAAAAAAATATCCTTTTAATTGATTTTTCAGAAGCATGAACTAATGTCAGGGAAGGACGAAATCATATTTTATAGTGAAGTCCTTTTCACTTCACCAACAGCCTGTTGATCCAATGTGTTATTCCTTGCAATATGCAAAAAAGTCACCATATTATATATTTTTAATGTAGACTCCTGGAGGTCAAAGTTCCATTCTGGAAGCTTTTAAGAAGAATCCTATGGAACAATATGATAAAAGATCTTATGTTAAAAGCACTTAAACTCCAAATGCTGTTTAAAGTAACTTCTTAAAACTTGAACTACAGATCACCTTACCATTAAAGTTAATTACTTAGCTTATATGAACACTTCATACTGAACAGCAAAAAAAAAATAAAAATTCAATGGAATCATTTCATATGTACAGCTTATATCAACTGAAACCATGCATTATGTTAAACTCTACTAGCAATTTCAGAACAAAAGGGACAAATGAAGAATGGCAAAAAGGTAAGAAAAATACTGCAAACAGAATTTACAATGCACCATAAGCAAAAACACTTAGTCTATAATAATACCCGTTATTGATGTATGGCAATGACCATGGGGCAAAACTTGTAAATAACCTCACAAACCATTTTCTACTCATGCAATCTAGCAGCCTAGTTTCCCGTAAGCATCTGAACTATTACTGAAAAATAGCCTCTTGGCATTTACAAAGAGGTTGACTTCATACTTTGGTCCATGCATATACAATTAGATAGTTATATTTAAAATCAATATGCAATCCTTCAGAAGACATTATGCTTTTAAAACCTTAACTTTAAATTGATTTTTAACTATTTTATGCACCTCAAAATTAACATCTAATTCAGCAACATAGTCACAGTAATGCACTGACACAGCTTAGTATTAAACTTTTCTGTACCAAAATGGAATTGAAAAACTCCTCATTACTCTCACTGATGTCACTGCATATTCAACAACAGATTTGAGTCCGAATCTGAAGACAATATAAAAGCCTTTTCTAGACTGCAGGCAAGTAAGTCTCAAAAATGGTTCTGAATTCTAAATATGTGTCTTTATTACTTTTAAACATGGTACTTTCCTAAGACTACAGCCAGATGGCTCATCCAGAAAATATTAATCTTAAAATTTTGGATATGAAACCTAGTGATCAACAACCCTTTAAAATGTGTGGCTTATTAAATTAATCCACTTTCAGAGAGCTTTGTTTAATCATGAAGATAATCTATGAATATTTAAAATTACAATTAAACACACAAAACACAAAGACAATTAGAACTCTATCCTGCTGCTGTTAAACTTAATGGGGGTAGGGCTGAAGCTGTAGTAGACACAAGTGTTTCTAGTGGAAAGAAAGTATTTTTAAGGAGTGACAATCACATGTATCACAACTACAAGAAGTATTGTTTTACATGCATAACTTTCGTGGAGCTTTTCTCTCCTGCACCTGTGCAGTGAAACCAACATTTTCCCCCAAATTGCATGCAGAGATTCATGCAAAGATTCTCTAGAACTTAGAACTGCCTTACTAGCCTGCTCAGTGATAGCAGGGCATGACTTTCAAATTTTTCCATTGACCACAGACTGAAACAGAAGAGCTGCTCCTGCAAGACTTTATTAAAATAGATTTGGGTTCTTAGTAATTATTCCTACCAAATTCTAATCTTAGTCTGGAACACCCCGTGCCACATAGAGTTCCCTCAGTGTACACACTGTATGGCTCTCTAATTAACTATTTCAACACTACAAAAAAAAAATCCCTGAAAATTCAGGATATATAAGGGCTTTTTACTACAGCTAGTATAACCTCCTTCAAGAAGTGAAAATAAAAGAATTGCACTGGAATTTCAGATAGGAGTTTAAAAATACTAACTGTTCAATCACACCCAAACTGCACTGGGAAAAATTTCAGTTAAAACTCATATAACAAATCAAAGCCATAATGTTGAACACTATCTATGAAACTTACTAATGTAATCACAGAACCGCTGAGATTGGAAGGTATCTCCAGAGATCACCTAGTCCAACTCCACCACTCAAAGCACAGTCACTTAAGTCTGAAGCAAAAACCAGATATGCTTTTCAACTAATCAAAACCAAAGAGGTTCAATCAGGCATATGAATGTGTAACCAGCAAACTGACACCTTCCCATGGTCCATCTGATTTTTGTTAGTTACGAGAAAGCTCTGCAGTGATCCTCTAGCTGACTGAATGTAAAAGAAAGGAGTATGAAATGTGTTTCGTGAAGCAGAACTTTTATGTCAGGTTAAAGCTAGACACATCTCTTCCACACAGTCTAAGCTCATCAATTGTGCACCTAAAATTTTATGGGAAAGGATACTGTTTGATGCAGTCCACCAGTGGTCCATAACAACAGTCATTCACAGTACACTGCAGACAAATAAGAGAAGTAGTATACTGATGGGCAACTACAAAACCATTACAGTTAAAGAGTATCTTAAAAACAGTAATTACTTTTCCTCAAAAAGGCCATCAGATGCTGTTCAGATTTAATCACAGAAAACAAAAACTGCATGCTTTTATT
>VYXD01008723.1:304485-314485 GCA_013397195.1 Hylia prasina
TTACACCTGCTCTTCCTCACCTGACAGAGCCTGGGCCTTCTAATGCCTTCTTGTCTAATCATTAAACTGAACCGAATATGCCTTCAGCTCCACATGAAGGAGAGTAATTAGTATACTTGTCAAGCCAGGTACAACGCTGCTTACCCTGCTTTTTTTTTCCTCCAGTAGCTAATGAACTGCTCCCATCTCATTATTCAAAAATAAAAAGGCACTTAGTATACCATGAACTGATTTGCCATTCTTTTTCCAAGAAATAAGATTCAGCTCTGATCAACCCCACCATTAAGTGACAAACTGATGAATGTCACAGAGATTGGGTAAAAGTTAGACTACTTTGCTATTTAAAAAAACAGTAGAGAGAATATCAGATAATTTCCTATAGCATTTATTAACATATTGAAAGCTGCTTTTCCCATGATTTGACAATTAACAACATCCTAAAACTAACCATAACTGGAAAATGTGGTTTTCTTAGTCACCATGTCACCTCTGGTGCTAAAGGTGTAAAATAAAGTATTTTATGACACACATTCTGCCCCTGTACATAGCTACAGAGCAAAACTGGGTGCACAATGGCAAAACCCTTATCACTGCAACTAAGTGCAATACAAAGCACAGTGATATCAGGAATGCTAACAAACATCTAAGAACATCCTGAAATGCTGGAAATTGAAATGGAGGGGAAGGATGAAGATCAGTTTTGATATATTGACAGTAATTTGATATTTTAAAATATCTTGGTCAAATGAAACTCATGTTTAATGACTGTCAGGTTCACAGTGAATTTCCTAGTAGTTTCTTTTTCCATCTGTACACATTAAGACTGGGGTTTTTTCCTTATTTTTTGTGATTTAAGTTTTCCTAATTAAATGCATTGTGTTTTAAAGGAAATAATAAATTTTCCTGAAAGTCTGATAAAATTAGAAGTAGGCCTTAAGAGAGTCTAAATGGGGTAGGGTATGAAGAATAAACTCCTATAATTAGAGTAAACAGATTTAATGGAATGAAACCAACCCTATCCATAGGCAAAAAATACATATAATATTCTTATCTTTCATAAAATTTGTTTCCTTTAAATTGTGTTTAAAAACGCTTCCTTTATATTTTATCTTTTTTTTCCTCAAAGCTGCTATTCTAAATATGATATGCAAACAATTTTGAAATAATATCTTGCTCCAATTCCAAACTGATTAGTCCCATTGTTACAGGTGAACTGCTACCTTCAAGTGGTTGAACAGGGACATTCTCCCAGGTTAAAAAAAGTTACACTAGCCACTCAATACTGGGCCAGGAGTAAGAAAACAGATGGGTAATTTCACAGTAATCAGTTTTTTTTATTGTTCTTAAGGAACAAATATTTTTCTTCTATCACACACCAAAATTCTACCAGCAGATGAGCTCACAGGACACTTGCCAATTAACAACAGTTCACTCAGCACTATCATCCCCTCACTAGATGATGAAGTAGAAAGCTCATTTTGCAGAAAAGCCACTTGTTAAAAAATTAATAAATTCATAAAGACATTAAAAACATTCTACCACAGTTTATAAACTAACATGTTATTCAAACATAACAAAAGGTACTGAGAATGCAAAGCCAATAGCAATTCTTTTGCATCCACAAATCACTATTGGCATACATTGTTAAACATCTTGGACATGATTTTTCACTAAGGTGTAATGATTTTCCGTTAATAGGAAAATAAGCTTCTCTAGGCAAGGATTTAATCTTTAATTTATGCTATCCACCTACTTTGTGAAATAACACACCAACAAATCGTAGAGAAAACTTGAAAGGAGGTAAATATTAGTGCCAATTATATGCTAAGATAAGTAAGCAGTGATTAGGGAATTATACAATGAAGTCTATATCCACTACATTATGTTTTTAATGATCACTCCAACAAGCACTTAAGTGACTGTGATACACTAAGGAATGACCAATACCACCACAAAAAGTTGAAATGTCCCTAAACTCTTGCAGTTTTTGGACATGTCATAAAAAAGGAAATAAAGAAAAAGAATTGTCACACAAAATCTTTGTTGAAGTTCATTAGTAGTAGCTAAGGAAACAAACTAGTCACACAGACGCAAGCAGAGAAAAATCCCAAAGCCCTGTCAAGGGTTAGACTCTATGAACAAGAGAAATACATGTCCATTTTCTCACAACAAGCGTTAACAGTGGTGTGACATAGGCTGACACCTACTAAATCAGGTTGTTTAAAATGTTTTTAAGAACCTAACAAAAGTTAAGTGATGACGTTATAGGGGATTCAAATATGTCAAACTCAGGTTACAATCCTGATGATGTGAGTACATGGACAACCATTGAAAAGCTGCAGTTCTACAAAACTGCAAGCTTCAGGTCAAACACGACTGGCCTTGCATAGGTATTTTTAGGGCTGGGTTCTCATTCAATTTATGGACAGAAAAGCAAAGAAATTTCAGAGAAAAGGCTAAATGAATACATGCTTCAATAGCAGATTGAGAAAAAGGATTTTATAAGTGAAATGTGTGCCTCTTCGTTCTGTCTACTGAATTATTTTACTAATTTGAAAACAAACATAAAATTAAATGTAAGTCAAGCAAATCTTAATAGTGAGTGTAAGTAAACACGTCTGTCACATGAGATCAGCAGGGGAAAGCACTGAGAAAAAAGAGAATCAGCCCTTAAGCAGGAAGAAGAAAGTTCTTCTGAAAAGTAAATGGAATTCTGATTTGGGAACTTGAGAAAGGCAAGAAATTCTACAGTCTTGTACTAAACTTAGGATTAATTGTATTGCTAAGGATTCAAAATTATTTTAAAAAGCTGTTTCTATTACTTCAATTTTCAGTTGTTCGTAGGTTTCATAAAGGAAACAACAATAGAGAATAGACAGAGTTGCATTTCCCAAAGAGATACTTGAGACTGCAACTCCAAGTATAAATTTAATCTGGATTATTGGATTCCACTGTTCGAAAGGTGAAGAAACTGGGGCTTAGTACTCAGAGGTTAAGTCTTCAGAGAAACTGGAGTCCAAGACACAAAATATTCCCAAATCATAATGTCCAGTAATGCATGGTAGAAGAAACAGGTCAGTTACTCTTACATTCTACTAGTCTCTAAATTGGCTGAAACAAGCCTATGCTTTGCCCAACAATTTTAACTAAGCTGAATAAGAAAAAAAGGACTTGAAAATATGAACGAACTCCTGCTCAGACTCACTTGGAAATATCACACTAATTTCTGTCCTCCTATCTCAAAAATGTACACTGGAAGAACTAGGGGTTCAAAGAAGGAAAAAAAAAAATCAGTGGTGGCTTAAAGAAACATATAAATTTTGAGAAATTAAACATTTTTTTTAGAAGACAAAAAAAAAGGATATCAAGAAAGACAATGCCTGCTTACCATTTCAGACGAGTGTCAAAATACTCATAGGCATTCTGAAGAAAGCATTTAAACTTTTTTTTTAACGCAAAGACACTTTTATGAAACTCATATGCACAAAACATCAGGGCCAAAGATGTCACA
This sequence comes from Hylia prasina, assembly GCA_013397195.1. Taxonomy (NCBI): domain Eukaryota; kingdom Metazoa; phylum Chordata; class Aves; order Passeriformes; family Sylviidae; genus Hylia; species Hylia prasina. Next base: position 307,997 of record VYXD01008723.1, read on the forward strand.
GGATTTTAAAATGCTGGATATTTATTATTATGAGTTTTCAAAATAAGAAGAAAATCAAGCAATTCTCAAAAAAAGGATCAGCATCTTGGCAGTGATATGACACAAAACCAAGCATTTCTTTTAAGAATTTCTTTGGGAGACAAAAGATAGATGGGTAAAGGTTATTGCTAAGTGCCTGCTGGGGGGCAGAGTTGGAAGAAACACATCGTCAGTGAGTTTTTTGAAATTTATCATGACTAGCTGCTCATTCACTACCAAACCAGCAGGATCAGGGAGAGAACTGGAAGGGTAAAAGTGAGAAAACTCATAGGCTGAGATAACAACAGTTTAATAAGGAAAGTGAAAAACAGGGAAAACAAAACAAAGAAATAACTCATTGTTTCCCATGGGCAGGAAGGTATTCAGCCACCCCCTGGAGAGCAGGGACCCATGATAGGTAATAGTGACTTGGGAAGACAAACATCATTGCTCCAAATGTACCCCCTTCCTCCTTCTTCCTCTCACTTTACTGATCATGATGTCATATGCTCTGGAATATTCTTTTCATCAGTTGGGGTCACCTGTCCCAGCTATGTCTCCTCCCAACCTCCCATGCAGTCCCAGTTTCCTCACCAGCCTGACAGTACAAAACGAAGAAAAGGCCTTGGCTCTGTCTAAGCCCTGCTCAGCAATAAAAAAAAGTCTCTGTATTATCAAATCTGTGTTCAGCACAAGTCCAAAACACAGTCCCATACCATGCACTGTGTAAAATGTTAGTGTTACCTCAGCCAAAGCCAGCATACCCACTAAACTTTTCTCCTTCAGAGAAAAGAAGAGAAAAGCAAGAGATGTAGCCTTGCAGCTTTACACACAACTGGAAGGCATTCAGATATTGTAGAACATATGGAGGATACCGCCTATATAGAATGGAAAATAAAGTAAATTGCATGGAATAAAAGCAAAATTTGTGTACATGAAGAACAGATCGAAGTCAAATAATAATTCCTTAAAAAAGAGTAGGCAATCAGTAAAATAACATGCACACCACATGGACTGGAAACATATTCCCTACTTCACTGGAGAAAACAATTGGCAACAATTTTAATTTTTAATTAAGAAAAAGTAATATAACCCATTTAATAAATATGTTTTGAATGGCTATTGTGAACTAAGGTCAAAATACAATTTCTAGATTCTCAAGCTATGACGTAAGATTAGCTTTATTGATCTTCTGCGTGACTTGTTAGAGCTCTCAATCATTATTTTGACAGTTTTATCATACTGTAATAGACTTCCTTTTAGATAATTACAGTTACTCTGTTCAATTTCAATCTCCTGTAGGACTTTTCCTCTAGATAATCACATTAGATTCCTCTAGATCTTGTTTCTTTCTTTTGTCATACATATGCAATTAAGTTCCAATAAGTCTTAATTATTTTAAGAGCATAAGGCTGTTAAAATCTTAAGGCTTACCAAACAAGTTCAAGAGTCAATTATACAAGAAAATCTTCTTCCTTAAAATCTCTCAAAAAATTTATTTTGTAAATACTAAACACCTACCTTAGAAAAACAAAAAGCAGAACATGTAACATTTATTGACCACAAAAGTTACTAAATGTTGTATACATCTCATGTTTTAATTTATACCTGTTTCTAATCTTACCACCATGTCACGACTGTCAACAGCCTGGATATATCTTCCTAACATCCCCATAGGTACCAGTAGGCTGCTCTTCTTTCCTTGTGAAACCATCTCTTGTCCTAGCTGAATAATCCCCAGTTCCCACAGCCTTTTCGCACAGGGGAAGTGCTCCATCCCTTTTACCATCCCAGTGGCCCTTCTTAGTCCTTAAGGAGTGAACTTTCCTTAGTCCATCAACATCTCCCTTTTACAGCTGTGGTTTACTGCAGAAGGAGTCCAGAGTTTTTCTCCTCAGCTGAATAAGTCTCAAAGATATCAGAGAACACAGCACTGACTGCGCTGTGACCATGAAACAATGTGTGACCATGAAACAATGAGACCGAGTAAAGCTGGGATGAAAAGTCTTCCCCTTCTGCCTAAAGGTATTTTTTGCATAGCCTAAACCATCTAAACTATTCTTTTATAAATCAGGAGATGTCAGCTGGCAGCATTATACTTTGTTGACCTGCTTACTTTCTTCTGATTTTCAAATAGTGGTTTCCAATCTCCTTAGTCAAAGAAGTGATTAAACTTAGGTAATTTTATCACTTGAAGGCTCCATATTAAGGAGACCTAAAATAAAAAGAAATAAGGAGTTTGTTCTATTTTAACTAAAAGACTAGAATATATAACCTAAAGAGAGTTTTCAGGGTCATAGATCCTACATGGGGAAAAAAAACCCCTAACATCAGCCTTCAGCAAATTGATTTTCATTGGGTTCTAAGTAATTTTTTCAAATGCATTTTACTGTTTTCTTTTGTGCTTTTCATTGTCTTAAAATAGTCCTGAGGATGTCAAACACTTCAAATACTTGGATCGCCCTTTCAGATGACTCCCCCTGTATTTTGTTGTATAGTCAGCTTTTTAATGGAGATGCTTTATTAACACCCTTCAGGTACACTGCATTTGGCACCCTTTTTATGCTTTTTTGCTCAAGCAGAGTCAATTCTGAAGTAGAACGAAGTTAAGTCATGCAATGCTTTTTTAGCACCTTCAGTATGAAGTACCTGGATGTTGTAGTTACTTGAGCCAAACTGACGACAAGATGTTTCAAGGATTTAATACTCATGCTTCAGCATAGTGCTGCATATATGCTAGGGAAAGGTCTGAAGAAAAGTTCAAATTGAATTATTTGCAATGAAAGGCATTTTTAGAGAAGACAGCAAGGCCCATTCCCACTGCTATTGATAAACGAAGGCCGAAGCTGCAGTATTTACACAGATTTTATTGACTCTGCTATGGGAGTAACACGTCACACTGAAGAATGTTTTCCTCCTGCAAGTTCAAAGATATGCAATTCTACAAACAGAACCAACTTAATTTAGTTGATGGCCATGATCTTAAAATTGAGGTAACATTGCTCAAGGAGCAATGTGTAATGCTTAACACCAAGCATGTTCTCTGCCTACTTAAGACGACATAGGCTTGCTCTAATATATTCTAGAAAGAGAAGGTGGAATAGTCCAAAGAAAGGAAACTTTTAGGATTTGAAGTCAAACAGCTTTTCTCAGCAATACTGTCTCAAGAAAAATTCTCTCCAGCACCAATTTATCAGTGTACTTCTGAGGCTGCATTCATCAGACATTTATACAGAAATGGGAAGACTGAACCTTGCTCAGTGTTATGGAGAAGCTGAATTTTCTCTGAAAAAGTGGACAATAGACCTACAGAGTTAAAAAGAAAAATTGCCTTTCATTTTGTGTTCATCCATTTTTCCCTTTCTAGCTTAAAAAAGGAAGCAAGGAATCAGCATGTGTGGATTCAGAAGTGTCTAACCCTCATAAATCCATGCCTGTCAAGTTTAAGATTAAATCCTTGTCTTTGCTTTGATATAAACTTGCCACAGATCTGTGGCCAAGTTAATTAACCTGCTCATGGTTTTGTTTGTAAACTGGGAATAGCATTTGGACCAAAATTCAAGCATGGGTACTGAATAAGCCAGCATTTCAAGAGCATCCAGAAGGTGGTATGTAGTGGTTAGAAACTTGGTCATGTAAGCATCATTCACTGCATGCTGACCAGTGTAAGTGGAAATAAAAAAATATTTTCCCACATATAAAAAGCAAAGACAGACTAGGGGTGTGTCACAAAATTATTGTCAGTGTCCATGTTGAAAACATATAATAAAACTGGTGACATGAAAACTATTCTTTTGCATTGTAGACTCATCCTCCTGTTTCTACTGCACTGCTGAAAATAAGGCGCTTGTGTGTATCCAATTTAGGGATTCTAGAACCACTCTCCAGTGTCTTCAACAATAATTTTAATTCAGTTGCCAATTTTCACTATGAGAGAAATTTGCTTTGAATACCCACATGAGACCTGTTCTGTAACAGCATCCCTGCATGACAAGACTGTTACATAGCAAATGAAAGAAGCAGGTTAACAGTCAGTCAAATGGTGGGAAAAAAAAAAAAAAAATAGTTCCCCATTCCCAAAATGTGAACAAGTGAAATACTGACAAGGAGGTTTAAAAAAAATGGGAGTGTAATGCAATTTCAGAGGCAGAATCCATTCTGGACATAAAAGCAGAGGAATATTTTGTGTTTTAAAGATGCATAATTTGTTTTTACTACTTCGACTGATCAGCTTTGAGAGGTGCCCTTATCCTATAGCTTCCCCTTTTCACTAATGCAACTGAAGGAATACAGATGTTTCCTACAGTGAAGCAAGAGATAAACAACAATGAGATATCTAAAACTTTTGGTTTTTACCAGAGAACAAACTTCTACTTTTGGGAGGACAGCTTAAACATCTGGTATACTTCCTCTCCATGCCTTTGCAAAAATATTCTGCCTTATCAGTATGAAATCAAAGACAGGAAGATGGTGAAAGTGAAAAATTAAGAGCAACTTCAAATGCCTGTTTGGAAACACTATCATTAGTCAGTACTAACATGAGACTTTCTCAAGTCTGTGTGTTAATAATATGTGTGCAAATGAAAAGAACCAGTAATTCATGTGATTTTATCATTTGGAACAGTCAGTCAAGAGAATGCAAGCTCAGTAGACCACAATCAGAAGCCACCAGCAAAAGATTCTTAAGTAAAAAACTCTTTCTTTCTTGATACTAGTTGGCATGAACAAAATTTCATCCATGTGGAAAACCACATGCAAACAAGTACAAGAACTTGACCAATACCTACTGTGCACTTGTAATTTTCTCTAGAAAGCAACCTACTGCAAGTTAAGTTTTGCATACTCAGTAGATATGAAAGTGAAGATAACATTATATTCAAGATTGTTTTTATAATCAGCAATATATTGCAATCAGCATTTTCACAGTCTAAAAGAGTAGTGATCGGCCTTCTTGAACATCTAGATTTGTTAGGCACTTAGCAAATTCTCTTAAACTGTGCTGTATTTTAACATAACTCCAGGTTACTTGCCTGAAACCAAATCCTTGCTTCCATGGATTCTGCATTAGCTCACTCTGATAATTAGTCAATGGTAATACACTTCTGGAAGATGAAGTGCATTTCTACACTATATGTATCTCAGGTAGAAAACACTGTGTAGTAAGGAAAAATGTGAAATAAGACTTAAATCAAATGTATATTTTAATTCCTGGAGATTTAAGCAATTTGAGATTATTGCAGAAGAGCTTCTTCAGAGTTGAAAATAATTTCTGAAAGCTATGTATGTACTTTCGAGAGAGGTACAATTTTGAAAATAATTTTATGTATGTTAAACATTGTTGACCTACAAGAAACTTGTATTTAGGCAGTATTCAAGGTAGACAGATTTTGATATGTATGCTGCATAGGTATATTTGACAATTTTTGAAGTCACAGCTTTTAATCACTTTTTACTAAAAACAGTTTCTAAACTTCAGTAGTTGTTATATCTCAGCTGAGCAGTTTGTAATGCTGCAGAATTCTTGTTTCAGAACTGTTTTCCAATTCTTTCCTGCTGTCTGTCTTCACTGGGCAAGTGGACTGTAGATGTATTTCAACAGATACTAGCCCTGCTCTGCACAACTGCTCAATGCTTTATGTGCTTCAGCATACAAAAGGCATCTTGTTTTTTCTTTTTTAACGTTTCACCAAGAGCTGAGTGTAGAAAAAGCCTGGTGATATTGGTTTAACTTTTCAAGTTGTTTATTGAGGAGTTAAGGAAAGTAGAGGAAGATGGAAGGATATTCTGACCTTATATACATGCTACTAATTCACAGCAGGTAGTCATATAGAAGCAGCTTGAAATTGCATTTTACATTATTATCTAAGTGTAAATAAAAAGAGGGCAGAAAAGCTAAAATTAAAGAAAGGTGTAAGACTGTCCTTCCTCCTTTTGTAGCTGCTATCATCAATTGCCATTCCTGTTTACCGTCTCCAACAATGACCTGGAGGATGCAAAAGACAACCAATCAGGAGGCAAGGCTGGCATTCAGATGGAGCTAGACAGGCTAGAGGATGGGCCAGGAGGAATCTCATGAAATTTAGTAGGGGTCAATGCACAGTTCTGTGCCTGGGAAGGAAGAATCTCAGCAACAGTGCACGCTGAGATGGATTGGTTGGGGAGCAGTTTTGTAGAAAAGAACTTGGGGGCCCTGGTAGGGCAGCGAACTGAATATCAGCCAGCACTGTGTTGTGGCAGAGAAGACGGACAACTTCAACTTGGGCTTTACAAAACGGAGCAGAGCAAATAGATTGAGGGAATCCATTATCTCCATTACTTAGTATTTATTAGACCATAACTAGAATACTGTTTTGCGCCATGGAATTCAACACCTGGAATTCAATATCTTAAAAGGATTCCAAGTACAGAATTCATCTATTTATACAACATCATTGACTTTATTTTTCTTTTTAGGATACAGAGACGACTATA
>VYXD01008723.1:319485-336449 GCA_013397195.1 Hylia prasina
AAAAAAAGAATTAGAAGCCGTTTTATAAACCCTCAAAAAACATCCCCCAAAGATAACAGTATGGAGCTTTTCCTATTTAACAGAGCTGCTACACACTGTAATACAGCTATGTTATATATTTCTCATCAATTTTTACAGTTTCCACTGATTAAATATATATTGACTCATAAAGTATTACCATTACATCAATTGTCAGCAGATGCAAGAGTATGTCATTTAAATATTAACCATCATATAAAAATGGCAGCTTGATTGTTTGGAAGCAGTAATCTGGTGCTGGTTATTGCCACGTTTCCCTAATGCATTAGGTGGCAGCCACAAAATGCATTGCCTTTCTGATATACCTGCTACTACAAAACCAGAAGCAGCTAAGTTCTTTATGTATCTCCCATTTCTCTTAGATTTAATTTTTATTTATTTCTGAACTGCAGATATCTTTGATCTGAATTGCAAAAATGCATTAGTGAAATATAAACAAAGATATGCTCACTGGAGGCAGAAATTATATGCATCATCTCTAAATCAATGGGAAAAATATACAAAGAACCAGTAACAGATATATTACTCTGTGCTTGAAATATTTTTATGACAGTTCCCATATAATATGGGCGCAATATATCATCCATCAGGATGTTTACCTAAATTCTTAATAAGATTGTACCTATTTATGTAAAGTACATTCTATTCTCAGTACTTCAAGACTTGTCTTTTCCAGAGATGGTAAGAAGCTACACATTACCACTAATATGAAATAAATCCCTTATTCTATGCTAACTGTACGATCAGGTTACACAGACACTTCACAGACCATTAAAACCTTCCAGTAATTGATAGGTAATCGCTCATTTGCTGGCTGCAGCAATGTACATGAGAGAAAAACCATTCTTTTTTACTAATGTAACATGCAGAACTTGCTGCTATTGCTACACTTAATGTTCATAGTGCCATATCATTTTTAATGCAAACACTCATTTTCTGCTTCCTTCTTACATTTTCTATTAAAATGCAACACAAAACAGCATACATTTCATTATATCCCTTTGAGGATTGCATAAGCAGTTCCAGGGAGTATCAGCTCTTGTACTGTTACTATTATGGTAAATAAATATTTTAGAGTTTAAAAAACAGGTATTTCATCTTTTTTTTTCCTAGGAAACTCCTGGCCACTCGTTTAAACTTTTTACTTCTTCTTTAAGCTAGTGCTAATATAGCAGTTTTTAACACAAATAACACCTTGCATAACAAGGCAAATTCATATTCTAGTTAATAAACAACATCAATAAATTTGTCAAGACTTCAATGGCACCCATACAGAACTTCTCACACACTGAGGAATTCATTCTGCTTAAGTGCTTTATCTTAAAATAAGAAATAAATGGAGTCACGAAAATTATTTGTTTTAAGCCTTCCTATTTTCTAAAAAATAGTAATAACTTGGATGGGTTTTGTTATTAAAAGCAAGGAATCAAAATGATACAACTCTATTTATCAATGTGAGAGTTTTTACTAAGTTTATGCATTAAATATCTGCAGTCTGTCTGAAATTTTCAGCAAAATACAAATTCAGGGTATCCTACACATTCGCCTTGAATTTAAAAGGCTAATTACACGAACTGATTTATTAATAAATGTGGCTTTTTGTCTAATTATTTTAAGTACTAACAGACTGGGGAACCATTTTAAATGTCTAATGTGCCTTGAAACCATTTTTTTAGGTTAATTACCTTTCTCACAAAGTCACTATAGATATGCCCCTCAGGTTTTACACTGGAAGATTAAAGAAAAAAGAAAGATGATTACCTCATTGGCCAGGTCCAGTAATACTGGGGCAGCTGCATTTTTCATCACCCCATTCAGGTACCTAGACAAGACAAAGCCAGGTAATTGTGCCGTGGCAAGAAAAGGCCAGTTCATACATGTGAGCATCCCTTGTGAATCTTTTTCATTTGGGGGAAAATACCCCATTACAGAGTAGTTAATGGGAAATCTTATAAGAAGTAAGTATTTTAAGCAATCACTAACTCTCCAGGGTTGTCTTCCATTCTATTCATCTGCAAAATATATCCATCTCCATGAAGTCACTGGTAAAAAAACCAATATATCAAGAAATTTTAAAAAAATGTGGCTTAATGACACACAAATAAATTATATGTGTACTACTTAAAGATGCATCACAGACAAATAAACTTCTATTATTCACAGTAAAGATTTTTCGTTCCACGTGACCTTCAACTATGAAGGTGCACTGTATATCTTAATTCTCTCACTACTACACACAAAAACATAAATTCTCAAATTTATTCCAGATTTTATCAACTGGGCATTAGGTCAAATACTAAAGGCTTACTTTAATGTAATCAGTCAAACAATTAACATTCTAAAGAGAAAACAAGAAATATTTAGGATTCAATAAAGGTTGATAGAAAGTCATTATCCTATCAGTGGCAAAGGCTTAGTGTTTCTGGTTGAGGGTATTACAGAATGATGTTTCTGACCATCATTTCACACAATGTTGCTTTCCTCACTTCTGTTACTTTCACTGTTTGATATTTACATTTCAATAAAGCCTGAAACCTCTGTTCAGAAACTGATGGGAAGGAGCTATGATATTGGAAGTCACTTTGTGCTTTGAAGATACGTGGAAAAGAACAATAGTTACCAACATTTGAACCTGCTCATTTATCCTATCTGTATTCGCATAGCACATCATTACTGACATCATTAGAAGGCCACAGCCTTTCCAGCTCTATCATTATCTATCCATCAGAAAACACTCTTCTGCTCATTAGTTACAGACATTAAAATTCTTTATCATTTTACCTTTCTGTGGAATGGGTGGCACACCTTTATAAAACCCCTTCACTTAAGATTAGATAGAGGGCTTTTTGCTTACAAGTTATTATGAAGCTTAATGAATTAAGGAAATGAAAAAAGCTTTTTGCTGTAACCTATGTCAGTTCCACATAAAAAAATACCGACAAAACAGGATGCCTTGTATATGTTTAAACATTGAAAATTTATAACAGAAGAAAATGAGAGATCATACACAAAATACACAACCAGGAAAATGTACTTGAGATTAATGTTCTCAAACATGCATCTAGATGATCGAACAGCAACACTACAGTGACAATGAAGTAAATTTCTGTCAGATATTTCTAATGCTTCTGGCAACTCCATTATAGACTAACAGGTCTCACATGCTGATGGCAATACTGTTCTGAAAACTTGCTGATGCTTCTTGTACTTTGTGTTTGCCTAAGTTTCAGACTGCTAAATCTCAGCCAAGCAGAAGAAACTATTCTACTCAACTATTTTACTTGCTCTTAACAGGGACCACTGCAAATGTCTACCTTCAAAACCTGGTAGTTTCTGACCGAAGAAAGAAATGACAGCACAATTATCTGCTTGTATGCAGCAGAAATACTAAAGAGCATAGCACCCATACTGGGGTTTACAGCAATAAAGTGGATGCTACAGAAGAGCAGAGGAGAAGACATGTTTGTCATATTTACGCCTGAAGTATTTCAAAGTGGCTTCTAACTCAAGTTGTCTGCTTCTGTAGCCTCCTAAACATACTACACAGTAAATCTGCTAAAACAGGACTGAAATGACTTTTTTAACTATTGACCAGAACATATCTGATTTTAAAACGTGCATTTTACTCAGCCATGTTAATACACTTGCAAAATGACATACTCAGAAATAGCATAAAGAATGATTTCCCTACCACTACCACACAGCTTCATACATAATGCATTAGTTATGTACTGCTATTATACTTCAGACTTCAGAAGAAGACAGGAGACCAAATCCTCCTACCTGATGTGAGACAAACTTAATCATACCTACATCCCTACTGACACCAATACAACTGCTGCTTTGCATAAAGCAAAATTTTGTCCCATGTTTTAGGCTGAAGTTTCAGGCTGGAACTAGTGATTTACACATACTCTAAGAAAGGGTTACTTACACAGCAGTTACAATTACCACAGGCCACTTCACTGAAACTGTGAGTGAAAAATAATTAAAAGTAGTACTTTTATTTGTATATGTATGGTATTAGCACAACAACATTTTAAGCCAATATTCTTCCTAAAAAAGAATCAACCATAGGAAAAGTGTGACATGACCCAGTACAAATTTTACAGAACAATACAACTACTAAAAAAACAAAATCAAACACCCAAACTAGTGCTTGGTTCACACTGATATTCTAAACCAATGTCTGATATAATCAGGCTGTGGTTAAGTTTTAAATACATGACTCTGGCAGAAGCATATTTAATTGTTTACAAATGAAGGCTCTTTGTTTATTTTCTTGATTCATACAGATTAGTATTAAGCATGAATATCATACATCACAAGTATGAATTCACTTGCCATGCGTGCTCTTCAGATATGTCAGTCTACAAAGTAATATTTTAATTGCATATCTTTACCTGTTATCACTATGCCCCAATTATGTCACTGGAATATTCTTAGTAAAGCCTATATAACTAACAGAAAAACTGTAAGGTGTAGCAAGCACAGTTTATTAGCTTAAGATGCAAACAATTGTAAAATGACATAAAGGTTTTCATCCTCCCTTAAAAACTATTTCTGACACTTCTGTTGATAAAACAGAAGTTATCTAAAAATTAGTGCTTTAACTGGCAATACATGAATATGTAACTTTTTGTAATGTAACACAAATGTTGTTTTAAATAAGCAACTGTAACAGAACAAGCTCTCTTGCTGTAAGGAAGTCATCAAAGTCAGTCTTGACACAGAAATCCTAAAAATTACAAACTCTAGGCAATACATAATAAATGCCATCACATACACTGAACAACTATTTGCTTATCCTGACATAAGACCAGGTAAGTAAACTCTTTCTTAATCAGAAAGACCAAATCCTGAAAAAATTCTGTATTTCCAGTGAAAAACATTTTTAGGTGAACCATTCTGCATTTCCAAATTTCTTAATTTATTGTTTTATAAAATTAGCTTCATAAGCTAATTTACTCACAACTGCCGTAAAAACCAGTAGCTATGATGAGAGTCTTAACTGGGGTGGGGAGGTCATACCTTTGGTAGTAAGTTTCGATAGCTTCAGCAGTGTGATGCTTGGCATGTGTTCTTTTGATTTGTTTCTAGAAAAATGAAAAAACAAGGACTTTTACAAATGTGTCATAGATCAAAACACAGAAATCATGACTATGCAAACACGTGATCTTTGGCTACACTCTGATAGATGTGAACCATGTTTTTAGATTCCGTACAGAAATGACATTCAATCTAGCTATTGAATTGAACGTCTTCAGACTGTACTGCAATGTACCATATGTAAAAGCCAGTAAGGTCACAATAATTGAATCTAAATAAGTTTACTGAAGGCTGCTGAGGGCAAAGAAAAACTTGTTCTCTCTTTCAACCTTTGTATTAATTTTCCCTCAATTCAATTCCATCTAAGTCTGGTGCACTCTAGTTTTACAATTCAATTGGCATTTTTAACCAGGAAGAACATTGCTTAAAAACAACTTATTTGAAAAACTACAAAAAGTAATTCCATAGAGACTTGCCATTTGACTGACACCTGTCATCTCATGATAAATGACTCCATTTTCTGCCTCTCTTGCCTTCTGCCACTCCGGCAATGGTCATTTATCATCATCTCTGTCAGCAATGGAAAGCAGCACTGACAGTGCAAGTCAGCAAACATTTAGCACATGGAACCACGCAACACAGGGAAATTATTATTGTCAGAATAATAATGGTTTAGCATAATTTATTACAGGTCCACCAAATAAGCAAAGGCTAGATGTTATTAGACAGATGGATGGGTAGGCTTGGCAGCCATCCACTGAGACTCAGGCGGTGCTTGATGTGGAAAAAGGAACATCCTCCAAACCAATCAGAAAGCTGGCAGTTCAATTACAAAGAAATAAAGGGACATTCATCATTCAATTAGGCACCTGTCAACCCTCACAAAGGAGAAAACTTCTAACCTGGTACTCCTGGGAGAAGATGCTCAGCAGAGTGGACTGCGATTGACTGGAACAAATAAAAGAAGGACAAAGTTAATTACTGGAGTGCACAGCAAAGAAACAAAAGAGAAGGGAGCTTCAAAGGTAGGCCTGCTGCCCTGTAATCTAACAGAACATGAAAACAAGTGTGGAAAAGTTGTTCCAGATGAACACCTCAGACAAAGGCTTCCTGCTGCTAGGTCAAGGAGAGAGCGTATGAGGAAGGGGAGGAAAATATAGCAAGAATTTCAAATCAAACTAGCATACATTTTGGGTGATTCAACTTCAGAACCCAAAAGTCCTATCAGGAACAAGTAGTGGAGCTAAAAAGTAACAGGGAAAAAAAGGAAATTAAAACAAAATTTCCATTAATAACTGATGGAGTTAAATTCCATCAGCAGTTGGGAACATGCCGCTTGTTCATTGGCAACATATTGAAATTCATTTTGTTAGCAGCAAGGGAACTTCTTCAGTAGCTGTCTCATATTCAGGTTAAAAACTTCCCCCTCTGTCAGAAGTAGCATATGGGACCAGTGGAACATTCCCACTGAAACTGATGTGCTTTGAAAATGGAAACTTTCACAGCAGGAAGCCAAGATTCCCCAGAGTCGGTCATTTCCAAAAGCTGCCATAAGCTTCATTCATCTAAGGCTCCACTCAATGTCAAACACCTGGCAATGAAGCAACCTGGAAAGCATTCTTCCCAAGTGGGAATTTTTCTCTCTGAATTGTTAACATTTAGAAACGAGACAAGATTTTTTTTTCCTCTGAAAGGCAATCAATACCACACTGCTACTGTTTTCAATTGTCCTCTGTGGATATATCTACCTCATCACATCCTGAATACTACTAATTACTCCTGATATATTTTTCTACTACATGCAACTTGAACAAATTATAGTCTCAATAAATCGAGTTTTATGGTACAGCACAGCATTATGAATAATTAACATTTTTTCCTTTCTTGAACTTACCTACTATGGCACAGCATAGGTACTCCAAAGATTCTACAATGTCTAAAGTCTGACTCTTCTATCAAGATTTCTTGTATGCGAATTTAACACTTGTATCATGTAATTACATTAAAAGTACATGTTCTCTCCCTACATAAATGACCCTTCTGCTTCCAACTGTCACACTTCAGAAATACTAATTTAAGACAGGGAAGTCCTACTCCCACTTTCAAAAGAGAACACTGAGGCACAAAACAACTAAATAGTTGGATCAGAGTTAAACAGGCAGTATGTATATGCAGCATGGTATAAAGTTACCTCTAAACAAAGCAGCTGAAGAATCAGGAACAAAATGACCAGATTACTGCAGTGCTGTATAAAGAACTTACAAGTATGTCTTATCCATAACTGTGCTTCCAGGCTTTTTGCCATAACTGTATTTTGGGCTCGTCTGCCCAGTGCAACATCTGCGTGACAGCAGTAAGCTGAGCCTTGATCTTTGGTATTTTACACATGGGACTCTTCACCCTAAGTACTCATTGAGTCTGAATGCTAAAACTGTAGAAAAATGAAAGCAACAGAAACTGACTAATTTATAGATTTATTAAATTAATGAATTTCAGAAAAAATAATTACAATACAGTATTTATATTTTTATTAAAGTTTCTATTTAAATCAAATAAACAGTATTAAAAAAAATATTTAAATATACATGTGACACTGAATCCAGGAGTTACATACCACAAAGCCTCTCCAAAAGGTGCACAACCCAATTATGACAACCTGCACATGTAATCACTAGAATGTGAACAAAGGAAAGGAATTAAGATTATATACTTACACAGGCTAGGCACATACAGAAAGCTAAGATATTTCAAGTTGATTTAAAAAAAACCCCAAACCTGCAGGCTATAAATAAGTTGGATACATATGGCCCCCTAATGGCTCACCACGTAACTATTACTACCTTGTAGATTTACATGGTCATAATGGTAGAACTGAATTTAGAGATAGATGTGGGAAAAAACCCAAAACAGATCAAGACAGCATTTGACTATATTTCTGCTTGGAGTTCTCCTCCACTGACACAGCAATTTTTGTGGTTTTAGGCTATTCCTGGTACTATAATTGTATTTATACTACCATTATCCTATTATACACTGACACTGATATCTCAAAAAACACTAAGACCATTATCCCTCCCTCCCTTTACACTCCACCTTTATGGCGGACTTTGAAATGCTAGGTTAATTGGTTGGACTTGATGACCTTCAAGGTCTTCTCAAAACTAAATGTTTCTCTTATTCTTGCCCATTTTATTTGTCCCCTTGGTGTCCTTGGATTTTGACCTTCTACTTCAATTTAGTTCAACACTCCTCTCCTATGCTTCCAACTGTTCAGATAATTTAGGACTTAGCACGAATACGGAAAAAAATCATTCCAATAACAGTGCAAATTTGATATATACTGTATATATATGTACAGAAACTTTACCACTGAGGCAAAGAGGATTGTTTCAATAACACCATTCAAAGAATTTCAAGTGTTACCACTGTATGATCTTTCCCCTTCTCCAAGAAAGTGGATTTATATCTTCACATGGCTGCTTCCATGTTTCTTTTGGTTAGCATAGCTCCTGTCTTAAACACTAAAACCACTCATCTACCACACAGTGTTTCCTTGATACAACTTCCTGGCAAAATGAAATAGCTCCTCAAAACACAGATGGAGCATCTATTACAAGATCTCATTGAGTGAAAACTGAAACATCATGGTTTCAGAAAGCACTGAAAAAGACAGTACTATGTATTTGGAGAGGGAAGAGAAGTCATGAACATGCATTTGAATAGCAAAACAGCATGATCACAACTCCTGATACTGACAGGAGGAATACTACCACAGAAGTTATCATTACTGTTACAGGAACAGCTAAATTCCCAGGGCTCCATCTGATATTTCTATACAAGATTTCAAAGCAGCAAATGAGCAGACAAATACATTTATTGGTGAGCTATCCAGAAAAACAAACATAACACTACAACTATTTTTTATTCAAAATAACATTTGAGTACTGCGTTGTTGCCTTTCATGGATTAAACTATATAGTAAGCCTTATGGCTTACTTGAAGAATGGGAATATAGACTTCTGTGACAAGCAGACTCTTGTTGAGAAACAGCTGTAGAGCCAAGGTCACTGCTGATTTTCTGAAACCAATAAAAAAAAACAGAAGTCATAATTCTGAGTACTACTTTGTTTAAACATTTAATAAATTAACTTGCTACCCTTCTTGTAGAACTAAGTATATTGTCCAGGGAAATAAGCAAATTTTTCTCTTAAGTTCTGCAGTGACAACTTTCATGGAAACATTATCTTCTGCAATTCCAGATCGTAATGAATCCAACTCCCAGAGCTCTGTTCAAAGCGTCCAGCCTCACTCTTTAGACTTCCTCTTTTTCTTGTATACTGGCATCCACAATGACACCAATTTACCTTTTGCTACTCTGTGTATGTCAATGGCATACTTCCATCTGAATGCCAGAGGTATTTTGTGCTCTGGTCAACACCTAAGTGGATTTGAACAGAAAACTGTGAAATCTAAAGAGCCAAAAATGCCCATTTTTTAAAGATAAAATTACTTTTATTTTATAAAATGAAGTATAATTTCTATAATATTACAGTTATGAAAGTTATTTCTAATACACAAATCCAACATTTAGAATGGGATGCCCAAGTCAGTCCAGAAAAAGGGATAAAAGAAATTATTTCTAAGAACTTAGATATCAGTCAAGCTAGAAAGAAAACTGCAAGTTTGGCACTGGGAAAAGAACATGCCCTTTGGTCAATTACCATGTAAGAATAAAAATTTAGACCATTTTCTTCTAATGAATCTCAGAATTTGGTAGATGAGGAATGCTATAATCCCTGGAGAGTGTTTCAGAAATGTTCTAGTTTGCAATGAGTATTAATATATAAAGTAGTAACAGGTAAGTTAATACTTCATATAAGCAAGTTAGTGCTTCATAGCTAGAGTAGATACAGAACTTTGGCTAAGAAGCAGCGAGTAATGATGAAAGCAATTTAACTGTACATGATCATCACCTCAACAAAACGCAATTGCAGATGCAACTACGATTTGGAGTGCTGTCCAGCTTAATATTTGCTACTTACTTCAGCCTCACCAGGAGAAAATCCAAGCATAACAAATGTTATGCAAATATATTACCAGCCCTTGCAAATAATGAATTCTTCACAGATAAGATAAAACTTACAGTTTTTTACTTTATTTTCTGAGATTACTGAAAACATAGGGATGTAGGTGCAAACCAAGTTTCCACTTGTTTCATGTTTTAGAATGAGTTTCCTTTCCCTCACTTTTAAATCCACACTTGTTGTGTAAAGTAGAAAGAGTAAAAAATCAATTTTATAGTTAATGTATTTTACCATGGAAAGGAAGAGTATCTAGAGAGATTTGTAAAAAAAAAAACCCAAAAAACAAATCAAGACTAAATATGAACTACAGTATTTAATCCAGAAGTATTCACACAAATGAAGACAAGCAGGGGGAAAGCATAGTCCATAAAACAAATATGTTCTATATAAACAGAATAGTTTCATTGTTTCCTTTTTATAAAATGGAATATTCCATCTTATTAAAATGATAAATATATTGGTTAAAAAACGAGTGTAGGGGTTGGAGCTGTGTTTCCAAAATTCAGAAGCTGTCACACGTGAAATCTCAAAGCTGCAGTATCAAACCTTCTCTCTGAAGAACATACACTGCCACTTAGCTATAGCAGGAATTCAAGTAGGGGGGAAAATAGTTTCTTTCCTTCCACAGTCTGAACTGAGTACGCTGTGCTACTCATATCTTTCATGATCTGTTCTGAAATAGACTGCAAGAGTCTCTCATTTTCAGTTTGAAAGAACTTCCCTTTTCCATGTATAGTAAGTTTTAAAATACTTTTACTGATATAGAACATTAAAATAAAAGTAATACAGCTAGACCTGTGTGGTGCTGCCATGCCAGATTTAAAATCTAAGTGAGGAAAGAAAGATATAAATCTAACAAACTTAAAAGACTAGTGGTGAAAGGGGAATTCTCCTCACATCTACTCTGAAGTTTCAGAGCATGTGTCTAAAACGTATTTTTCCTGTTACATTATTAAAGACATGAAAGAAATCCAAATAGCAAAATTCTCATCTTCCATACTGCAAATGATTTGGAACAGGGACTCCTAAAGCAATGTTTATACTGCTTATCACATGCTAGCCAGTCCACTCTAATTTGTAAAAACTCTGTCAGTAATGGATTTCAAATAGATCTAGCAGCATTGTTTCAAATGCATAACATGCACAGATGAATGCAGCCTCAGTGGCTTCCTAGAACTGCAGGACGTGGGGCAACAAGCACCACAGTTACACCTGTAAATGACCCAATGCCAGTGCGATGGTCCCCACCTGAGAGGAGGTGACAACTAGCAGATTCTCAGAATTTCTTCCACACGTCAGGACTGTCCAGACAATAAAAAGTCTTCTTAGCAGTCTGAATGATTCCACAAGAGAATACCAAAGTCCTACCCCAAGCTTGGGAACTGTTAGGCTTATATGCCTCCAAGCCCTGAAGAACATGGAACAAAGAAGGCACACTGACCTCTAGAACAGTTACAGCTTTAATCTTTCTTCACTGCAGCCTCTTGTACTACCATTTTTCTTGTAGTTTAGTGTCATTGTGGTCACTTCTCTGGATGAAAATTCTCAAGAAGCAGAGTATTGTCCCTGTATACATTCGTACTTTCATAATTCCCAAATTTACCAATGATTTATCAGAAGCCAGTGAACTACCAATTTAAGTTACATCAATATACTTGTCTATATACATGCATGTGAATATGTATTTTAAAATCAACAGATGTGTTTGAATTAGAGTTACTAAGTAACAAAGAAGTATCTAAACCTTTAGTTACAACATTGTAACTTCCATAAAGTGGCCATCTTCCAATTTTCCAGCTTTCCAGCTACACCAAGTCTGGAATACAAGACCAGTTTTATTATTTCTGCATAAGAGACCTTCCATACAATGAAGCATATTGGTAGCTACTCCTTTGGAAACTATAAAGTCAATACAGTTCTGTACTCCCATTACAAATATTATTATTACTAGTATTATTTTTCTGTTTTGTTGTTATTGTTATTGTTGTTATAGTTATGCTGTGTATGTAGATATACATATATGTATGACAAAAAGTACATGATGATATGCTTATTTTAGACTTAGTACAACTACATTTAAAATCAGGATGAAATTCAAGCTCATCTGAAGAACAATAGCATTAATCAATTTTAAAATTCTCTGATATCCAGTTCAGTAAGCTGTACAACAGCTCAACTCTTTAAAAGACTTAAATACAGAACCCTAAAAATTACCATAGCCTCAAAGTCAATTTCATACCTTTGGCAGGATCAAAAAAAAAAACCCCAAAGTGAAGATTCTGAGGAGAAAGATATCTTGCATTGCAGGCTTACACTATTCAATGATAATATAAAGGTTAAATTCAGGCATGTGCATACAACTTAGCTGCCTATAGTCAGGGTTATGAGTATAACAGTATGACAAAGCTCAGCAAAGGCTACTTGAGAAGAGTCATCACTTCTATGACCTTGACACTGGTTGGTCCCACAACTTCTATACAATTTAGTGATGTGTGAGAACAGATGATGGTGCAATACATAGAAATGGCAGCATTTAAAATTCATAGTAGCGTAAGGCCATTACTTTTCCCACTGGGCCACTTGAACTTTAATAATGTCTGACCTAGTTGGCCAATAAGTTCTAGCAGCAGACAGAGGAAAATTGCCAGTATTAGATACTGTTTGATTTTTCATTTAGGAAGACTTAGAAGTTCCTCTAAGAACAGAGCACCAATTCCTCCTGTAGACACCTAATTTTTTTGTGTCTCTTGTAACAACCAATATATTTTAAAACAACTGCAGACTATGAACAATCGGTATCAGATGTGAAAAAATAAGTTGCAGAGGTAAGTACAAATAACCAATATGGGCAGTGATCCCAAAATAATGCTAGCTCTTCGCAGAGATAAATTACACCTTCTTTCACCCACACCACAAAGATCTTATTTCCAACAGCAATAATATAAGTGTAACTAAGAATAAGCCATATTCAAATGATTATAAAGTATTTATAATCACTCTCCCAACCTGAAAAGAGAAGAACAAAATGCTGGTTTTTCCATTCACACATATATGGTTATGATAAGAACAGTATAGTGCTTTAACAGTGGATAAATACATAACAAGTTAAAAAACACAGCAATAGCAGCAGTAGAAGAGTAGCAGGTCCATACAAAATAAACTACATTTTCAGTCTTATAATCTCAGTAAGCAAGTAGTGAAAAGAGAGTAATTTGCCTAAGATATTGTTCTGATATAATTTCTTTCTGGAATTAAACAATTCCTGTTACATAAATGTTTGGAACTTATTCCAATGCCAAATCCACAGAGAGACCTGTATAAATAAATACTATTTCACTAATGTTTCAGGTTTCTCCCGTTAAAATATAGAAGTGTTTTCTAAGGTCAAATTTTCGAACTGAAAAATATTTTCAGATGTAATACAGAGCAATATATATTCACAATAGGGGCTTAAGAAATACACTCCCAGGGCTGAAATGTGAAATTAAAACTTCCAAATATTCTGACATCAGGCTTCAATGACTATTGAATGTCCTCCCCTTACAGACAGCAGAACTTGTTTGGTCCCCTTCAAGTATGTAACCAGGGAATCCACTGACAAAAAAATCTGATAGGAGTCAAAGAGGGTTTGTCTCCACCTACACCTTGATAAACTCAACACTTATCCACCACATCTCCATTTCCTGGCATTCTCAAGAATTCTGCTTTTAACTACTGTTATATTTTTTGAGAAAATTAAATTAAAAAAAAAAACAGTGCTTGAGACTAGCAAGAGTAGATGATTTGCTATATCCTTGATTTCAACTACTCCAAGTTACTTAGCAATAAAAATATTTCTCAATATCCAGGAAAGAATCAGTGAATGTCCCAAAGCAGAGGCATACAGCAGCATACCAGAGACTGAGGAAAAAGGCAAAACATCCGTGAACTCCTCATTTGCACTCAACATACACACTTTATTTCAATTTACTTCAGTTAAAAACATGCACCAAAAACATGTTTGCAAGTTTGCCATCTTTATCTTAGTAGTACAGTCTAAATGTTGAACCATTAGACAAAAATACAGTGAAGTAGTTCCTTATCTGATGTTGGTTGTGCAAAGAAGGATGTTCTGAGGGCGCAACAGCAATGGACCTCAGCAAGCAGTCAAGGTGAAGAAGATACAATTTAAACCAGGGGTTTATCCTTCTCCTTTCTTATCTGCCCTACTGCTAGGGCCAAGGTCCACACTCGGCAGACTATTACTGGAAAGCAATATTTGAAATATTTATTTTGTGTTCATGCCCTCATTTTGTTTGGATTAGTCTATCCTCCTACCTCCCCTTATGCCCAGGAAAAGAAATAGTCAGGAGAAATTCAGGTAAGTTTTTCAGACTTTAAGCTCAAATTTACTTACTGTGTACAAAGGGGAAAATAATTCTATTTTATAGTGGGTTTTTTTCAACAAAACTGTATTGTCCTGTACAAGTTAGATGTTTAAGTTTAGAAAACTATTTTTATGAATGAATGGCAATTCAGAGCTAATTAAATGGTACATTTTGTATTAAAAAATTAGCCTGCATTAAAAAGCATACCTGTGTTGAACTAAATAAATCCCTAAACACACTTAAACAATTTGCTCCTAAAAATATATAATCAAATTTAGAAAACTATAAACTACATTTAAAATTTATTATTTACAAGCAATTAATTACAAAGACAGCCAGGTGGCTTTCATTACATAAATTACTGTTAATGACACTTGCCTCATGCTGCTACTGTATTTAGCATTTGCATGCATCACATGTCAAGCACACACACTGTTGCATAGGTTTCTCTATGGTAAAAAGTGAACATCTGAAGTCAAAAAGGCTTCCAGTTATCCAATCAAAATTCTTAACTCCTCAAACAAGTCAGGATCTTACTGATCTTTCCCATTCAGGATATAATCTAAAATATATTCAGGATAAAATTTCAAGAATCAAACATGGATGATATTGAAGTGGTAGTTTTTAGTAAATACCCATTTGGGTTATGATGCAGATTCAAGGCAAGAGATGAATCCATTTATAGCTAGTTCCCTTAAGACTTTAGAGCCCTAGATAGTGCTTATAATTAAAAAATATATCATTTTTAAGCTATTTGTAATTATTGAACAAAATAAAAGGAATAAAAAAAAAAATCTTGTCTACCTTCCCAACAGTGCAGTATTTTGTCTTGTATATCTAAGCTGTTGTAGCATGCATGCAGATATTTACAAAGCCTACTTTCAGTCCAGGGATACAGCTTATTATGCCATAGAGGGAATAAAGTCATTTAATGCCACTACTTACTTCCCCTTGGAAAGACTGCAGAAATGCACAAGACGGAAATCCAGCTATTTCTTTTTACTGGTGTTTTTCCAGCACTCTCTCTTTAAAAGAGCTTTCTACCTAAAAACTGGCAGGCAATATGAAGGGAACATCAAAAGAGCTGATCACAACATTACATTAGTGTATCCTAAAACTTCTCTAACCCTTTCCACTCCTATCAACAGGGTTTTTCTTTCCCTTCCTCTCCTCTCCAGAGGATTTTTTTGTTGTTCCTTATACTGCCCTGAAAATACATACAATGACTATAAGTTTTGTTTCCCACAGTGCCACTGCAGGAAAGGCTGCCTTTCCAGAGCTCTTCCTCCATGGAACAGAATCGAATGGAACACTAATGGAACAGAATTCTCTCTGATATAAACACTCAGTAAGATTGACTGTACAGCGTCACCTTCACCAAGCACCAAAACTTCACCAGTTTTGGTAGAATGAGCCTAGAGGTTTTGATAAGTAAATGTGGAAGGCGAGGAAGACCAAACATTAGTTCTCTGTTAAAATAAGCTGAAGATGACCTCAGCATGCATCAAATAGACTCACTGACACTTCTTAAATTTTTGTGACTTATCAAAAACATAATAAAAATACACATTACCATCTTTATATTAAGCCCATAAGGACTAAACTAAAAATATAAAAATCAATGAGAAGGGTGTTAAATAAACTTCACTAAATTCATTGCAATTTGACTGATAATATCCTTCAAGCAGCTTTCAAAAATGCCTCACACAAAATATCCAAACCTATCCTCACATATTTTGAAGTTTCAATATATTACAGGAAAGCAGCAAAGGCTACAGAGCCGCCTTCTCTTTCAGATTAATCTTAATTTGTCCTTCACATTTAAACATCAGGTCTTTATGTGTTACCTAATTTCTAAGAGTGGCAAACTAACAGAATTGGGACTTCAGAAAATAGTGAAAATTGAGAGAGAACAAAATATTCTCAACTGGAAATTTTACATGTTTGCATGTTAGTGAGTAACTAACAACTTACATATATACATTATACATGACATATCTTAAAAGAGAGTGTACATTCTTATAAAAGAGATCTCTACTTTTAACAAAAGGGTATCAATACAAGGATGTTGAGATCAAGTTT
Organism: Hylia prasina; assembly: GCA_013397195.1. Lineage (NCBI taxonomy): Eukaryota > Metazoa > Chordata > Aves > Passeriformes > Sylviidae > Hylia > Hylia prasina. The sequence goes on from VYXD01008723.1 coordinate 336,107, forward strand.
CTAGTTTTTAGAAACCAAAAGATTTAGAGTGAAGAACGGAGCAAAGCCATAAATTAGTACTTTGGGGTGGATATCCTTTGTTTTCAAACTTATCCTTCTAAGAATAAGTAAAAGATGCCTCTATCAACTTTCATTTAGAAGTAATTTCTCCTTTCTCATGACAGTAAAATTTTAAGGTCAAAAATGGAAAAAATGGCACGAACATAATTTTTATCATAGCAGATATTTTTGTCTCTCTGTACCCCCGAAGTATTTTGTTAATGCACCTCATTCCACTAAACCAACTCCAAGGAAATATTTAACTTAAAAGTTATGGTTGTGCATATGTAATCTGTTACCTGGA
>VYXD01008723.1:336459-350948 GCA_013397195.1 Hylia prasina
TTCATATGTAATCTGTTACCTGGATTAAAAAAAAAAAAAAAAAGGCAGAAGGCCTCTCTATCCACCTAATCACCATATCAATGACACATGCCACAACAGAGAAGCACTAGTTTATTTGATTGATCATGGTAGATAAACTCCAAATAACAGAGAAATTAACAAATGCTTGACATTTGCTCAACATCCATTATTCTGACACTGCTTTCAGGATTTCAAAGCCTGGGAGTATGCTTAATCAACATTCATATTCCCTAGTGAGCTACAGGCACCATATTGCGCCCCGCCTTAGTACTGATGAAAACTGCATATTGGCCATTTCCAAAATGTTCTGGGACTCCACGCAGGGCCCCTTCTCTCCCTTGTTCCTGTTCTGCAGTTTTCTTTTAAACACTTCCAAGACAAAAGCATCTGCCAGTTTTTCTCTCTAGGGATGTATGCAAAATGAACTTAACAGTTTTAAGGCAAGAGAAACCCTCACATCTAAATTCATTCATAGGACAGAAAAGGGCCTAAGAGGCCTCTCTAGGGACAAAACCCTGCTGAAATTTTCCCCGACAACAGTGGGAGCTTTATAAAATCTAAGTCCAGACAATTTCCAATTCAAATGCCCAGCATAGCATGACCTTTGTCATGCTATGAGCCCTAGATGCACCCACTATTTTTTTATTCTAACCAGCACAGACATTAGACAGGGCACTACTGCTAAGCAGGAGGTTGACTATTTGCATGCTCTTCTATTGTGAAAATGTAACAGTGACAGCACTGTGTCGAATTCTTTTCCCCCTAGAACTTTAACTCCATAGGAGAGGCATAGCTGACAGATGACTCTCCCAACATCTGTGTTATGTACACTGCACAGCTGAGGAACCTTGGATCACTGTCACGGCTTCTCAGAGATGACCTACACCTCTCTTACATCTACACATGATCAAAAAAATAAAATAAAAATTTGAAAATGCTTTTTCTTAAATGAAAAGTAAATATGGCAAGAAAGATTAACATAATTTAGCCATTAAGCTGTTCACATAGCAGCTCACCATATGTTGTATAAATGTCCTATACAAAATAATTTATCAGACCTGACACGTTGCACATCATATTGTATTATTTAATATGCTTACTAAAATTTCATGGATCAAGCGCCACTTCTGAAAGCGTACAGAAAGCCCTAGAAAATACTTCTTCATCTTCCATGATTTATTTTGACTGCTTTTTACAGCTACATGATAAAGTAGAACTTGCAAAATTACGAGGTTAGGGTTTACAGAGCTATTGCTTCATATACTATAATATAACAATTGGCTTCATGTCTATATAACATTTTACTTGCACTTAATATTCAGAAGCATATTAAACTAAGCACACTGCTTTCCACTGCATATTTTATTAATTTCAACTGGTTATTTCAGTAAACATCCTAATCCACTAAGGCAAAGTTCCACTGAGAGAGAGATATCATTGAAAAAGAAACTAAAGAGCTAAGAATTACAAAATAAACTAACACAAGCAAGTAATATGTGATACATGCTGACCTCCCTAAATCTGTCTACATAAAAATATATTAATTCCTACACAGTAGCTTAAACATTTCAATATTATCTTTAAATTACTGTGATTTAAAATGTTAGAATGACAGGCATCTATTGCAGATAAAGGGACAAAATTCTCTATCCAGAAACCTTGAAACCACAAAAAATAACAATGTGTAAGAATGATCGTCTGTCACTGTCGAGGTCTGTGTTTAAATAGTAAATTAAAACAAAAAGTATAAGAAGGAAGCTTGCAAATAATAGTTGTTGGGCAACCAATGGAATTTGTTTGGAAAAAAATGCTCAGCACTTAAATGAGCAGACAGATATGGCTAGGAAAATATTTAGACTGAAACTATGTATTTATTCTATAAAGCATCATTTTGCTTTCTTTCTCGGACCACTGATGTCAAAGGAGCACAACACAAATGAGACAAAAAATATAGCCCAACTTACCCTTTTTAGTCAACAATTATATTCTCCTGTTCCTAATAACAGGATAAAGGAAAGCCTATTCCTCTGTTAGATCACTCATTGCAATAAGATCATTGAACTCCATTTGGACTGCAACTTGCTTGGCTTGCTGGAGTACCTGCCAACTGGTTAATGCAGATCTTCCTTTTTAAGCTCTGTAAGAACCAGAGCTCTATCTTCAAAGGTTTTTTGTTCTCTTTTTGTATTTTGTGTACCCCAAGAAAATGCACTTGTCTGGGAGGACATATTGCTCAGCTGTGTTGAAAACTGAAGGAGAGCTACATTTAAAACATGCACTTTATGTTAATGCCATAAACGGCTAATGTTCAATGACCATTTAATACACAGGAACATATACTCACTCTATGCCTGTTACTGTACTCTCCACCAGTAGCCATCTCCAAATGAGCATTTGTATTCCACAGAAGAGAAGCAATAAAGGACTGCTAACATCCAGTATCAACACAGGATTGGTAAGAAGTTCAGCCATCTCCCAGCCAACCACAAACAGAAACAGATATATGATGTCTTTATTGCTGTCTGTGTCTTCAGTTAACAACAGGGAACTCCAAAAGACCCTTTATAGTAATTCAGTGACAGGAGTGAGTATTACCGTCATCCTGGTCACAGTTTCTATGTTGCCTTTGAAAGGGTTTCAGACAGGCTGTACTGCATAAGAGAATACCTTTGCTATCACATGGATCTTGTTCAAAGGAATATTTGATAACATTTTGCTTTCTGTAGAAGATGAATGTGTGCTATCTTAAGACATTTTTATTCAGCGTTGAAGTTTCTGGAGGTATATGGGAAACTAGGCCATCAAATGCTTCCAAGACTTTGAATGCCTAAATACAGATATGCAAATTGAGGACAATCACCCAAACAATAAAGTCCTCTTCAGCACTACATCCTGATCTGAAGCCTTTCTCCACATTTGGATAGACAGCAACACTTCTTAACATTCTATTCAGATGAAAAGGATGAAGCAAGATAGTGAAGTTCAACAAATTCTCCGATACAAAGAAAAGAGACTGTCACTATGAATCAGGCTACTGGATATCCCAGTGTGTGCAATGGAAGGGATAATATCTCCTACTCATACCATTCTCATTACTCAAAATGTTATGGACACGAGAATTTTAAAAAAAGGTTGTACCAAAATTAAAACAAAAAATATGTAAAAATGCTTTAATTGCTTACAAACAGAAGTTTTTATCCTAAGTTGTTCACAAACGTAATGTTTTTCCCATGACAGGCACAGGTTCCTGTTTGGCAAATTTAAGACTTTTAATAAGAAGTTCATTTACTTTGAATTCTTCATTTGAAGTCCACGGACAACAAGGACTTCATGAGATACAAGCTTAAAACTACGACAGAGCATGCCTAGAGGAGTTTGAAATGTACTTGTATGGCACCAATCAGTCAAACAAAACATGAACAAGGCTTTTAACCATCACCTGATCAGAAGAATGCAGAGCATTATCTTTGCATTCCTCTTTCAATGTTGTTGGTTTTTCTTGGTAACAATATCAGGCTTGTCTTAGAAGACAATTTTACTAGGATAAGTTCCTGTACTGTATTTTCTTACTGAAATTAATTCTTAGCATTATTTTCTCAGTTTAGAGTGTAATTCAAGCTTCTGAAACTTTCAACTTGCAAATAGAGATGCTGCCTTCACCATGAACTTAAAGGAATAAACAGTTAAAAATTACTCTCATAGAAAAATATATGCTGTTTTTTGAAGTGATGTGATAAGCCATAAGGGGCATATATCAGCACCAAAATGGTTGTAGTCATTAATTTAAGTAATAAATCATAGGTCCTGCCAACAATGACAGCAAACAGATGCTAAAAGGAAAATATATTATTTAATATGTTGTGCATTATAAAAATGTAAGCACTTAGGACACTTCTTAATTTTTTTAATAATATGCATTTAATATATTAATGCTTTGACACATTCAAGAATCAAATTTATAGGTCTCATTCAGGACTTGCTTTCTCTTCTGTGAACACAGAATGGATTCCTGAGAGAGAAAAAGCCCAAGAAGTCAATGTTTCAAATAGATGTTTGTAACAAAATCAAGTTGTTTGTCTTGTTGTCTTGAAGTAAATATCACAAGCATTGAATCTCACTGGAAAATGAAAATCAACTTCGTTGCTTTTATGTAAACAGAAGTTTTCCCTGAAAGTTGGAAGGAAAATCAAATAACTATGAAGTTTATCTATAGGTATGATCTGTAACAGATCTTATAATTTGCCATGAAGTTAAAAAGAAATTCTGTACAATCCTTACACACAGAATATCAATATTGAATAGCTCTCAATGAGTCTGCCAAGTTATAAAAACAGCAGTTTTATTTTCCATTGTGTCTTATTATTTGTTTCTTATATCAGTTTATATAATACCATGTAACACTACAATTATTTTCACCAAAAGCATCAAAAATGCCAAAACCAAAACAAAATGTATGCTAGCAATTGAAAACTTCATCTATTCCACTCTTTCCATTCACAGCCACCCTCCTCTCTGGACCTTGAATACCAGACAGAATGATGATCTGATTCTGGTACTAACACGTAAGAGTGGTAAGAAATGCAATTTTGCCTTTTGGCAAGCTCTGCCACACTAAACAGAACCACTGTGCAAACACCTTTCCCAGCCCTGCATCTCTGCTGCTGTACAGCTTGCTGCATAAGGTCCCTCTGCAGGAGGGTCAATTGTTTCTAAGATCATCACTGCTTTTTCCAAACATTTTTGTTTTGCTTTAAGGAAACTATTTGGATAATAATACCCCTGTTTCATCCTGATTTTCAATGAACTCCTCTTGTTATCAGCACAGTTCCTTTCTTGGAAGTGCTTTGCTCAATGCTTTAAAACACTTGAGAAAGCAGTGATCAGAGTATGGAAACTAAATTTTCTTCATTAAATCTACTGAAGCAGATATTAAAAATGCATTTAATATACTGGGGATGGCTGGTGGGCATCAGTGACTGTGACAGGCCAGTTACTGATGAGCTGCTGTCAGACGGCCTTCTCAGCAGGAATCTGTGTCTAAGGCTGCTGAAGGACAGCAATATCTTCCCTTGTGTGTAAGCTCTATTCATCTCCCAAGTATTTACTAAATCACAGACCTCTGCACACAAACCCAGTGTTTCAGCGCATGCTAACAAATGATGGATGGCCTAGTCAATTCGTTATGTCCTGAAAGCGTGATTTCCTGCCATTCCAATCATCAAACCTCTAGAGACTTCAGAGCTGATCAGTCCTGGAGAATATATTTTGCAGGCTCTATTAAAGGAGTAGAGGTTCTTTCCATTAGTCTCAAACTTTTTTTTTTCCCCCTGGCTGATTTAAAGAGAATTCTCTCCTTCCAACAGCACCACTGCTACCACTCTTGCAAGTGTAAAGTATTCAGCAAACATACCTTTGGTACGTCAGTGAAATAGCACTCCTAGAACACAAGCCAGTTAAAAAGATTTTGTTTGTGACTACTATAAATGCGACAATATTTTATTTAAATTCATCTATATGTCTTTATTATGTAACCTAGACAGCCCCTAAAGCATTCTGTAACTTAGCTTTTTTGATCAAATACCTTTTACAGCAATGGAGCGCTCAAAAGGACTTGTTTCCTTTGTATTTGCCTAGTGAAATGTATCAGAACTCTCTTAATTACATTCCTCTTAAAAGCATAAGACACTTAGCAATAAACTTCCAGTGTTCAAAAGACAGGCTAGCTGTCAAAGAAACAAAGCTGCTAGATTTCACCCTTTTCGTAGCAAGGCAATATCGTGAACGGTCCTTCTTCTATGCACTAGAGGAGAAATTTTATTTACCTATTCAGTGATCTATAGGAGCAGAATATACATACCTCACGGCTCTTATTCTGAACACTGAGCTTCAAATGAAATAGTTCACAGCTGCTGACGAGTTAGCTGTCTACAATACCACAAGCTTTTAAAGGTGGTATAACAGATATGAGTAAAGTTGAGGTAAACAAGCATTTGGTTACTCTGAAGAGCTAAGACCTTGGATTTCATTGCTTGCTAGGTGTGATCCAGACATAGCCAGTACAAACCAATCCACATTGCCCTACCGTTCACCTCAACCTTGACCTGGAGATTAAACTCACTTTTATTGCACACAAAGGTCATTTGTGTTAGGTCAAAATTCAAAGTCCCTTGTCAGCTAAGGTTGATATATTCCAACCTTTCCTACTCTAACGCATCAAATTTTTCATGGTGAGGTCATATTCAGCCGACAGTGCATTCAGCAATTTATTCTGCCATTGTAATATAGCCCAGAATATGATTGTCCAAAAAACAACACATGAATAAAATATTTTCCATTGTGATGTAGCAAGTCCCCTATGCTCACAAAACTGGAGCTTAGACTTGCTTGCAGGCTTCAGAAGAATGACACATTATGGGGCTGTTTCTAAAACACAATCAAGAACTACCATTTCTATATTTAATATTCCTTAAAAACAAGCAATATGAATATAATGGTATCCTAAAATCCAAATCCACAAGTCAATTAAAAAGCACATATGGTCAGTGTTAAAACTTCCACTTCATCCTTCCTTAACAACCACCATAATCTTGCCCTTAAATCTACAGACATCTGTTGGTCTGTCTGACGACACCTAGCTCGCTTTAGAATGAAATACTTAGAAAAAGTCTGTGCCACAAGACTTACATTCCTATCCTGCTGGTGATTATCACATCCATGGAATTTAGGAAGTGTCAGAAAGTACAACCAAGTTAAACCTCACAAAGCAATACAGTAGTGTATATGGTGACCAAGACAACTCTCCCAGCTTTGACATGTGAAAGGATTTTCTTTTTTTCTTTTCCTTTCCCTTTTTTAATCTTCTTCTGCTCTTTTTCTGTTTCCTTTTCTCTTTTTTCTCCATTTTATTTCTTTTTCTCTTGCATTTTATCTCTTTTCCCTCTTGTACACATTTTTCTCTTTTCTTCCTGTTGTTTTCTCTTTTCTCTGTATTTTTTCTGCTTCTTTTTTTTCTCTCTCATTCTGTTTTTATTTCTTTTCTTCTGAATTAAACAAGATCACTTAAGACACAGCTCCAACAGACTCAGAATGCATTTTCAAATTATAGGGAACTAATTTCCACATCTGCTTTAAAAGGCCCCCTCCAATCATTGTATTTCACCATCAAATCTTCAAAGGATATTCACTGGCTTCTAAGTGGTTTGTATAAATTCCTCAAGGCCAAAAAAAGTTTCCCTTTACTCAGCCAAAATGAATTTCACAAGTGCAGTAAGTCCTGTTCTGTGTAATTTTTTTTTATGAAAAGAACTGTACTCCCACATGGTAGCACTTCACAAAGTGGAAGAGGAAAACATTAAGAGAGAAGAAAGATTTATCAGTACTGAAGAATTCAGAAAATAAAACTTTGATTTTCCTTGTGTATTTCAAACAAAATGTCAAGACTAATGTTTAAAATAGGTTTGTATTTTGCTAGGATGGACAACATATGTGGGAGTGCATGTAAGGAAGAAGATGGTTACACCTATAAAAAATGTGACACAAAACTATGATGGACTGCCTTCAAAATTAACTTTCATGCTGACAGACATTTATATATCACACCTACTTTTCCGTTAATAGGTAACATGCAAACAACTCAAAAAAATCCCCCTTTATCTCTCCAAACAAAAGAAAGCACACATGTCCTGAAAATCTAGTATTCACACGTGCCAGTGGAAGTTTCCTGCCTAAATGCTGTCTGTTGGTGTTGGGAAAGCCACAAACATGAGCAAAACTATATTTTCCATTCCACTCGGAAACCTCCCACTGCTATCAGCTTTTAAGTCAGTATCTTCTGTTTCATTTAATGAATAATAAAGGAGATACAGTTTTTCTTATTAGTACATGGATATTGTTGATTTCTTTCACAAAATACTTCACATTACAGGAGAGGATTGGTATCCTTCCTATTTTGGGTCATGGCACTAGTAAACAGTTTGTTAGCAAGTCATACCAAATCCAACCAGTTATAAGTTCTTTAACTCCTGTTCACTGATATTTAAGTGAAAAGAGAATATGCTACATTTTATTGTGGTTCACTTCTTGAAACTTGTACATTGCTAATTCTCTTTTCAATTAATGATCCAAGAACTTTCTCATCTCTTACTATCAATCTGTTTACCTGTGAGGTTTACTGCAGCTTCAAGTACATAACAAATTTTAAATTAATTAGGTTTTTGCTACACAGAGTAGAGAAAAACAAACTCCATGTCGAACTTCATTTACTCTGAAGCCTAATATAAAAGAAGAAGAAAGTATAAAACATTGAAAATTCTACTGTTTCATTGATACTCTTGTTAAATCCTCCAGAACATTTAAATACAGTACAGTGGTACAAAGCGTTTGCCACATGATGAGATAGATCATTTATACAGAGCATGAATTTATGTCATTGTTAAGTACTGAGAATATAGAAAAAGGGAGTTTAAAATGTGCTTTTAAACTTTTTTTTTCCAGAATAAGTTTCTAGCACTTGTAAGCACAAAGGTAACTCTCTAAATAAGATTTGCTAGTGTTTGCAGAGTGATGAAAAATAGCCTAGTTCTTCTGCTTTTCAAAATAATTAATCAACTACTCAGAAGAGCAGGGAGAGCAGAAGTTACAAGAATAATGCTGGGTTTGCTATGACAAGAACTTTTCTAGGCAGAAGAGAGTGCAACTGAAGTGTCACACAGCAGCAGGCTGCCTGCTCATAAATGCAACCTGTCTAATAATCCTGTGCCCAAGTTCAGAGCCTCAAACTCTGCGAGCCATGGAGGCAGCAATCTGCCCTCTGCTCATGAGCCTCACTGCCAGTCTGCCTTCCCAGTAACAGCAGCTCCAAAGAGTACTAGAGTAAAACACGAAGAATTCTCCTTCCACCTCAACTCAATCTGCAGGGTCCAGACACCAGAACACAGAATTGGAAAGAAAAAAGAAAAAGCGGGGATGAAAGAGAAGAGCAGTTCCACCCTTGTGCTTTTCACTACAACCATAATGGGCTCACCAGTACTGCTTGACAATCTAAGCAACTGCACAAAAGCAGAACAAAATTATTCACAAAGAAGCAATATATTGCCTTGTAAATAAAACTGGCTTCAAGAGGAAAATGAGAGGCCTATACACACCCAACACTAAAAAACAAAACCACAGGCAACAATGACACTGGAAAAGAGGAAGAAAAATGTTTCCTCAGTCTTAAGCTGCTGGTTAAAGAAATAACATTCACGCTATACACTTAAACTTCTTTAGGGCTTTTGTTTCAATATGAATCATCACAGAGAAAGTGATAAAATTGAGCAAATTATAAACAGATTATTTTTTCCAACTTACATTGTAACACATTACTATGCAGATACAATTTTTTTAAATTAAAATCTTGCTGAGATGCTTTCCAGGCCTGGTGTCATTTAATAAAGCTATCAATAATTTGGAGAAAGAGCAACACAATTACTGAAAATGTGTGGAAAACTGAAGTGATACTAAGTAATGAAGAGCAGAGGTCATCAATGTAGAGGAATGTGCGCCCCTTGACATGCTGTGGGAACAAAGTGTGTGCATTCCAAAAATCAAATATGAAGTTACACATATTTAAACCAAATAGCTATACTCAAGTATATCAATATGAAGCTGTGCATCACATTTTCCTCTTGCTTACTAGGGGAAAAAAAAAAAGGAAGAAAAATTTTAAAAAGTACTTCTCTTCCATTTATGCCAGGTTCCCTTAACTTTCTGCTGTGAAAAAAGCTCCTCTTGATCACATGAAAGTAACTTTTCACAAAAGGGACACAAACAGGATGGCACTTTTTTGAATAGATGCACAAAAGTGACGAACTGCACACAGCAGCTGATAAAAGTAAGCTGATAAAAGCAGCTGACACTTCGAAACCCTAGTACTTTGAAAATCTCTACAACACAGTTTGCACTTAAATAGTCTCAGAAACTAATGCTTCTTTTAAAGGAATACAAGTGAATGTACCTAAAGCAAAGTTGGGCTACAGGCACCAGGTTTGTTTAACAACTTGAAAAAAGGAAGAGAAACAATACAGACTACACAAATTGTGCATGGAAAAATACAGCACTCCCCAATGGACTAAAACACATTTCACAACAGTTCAGTGCAAGAACTTGAAAACTATGGCTTTTGGAATCACTAAAAGATGCTCAAGGCTACTAAGACAACTTGAGCTATAAGAAAGTTTCTGGACTCTTCAATTCAAGCACAACCTGGTATAAGAAACTCAAACACTGGGAACAGAACCAAGCCAGAAAAAACATTTTAAAAAAACCCCAAGACAATATCATAATGAATTGGGTCAACAAAGCTTACATCCTTTGAAAGCCTGGTAGAGACCAGAGGAAGACTGTCATGGGTAACCCCAAATGTTACTGGATTTTGTATCTATCCATGCCCAAAGATTGTTACAGTCTCTTTGAAGATCCAACGCATCCAGACCTGGAACCACAGGGCAGAGGGGGCATTGCCGCAGTCCCTTTTTAAGTCGGAGCGGGGAAGCGGAGAATGAACTCTCTGTTGGCGGCATTTGCTGAAAGTGGAGGCTCTGCTTTGGAGGAGTTACTTTTGGTGTCTGTTTGTGGTTTTTTTTCTGGGCTTGCAATAGCAGCCGCTCGGAAAAACTGCATTTCACAATCAAAAACTGTTTTGGAGTGAACTTTGCAAAGCCAGCCAGTTGCTGGGGCCCAGTCACCTTGTGTCAGGGGTGACGGACCAGTTTCTCCCCCACAACACACCCACAGTTTGGAGACATCAGCACCAACACTGCCAGAGTCTGGTAGGCAGTGGTGCTGACCCCACATGTGCCAGCACTTCTCATCTGCTACTAGAACTGCTCCATGAGCTCCTGCCTTCCCAAGGGTTTTCCCTCATCCCTCCCCTTTGTCTCCCAGACTGTGCGGTCACCTGCAAAGGTGCCACCTTCATGTTACAGAAGTAACAAAGAAAACCACAAATTATTAACAAATAGAGATATTCATGTGAGAAATTAAGCAGAAAAAGTGGTTCACTTCAAAAGAAATGCACAACACTGAATATACAGAATTATCAGTCCAGTGGCGTATGTGTGAAAAAGATCAAAGGAACTACGGATCAGTGATCCAATATTGGCAGAGATTTATTGTGCTTAGTGCTCAAAATCACATTTTGATAATCCTCAGGTCATCCAAATACCCTGCTGTTAAATGGGAACATGTTAGAAGACAACTGCTAAGGATGTAACAAATACCGTAAGAATAAAGAAATGAATAATACATTGGTAATTGCCAAGCATGAAATACAAAGCACAGCATTAACAGAAAAAGAACAGCAGTTGGATACCCAAGTTTTGCAAAATAACTGGATTTTAAGCAAAGTAGACTAAATCCATATTTTACGAAAAGTTACAGGGTTGTAAAATACAAGAATTCCCAATGCTTGTATTAAAATACTTATAAACAGTATGAGAAGCAGCTTCATTTTGACTTTTTGACACTAATAAGTCACATGACAATACTCGTTTGAAGTAATAATCTCACCTCCTGAAGCAGCTGAATAATAGTAAAGCCCAAACTACCCTGTTAAAAAATTATTTAGGTTCACAGGTCAGGTTGGCAGCTACCACCCAGCATACCTGTGCATTAAATTGTGACAATTGTTTACAGAAATTACAATTTTTTCTTAGGGAGAAACTGCAGAACAAGGCCCTTTCACAAAGCATGAAAGAGATCTTATACAAATTAGGAGCATAAAATGTGAGGCTTCAGGAAATACAACACCTGAGGGAGGAACCAAGAGATAAGACAGTATTAGAAAAAACTGAGTAGATTAATGCAGAAATCCAAAGACTCTCAAGATCTATGAGGCAGTAGGAACCAGAAATACTTGAAAACTGTCAATTTATGTATTGCATTACCAGTGGAATACCAATCCTTCCCGGGGAAAGATTGAAAGTGCAAGGTGAAAGCAGCTATTATGGATGTCAGTACTTTCCAGTTTGAATCAGCAACTGTTACCATATAATAATGAGAAACTGGCTATGGACACCTTCATCACACTGCAGGTACCATGACAGATTCTGGAATATTTTTTAGAAGACTGAATTAGAAAGTTCAGGTAGGTGGGGGGGCTTTAGTTGATTCTGGCTTTCATAAAGAAAAAAAAAATCCAGGCAGAAAGTCCAGTGAGACCCTTCCTTGTCCTAGAAGAGAATGACAAAATTTCTGGATTGTAAGAAAAACTTTCTTACTCCACAGTTATCAAACACATCACTGAAAAAGCCTCCCCTTTAAGACAGCACACGCATTTACAAATCTCTGCAGCTTGCAGCTGGCCTCTTTTACAAGATAAGGGTTATAGAGAATGTCTGTTTTCCACATCCTAGGTATCTATTTCAATGTATCTATTGAATACATGCATCTATTTCAATACACCTTCCTTACTTCTAAGGAAAGCAGTGGCCTGGAATGTATTGTTTATCTTCTGCATCTGACCTGCTATGAGAAATAAACAAAAAGACAACAAAGAAATATTACATTCCCAGAAAGATGTGCAGACCTCCTCAAATTATACTTAATACAGGCATTTTTATAAAAGCTATCAATACATCGCTCATATAGATTTTAGCCTTCCAGCATGAGCAAATAAAATTCAGGAGAGATCTACAAGCAAATTTAGAAGAAGCCATTCTCATGTCATAATGTGAACAACAAGATTAAAGTATAGCCACTTAACTGTGGAAGCAACTACTACAGCTAACCTTTGCTTTTCAGTGTTCATCACACTTGAGCCAGCTCCTTTAGATAAAAAAAGTAATTCTTTTCCTAAATAATCCTATACTGTTAGTTGCACATAGTTGGTCAGGAGGCAACACATTCTGAAACAGAGGACTCAAAGATCTTTTGCAGCAACAAGTGAGCAGAGTGGGAAGTAAACAGAGCAGAAAAGCCCAGTCTTTTTCAGACAAATTTGATTACAAACACTAATGTGTCTATGGATCTGCCTTGGAAGCAGGCTCCTAAAACTAGTGACTGACCTAGAAAACCAACCCAAACTCAAACCTTCTTTCAAGACAACTTTATGAGGAGAGTAGAAAAAGAGAACATGTGCATGCATATATATGCATGCACACACAAATGCACACAAACACTCCCTCCTAACTTCATTAGCACTGAAGTGATAAAGCCAAGTCTAAGCTCTCTAGACACGTGTTGTTATGGTAAGTGCTCTTCCAAGTTGCAGAAGTACTGTGCAAGGTGAGCTGGGTTGTCAAAATGCAACTCAATGCACTCCCTGAACAAACTGCAATGCTTTACTATCACTTCTTCTCTGTAACAGAACAATTCTCTCACACTTTCCTGAAAAGGAAAGGATTTCACTGGACAGTTTAAAAGCCTAAGTTAATGTTGGCTCTTCATTCACTCACTGTAAGTTACAGACAGCGACAGTTTCTTCTGCCATATTTGTGGTTAAGACTAGCAGGGTTCATTCAGGAAGCATGTGAATGATTTTCCGTTTTGTTAATTTCTCTCTCTCACCAAAGCAGATACAGTATCTAGCCTCCTACATTCTTCTGTATTATTTCTGGTGATTTTAGAAACAGAACCACTCTTTTCCCTACAAAACCCAATTTGCTTTCCTGTGCAACTCAGCAATAGCAATCCTTTCCCCAAATCTGAAAAGAAAGTGCAAAACCTTGCAACATTCCTTAAAACTCTGTTGTAGTTGGTAGTAAGTAAATTTCAGCACTGAAGATTGGTGCATGGACCACATCCTGTCATGGATACCTTTCCATCCCAGGCCATGGTCACTTGAAAAAGTCTTTGAGAATTCTGAACACAGCTCAGGCAAGGAAGCACATGAATGGCCATAGGTAAAAACATGATCCCTTTTCCAGTTTCAACTGGAATGCAGCAGCAAGCAGAGAATTATGGAACCATAAACTCCCTTCTCCCTAAGAAACAGGGGCAATGGTATAGCAGGATGGTTTTCACACTTGGGCTCAGCCACAGAGGTCCAGCCTGAGCCGTAAGGCTTTATTCACATCAGACCTACTTGGTGAAAAAGAGGCTCATGAAGAGCCCCAAGAGCTTTCACTTGGACGTGTTGGGGGCGCCGGGGGAAGCGTTCTTTATTTTGTGCCAACTCTTCAGGTCACGGAGGGTGGAGCAGTACCCGGCTCTCAGCGGCAGCTTCTGCGAGCTGTCGCTTGCCGTCGACGACTGTGTGCGTGTGCTGGTGATTTTGTACCGTGTGGGGCCTGAACTGGAGCACCGGGCGTAGCTGGCGCGGCGGACCCGGCGGCCCCAGGCCCGGCCGCAGCCAGCCCGCCGCCGCCGGGGGNCAGCTCCGAGGCAGCCCCGAGCCGCCGCGCCTGCCGCTTCCCGCAGCTCCGCCCCGCGTCCCGTCCGGGGCGGTGCGAGCGGGGCGGTGCGAGCGGCCATCCCACGCCGCCCGCCTC
>VYXD01008723.1:350987-381223 GCA_013397195.1 Hylia prasina
CTACCGCCCGGCCCCGCCGCTGTGAGCCCCGGGCATTTCCGGCGGAGCGGAGCCCCGGCAAGTTCGTCCGTGGGGATGCGCTCTGTATCGTGCCCCACAAATCGCTTCTGCGAGCCGCCATGGCGCCTCCGAGCTCGGAAGGAGCTGGCGGGGCGGCCTCGGCCCCGGCCCCGGCCCGCGGCGGCAGAGGGGCCCGAGGTGCCGGGTCTCTCTCGGGTGCGGAGCGCCAGCGCTGGAGCGCGGGCTGCCAGCCCTGCTCTGTAACTTAAAGATGTTACTTTCAAGGCCCTTTTCACAAGTGACGCTGAAATGACTCTTTCTTGCTGCTTAAAGGGAAGATAAAGACTCTAGTAGTAGAAATGTGGATGTAGACAGGGCCTGCAGCCTTTTACATGCACAGGGTAAAGGCTCCTGCAAAATTTTAGGAGAAAACCATCCAAGTTTGTGCTTGGGTTTTCTTCAAAGTTTGTTAAGACTTAAACTTAGGCAAGCAATATTATTAAATGCCATTTAAATATCAGCAAGTGTACTGTGAGCCTTAGTTTTTGTGCTGGGTGTTTTTAGTAACTATTACAACTTCATATATAGGTATGCTCTCCTATAAACATAAAAAGATTAGCGGTTATGAAGAGAATTGGCCGTGCAGGTGACCAAGAAATACAAGTACTCCCATTGATCTTAACTACATTCCTGAGCTACATACAAGCTACTGGTGTCCTAGCCCTGAGGTTTCAGGCACTTAAAAATATGGATTAAAACCTGAAATTCTTACAGATTTTAGGTCCTGTTCCCTTGCTTTCTCTCTTGAAAGCTTTAGAATCACATTTTGAGGTTTTTTCAGCATCTTAGCTGGAAACTTTACAGTTTATTGCAAGAATACAAAATGTAGAACATCAATGAAGAGCAAATAGCCTGGGCATGTCGGCAGGGTCAGTCATTTAGGTTTCTGATTGAGAATGTTCAAAGAAGATCTTGATCTGCTGTGAATTTTAATGAGTTTTGTTTGGAACCAGAAGCCTTCCTAAGAACCGCTGTTTCTGATACTATGGCCTAAATATAAGTGTTTGAAACTAATTCATTACTCCACAGTAAAAGGAAATGCAGTGAACTAAGCCAAATTACAGAGTCTATTCCTCACGCTGAGACCAAAAAATAATACGTGAAATTGAAAAACAGAGCATTCTTTTAATGAGGAGTATTATTTAATGTAAAGATAGTTTATTTTCTTTAGCTCTGTCAAAGATTGTAGTTGGAGATATGTATGTTTGGGAGGGAAGATGGTGTTCATTCAATCTCATATCCACTTTAAAGGCCCATAAGGATATAATTTTCTTGAAAAACAGAAAAGGCAATTTTCCCCAGTCTTTCCAAAGATGATAATTGTGGCTTTTTCTTTAGAAATAGATTCAAAAGGAAATAATTAAATAGTCTTTCACTACCATTCCTACTGCTTCTTTAGAAACAATCAATAGTGCTTCTTTAAAAAGACACAAACAAATAACATTTTTCAATCTTTGTTGTGACATAATTTCCAGTGAAGATGTTTTTAAATACCTTAATGCTGCTATCTATAACTTCTATCTCTGTTCATTTTCCTTGTTCACTGGTATATGTTCTTGATTTTTTTGTTTGATAAGTCAAATGGCATTTCAGTTTACAATGTGCAGAACAATAGGTTTAGTAACCTATTGTTAGAAATAGGTTTTAATATTGTTCTGCAATATAAAGCTATCAGCCTATGGACCAAACTACAAACATCTCATGTACATATTATGTACACATTGGATATATTTTGTGGTCTCTCCTATTGGATCAAGGTTTTTTAGATTTCAAAATCATTTTTTGAAAAGGCAGATTACTTTCTAACGTGAAGGTTCACTGGAACCAAGAAGAGCTAATACCATGCTGTCATAGGGAGGTAACAGCCCTCAGATGTGAATTGCTGCAGGAAAGGATTTTGCATGGTGCAGTGCAAAGCATAGATGACAAGTTCTGTGTGCAAAGTATAAACCACTCTTTGCCTAAGTTAGTTAATACAGAACTTGTCAAATGAAACATTCAAAAATCCAGTGAGAAAAAAAAAGGTTCCTAGCAGAAAGTCCATTAAATACTTTTTTTCCATCAATCAAACTGCCTTTCCAGTTTTACATATCAAATAAACATCAGACCATCTCTATTAAAGTTGTGGACCTCTATATTATAAGATAATGTAGATGCTGGAAGTGTGCATAAATCCAATAAGCAGCTGGATGAAATATGAAAGAAAAATAAAAGGCGGAAAAAATTTAAATTTACATTTGGCTCAAGGAGACAGAGGTGCAAGTGATTGGATTCTGGAGAAACGTTCTCAGGAAGTAGTTATTGTGTGCTCACGTTGTTCTTAGGTGTTTCCATGGTATCTGCATGAGGCAGCTGCTCCTCATTTTTGCCTTGAGGTTGGTTTCCAGTTTGTCTGTTGTATAAGCATAGTTTCCTTCTGAAAAGAAAGTAAAGAGAAAAAACCTACGAGGAAAAGAAAACAATTGGGGGAAAGAAACAAGTGGGGGAAAGCAAAGAGGATGTGTAAGCTATTGGAGGAAAATGAGGACAGGGAGACAGAGCAAAACACGTATCAGAGGACATCTAGTAATGACCATCCTTCCCTGCAGGTAGTCTTGGGCACAGTTGGTGTAGGACAGTTAGTAATGGACCTTTGTTCCATTGTGGGGTTTTTTTTGCTTTACTTGGTAGTGTGTGATATTAGTATGTCTCCTGTTACCTTAAGAAGATGATCCCATAGTGTGATTTACAGCTAAGTTCAGAGTTAAGATGCCGTTCATTATTCTCCACAGAGCTTAAATTGACTATGTTTTGAGAATAGATAATCGGGGTATGATATTAATGAAGAGTCAATTCATGCACAAAGTGCAAATTTTGGTTTGGTTTTTATGGCCTTGCGTGCAGCTGTCATTTTACTTTATCACCCCATTTCTTCATAGACAAAATCTGTGGTCCATGTTGCTTTCTGTAACAAATTAACAAAGCGGCTGCTAGCACTCATATGTATTTTCCAGTCTGTTGATTGTAGATGCTAATGTTGGGAGCTATGCTAAAACTAGAGTCTCATTTGCCACTGATTGGGGTGCTGGTTAGAATTGTCTAATGCTTTAATCCCACTTCATTCCCTTTGGTGCATGTACTTCTAGAAGTGTTTTTCAGTTGTTTAATCTATTTAATGTGATTTTTTTTTATTGTGGAATTCAGCTCTTCTTATTTGACTTTTTCATTGCAAGAAAAACTTGATCATGCTTCCACTTAACTTGGTCTAATAAACACCTCCACAGGATACCGTTGTTACCTCATAAAAAGGGAGAACCCTCAATTTATGTTCTAATTTATATCCATAGGTTTCAATGTACTTTCTGAAAGTGCTTGCATTGTGAAACAAGCCACGATATCTTCAGTATGTATTAAACAAATGGCAAAGGAGCAGTTGGTCTATACACCAGTGTTAAACATTAACTGTTTTGCCATTTCACAAGATGGTAAGTCACTCTAAGTCTTTTTTCTCTAAAAGTGTGCATGGGATTGTTTGATACCACAACAATGTGAAGAATGTGACATCAGTAGAAGCAATAGAATGATTATTATACATAGCAGAATACCAGTTAAAAATGGCAGGCATTGTTTTCCTTCCGTGTTCACAGATTTGTTCCTCATAATTACAGAAGTCATTGAAGCAAATTAATCTAGTTTTCTGTACTATTATTATACCAGATATATATTTCTGTAAAACACTTATTTGTTTGTTGAAGTACTTAAAAATAAAAGGAAAAGTGCGCTCTACAGTATATTGAGAATGTTTTATATTCATGGGGCCTGATCTATGGGCCAGAGAAAGTCTATCAATTTTAATGGACTTGGGCCACTTCTGTGGTTCTTAGCTGCATGTTTATGTATTTTCCGTAACAAGATGTAAAAGACAGTTGAAAATGATGAGTTAGTTAAAAATCAATTTATGTAACTGAGATGGCAACATGCCCAAAGTGTTCTTACCCTACCGCTTGACTTTCCTGTAGTCTCACTTGATGAAACTTCTGGAGCTTGGATTTGCCCTTTTAAGCTCTCTGTAGTCAGATAAAGAAACCTATATGAAAGTACCATTCTCTTTTCAAATGCAATTATTTAAAGTTATTATTAAAGTTATAATTATTTAAAGTAATTTTCCCTCTTTGTATTTGTTGAAGCACTGCATTAACTACTGTATATTGCTTTTTCCCCAAGGGATTTCAGTTTCTTTCACTCTATGGAAAAAACTCCTGTAGTCATATGGTGAATTAGATTTTTTTTCTGAAAGACTCCTGCCTTATTTGTTACAGAATTTGGAATACATACCATGTCAATGACGCAGGAACTGTAGAAAGAAAATTTAAGTGTAAAGATAATTGGACTGCTACTCAATGAATGTGGATTCTGGCCTTGCCTCTATGGACTTTTTATGTACACTTAGAAGTCATTTGATGGAAATTGCTTTTCTTTCCATGGTTTGGGTTGTTTTTTTTGACACAGTATTCATGCTATTCTGTTCCAGCCATCTAATTTAATTACACTGGTACCATGAACTGTTGGCTAAAGAGATCATCCCAAGCAGCTCTGGCCAGTTTCAGGGTAATGCCTGTGCACTTGTAGTACTGCTACTGCTGACTGTGGGCGTACACGGGCAGACTGATCGGCTGATCCAGCCGAAAACTTAACATGCAAGAAAACCACCTAAAACTTGCTTTTCATCTAAGTCAACTAGGAATTCAACTCACTGAACAGCCTTGAAAATATAAGTGCCAACACATAGGAAGAAATAGGGATGCAAGGCTACCTCTCTCTGTTGATGGTAGCAGAGGTTTGAGAAATTAACCTCACAAATTAGACCTCTAAATTAGGTGCCAGTCATTAAGCAATATGATTATCCTGCATATGTTCTGCCAAGAGTTTACATTTGAGAGCATCACTGCACGAAATGCTAAGCACTATCAGTGGAGCTGAATTTAATGAAAGTTGAACCTTGAAGATACAGTGTACTAGGCACAGAATTCTGAAAAATCAGGTCCTGGGTGTATTCTACTGGAGAGCCCAAATCAGTGAACAGCTAAATCTTTCAAGTTGGAATCTCTTATACACATATATGGAGATTAAAAAATATATACACACTACAGAAGTATACAAAAATATACATGAGAAGGAGAATATGTTTTGAAAATACATATATTAGTATATATTTTCTTGCTTGTGCTTATTCAATAAGATGCTATGGTAATGCTTAATATGCCTGACATGGACAGTTGGGAGTAAAGAGTAAGTGAGGCCAAATCTTGAATTTAAGAATACAGAAGAGGTGCACTATTTTCTATGTAAGTGAGGCAAAGGAGGAGAAAATTAGAAATTAGGAAGTGTTTTGTAATGCAGATAAAGAGTAGGATTGAAATGAGATTGTACATCAAAATGGGTGGCATAATGTACAAGTTTCACAGTTTTTTACATAGTAACAGCAATGTTATGATGTATAAATAAATCAAAATTAACACAATTATTAATACAACTAGTGAAATTACAAGCATACTGACTAATAGATTGCATTATGGTTTTTTGCTAATTAGCAACATTTTATACTTTTGTCATATATTTCTGAAGCATTGTTATGAGACAGCAATATTCTGCAGAATTGCCTCAGTTATTTTTATTGACTTCACAGAAACATAGTACCTCAGAGTAACTAGGTAACTTGTCTATATCTCTTCTTACAGCCAGAAGAATGTCAAATAGAAAGGTAAGTACAAGGCTAAAACTAGCTCCAGTATTGTGCTTTATTGCTTTCTATCAAAATCTCTGAAAGAGGAACAAATTGTGCCTAAGAATGAATTGTGAAAGAGAGAACAGATTCCCGTACACTGTCTGATTTTTCCAGTGCCTAACAACTGGCAATGTAAACTTAAATTTGTAGAATTGTGTGCTGTTCATTTGTTCATTTTTCTGCCTCCCTCCTTTCACACCCACACAAAGAAAATAAAAGAGGAAAAGTATGGCTTGCAGTGAGTGACCAATGCTGGTTTGATTTCAGTACGAGCCATGTGTGATTAGCCAACCTGAAAATTAGGGCCTTATTATAGCTAGTCTGGAACTTTTAGGCGTATAACAGCTTTTAGCGAACTTTGGGTTATTTTAGATCAGCTAAGTTTTGAAGATGGACACAGAAGTAGATTAAGGGTGACTTTTTTCTTTTCCCTAGTAGTGACATATTTGTTGTCACCTTATGCTTGTGGAATTATATTAAATAGCTGAGGTTTCTTTCACTGTTTTTCTTCTAAAATGCGTAATGCTTTATTATGTATTATTCAAAAATTCTTACCTCTCATTAGATTCTAATATTTTCATTGTTACAGAATTGGAATATTCTTTGGATGCATTATTGCAGAACCAGGAAAAAGTTGAATGCTGCTGACTTCAAGATCATGTAATCAACCTGATCAGGTATGTGATAGTAGCAAATATAACTGCATTGTATCATGCCAAAATATTTCTGATTTGTTCTTGTAAATTTCCCTAGTGAGTTTTTTATAGTGTCCATTGATAATATGTTCCAGTATTTTATTCTACTTGAACTTGGAAAACTTCTTTCTAGTATTTAATTCCAAGCCTATGGATTGCAAATGAAAGCACTTTTCTCTGTGTACTTTGAGGAAATGGGAAAATGATAAATCACTGGCTTTTTTACTTGTTTCAGGATTATTGTAATGCTGATCCACTTCTCCTGTCTTTCTTTGGAAGTGTATGCAAGCCCAGTTCTTTCAGTCCTTTCTTGTAAGTCATTTTTCTGAAAGGGTTGTCATTTTTTTGCTCTCTGTACTTTGCAACATCTTTCTTAAAATCCAGTGCAAACACTGCTTCGGCTGAGGCATTTCATTTTGCTGAGTAGAATAAAAATTCTCATATTTTCTAAGCAAGATTCCTGTGTGCTGTTTCTCAAATTGACTACTAAAAGGAATCATACTGTGAGATTTTATTCTGCCTTTGCTCACTCTTCAGTCTATTATTCTAGCTTATAGAGGCAGCACCATAAAGGAAAAGCAAACTATGTGTAGCACAATGAATATCCTGGTCTGTCTCTCATAGTAGGGGATTCAGTGTGCAAAATGCAAGAAAATAAGATTCCAAAATACTAGTGGGTGAACACTGTAATATAGATATTAGATATTTTTTCATGGAACATTGTAATAGCATTACAGTTTCTTGAGTGTTCCATTTCTTCTGTTACCCATTTATTCTTTCTAACACATGTAAAACATATTTGACGTTTATAATAATGGAATTATTAGGCATGTTACTGACATCAAGGTTTAAGGGACTGGGTGACACAGGGAATTTATGTTCCACTTTAATCCATTTATCAGCCTCCTCTGGGAGCAGATTTTAAATCTAACTCAAGCCATACCAATCTGGGGGGGAAAATCTGCTTAATCCAACTGCCTGGAAAACATGTAAATGTATGAAATTGTTGTCTAGGTTGCCCCTCACCTCTCTTGTTTAAGAAGGAAAATATTAATGGTTTATATGATGACTTTCTCCTTGAAATCACATGGTTACTTGTTCAGATCAGTTGTTTTTCAGTTCAGGACCTGAGAGAGGATGATACAGCTGCATGATACAGATGTATGAGACATTAAATAATTGAAATATAGAAGTATATGATTCAATAAAGTAGGTAGCCATTAATTACTTTGCACATCAAAGCAATTTGCTTTTTAATTATAAAAAGAAAAAGACTTTTCTGGATTACTGGTGCTCTTTTTTGTCTGGTTTTTCCTTTGTTGTTTTTGTTTTATTTTAATTTTGTCAGGGCGGAAAGCTTTTGAGTGTATTTCTATTATGCAAATGTGTACAGTAGCACTAAAACCAGTAGCTTCAAGGGTATATGAAGAGGCAATATTGGTTGCCTAAACTTAGGCAGTCCTGAACGAGGTCACCTGTTCCCCTGTAATAAACTAGTTTGCTCTTTCTGATCTACAAACTTAATGAAGCTTCCACTTGGTTAGTAGTGAGTTGTGCAAAACCAGGCTCTGAAGTACTCTGGTGTGAATCCAGAATCATTTAATGTTGATGTAAGCCGGATCAGAATCGGGCACATTACATGATTCATCCTGATGTAGTCAATTATCTTTATAATGTAAGGAATGGTAAGAGAAGAATTATTGCCAGTCCTTGATTTTTAACATTGGCATTCAGGCACATATCTGGAGAAATTCAGCTTGGAAGCCATGTATTGTACATGTTCAGTCAGAATAATTTGCTGCATACTGAGATGCCAATCTTAGGGTTTAAGATGAAAAATACACTCCTATTAGTCAAATATTTATGAGTAGAACCCAATGTGTTTAAACCTTGTTGACCTTTACATAGTTATGACATATATATAATTTCTTGGTTGTCCTTACTGTTGCTTTGTTCTAGGAAAAGTAAAACAAGGGGTTTAGTAGTCCCTAAGGGTAAGTTAAAATGTAGACTACTGCCATGTTGCATGGCTGTCTTTCAAGGCAAGTTGATGAGACTTCTCAAAGCAATTAAAAAGCTTACTTTATTTACATTTAATAAAAAAATGTATTTTTGAAAATGAGTTTATGATTTCCATATTCAGTGTTCTAGTATTGTAAATAATATATTTGATAGTATTTGTGTTATATATGTAAAGCCTAATCCCTGTGTTTCTCTTTAAGCAGTTGCATTCGAAATGAGTTTAAAATCTAAACTAATTTGCTGACACATTTAAATGTTCTTTCTGAATCAAGGCTGCAAGGAAAGTCACTATGATCATTTAGTCTGATTTCTTGCTTAATATATATTTTAAATTTTTCACTCATTAATTGCTGCCTATAATTCAGCACCTGAATTAGCAGGCATCATTTTGAGACAGAATGGTGCCCAAAAATATACTTAGATCTTAACTTAAAATCATCCAGAAATACAGACTCTCTTACTAAATTCTTTGTGGTTAATTACTTCTAGTGTAAATTTTAAGTAGCCTGATTTAAGCTTGTATAACTATATTAGTTATGCTGTTGTTTTCCTGATTTTGGTGGGTTAAATGGTAAATATATTGATATCAAGTCAGTGTTGCTGCTCAGATCACCTCTTCACTTTTCTTTGAGAAGCTGAACAGATGAAGTTCATTAAGGTTCTAAGCACTAAATGTGTTGCTGATGTTCTTCAAAGGCCTTCCTTAAGCATTTTCTTTTGTAACCAGGCTAAACCTATGTACCACCTTGAAAGCAGCTTTGCTGAGAAGAATGTTGGGGTCCTGGTGGACAGCAAGCTGAATGTGAGCCAGCAATGCACCCTTATGGCAAAAATGGGCAGCAGTGTCTTGGGTTGTCTTTGCAGGAGCATTGTCAGCAGGTGTGTGACTTCTGTCTACTCAGCAGCACTGGTGAGGCTGACTCTGGAGTACTGTTTGTAATAGTTGGCAATAATGTTGTAGTGGAATCTCAGCTGACCTTGACATTTTCTCTACACTGGAAACTGCTACAGAA
Source organism: Hylia prasina (assembly GCA_013397195.1). Lineage (NCBI taxonomy): Eukaryota > Metazoa > Chordata > Aves > Passeriformes > Sylviidae > Hylia > Hylia prasina. The sequence goes on from VYXD01008723.1 coordinate 360,542, forward strand.
ATACAGTGGTGACATAGAAATCTTTCCTGTGTCTTGTGGACACTTTGCCTTGGTTGGAAGGATGAATTTCTTTCTACCTTGAAACTAATTTTTGTGTAAACTCCAGTGTACTTAAAGCGGTGATTTGCACGCTGCCTGCAGAAAATAAATAAATAATAATGGAGGAAAAGAGAGTCTTCAGTGTTTGATATACAGTCTCATAAAGTCTTTCTCAGCCTTTAAACAACTGAAGTTTTGATCTGAGTTGTGAGTAGTGCTGTATATAGTCATCATATAGTTGCAACTGATGACTCTCAGAACTAGTCTTTTCATCCTTTTTTCCCACTTATTAGAGACATCAGAGAAAGACTTATATACTGTCAGTGGATAGAATGCTTGCCTTTTTGTAAAAATATTGCATACTATCTATACATGGCACCCTTTATCTTTAAACTGACTTTTGGCCTGGTTATGATGTTTGGTGTACCACCTAGGCCTAATTTCTAAAGATAGAAACTGATTACATTTTTATGCGTCTTTGATTTACCATATCTAAGTGAAATTCAGAATTTGCATTACTAGGAATTTTTAAAGTAATAAAGTAATTTTTAAGGAAAAAAAGGTAGAGGTTTGGGAAAACTGTGTAATAAGGTGAATTGGACTTTCTAATCTATACAGTGATACAAATGAATGTGAGCTGCTCTTTCTGTGCCTTGAACTGGTCAAGGTGAGTCCAGCTTGGGTTCAGAAAGCAGATTGCTGTGCCAGTGTGGTGGTACATTAATCAGTGTTCTCTTTTACTTTGCAGGGCTAATCCAGCAAACTTTGCTATGTAGCAACAGGCTTCCCCTGACTACCTCAGATATGAATTTGTGATTTCTGTACCCATCTGCGTTGCCATAAATGTGAGTTAGTTACTGAATGGGAATGGACTTTATGCTTTGGTAAAAAATAATTGAAGAACAACAGCTCAAAGATTTTGCATGGAATTTGATTTTGTAAACTGAAACTGAAAATGTGAATAGATTAAGAATTTGATTATGCAATCCTCAGAAGAAGAAAGTTTCCAATGGAGATAATAGTAAGTATTTGTGGCAAAAATTAAAATTTCTGGAGTGATTATTTGTAACATTCATGGTTCAATGTTAAATGCTAGGGCTTCAGCATTTTTTTTGGCTATTTCAGAACGCTCGTTTGGGGAACTGGAGAACTCTTCCTTATTTTCTAGCTACAATGCAGGCTGATAATTAAGTGGAATATTTATTCTATTACTTTACAGGTGTGCATAATGTGTCTTTTACAGGCTACAAGGCTTTTCTAAGAATACCTTTGAAAAGTTTACCCTTCTCTGAATCGTGACATTAACCTCCATGACAAAATTTAGGTCAAATTTTTATGGGGAAGGTAAAATATGCAAAAATAAGTTGTTTTTCTTCCACAGTTTCAGTATACAGTAGTGAAACTTTACAGGCTAGTCTTAATGTAATTTTTATTTCACAGCTAAAAAAAGAAATAGGATGGGAAGGACACTATCATACTGAAGAAAGTAAACCACATTTTTAAACCAAAAATATGCAAATCCATACTTTTTGCATATTTTTGGTCAGCTGTTTACTCCCATTCTAGTCACTATTCTTGACAGTCATTATTCTTGATAGTAACGCTTGGTTAAGGAAATTTAAAATAGTAATTGTCATCTTTCTGTTTTTTTAAGTAAAAGAAAGAACAACAAAAAGGAAACTGCTTCGAATCAATTCCCCTGCTATTTTAAACTACTTATAGAATCACTAATCAAAGCATAATTCATAAAAACCTTGGGAGAATGTAATACTGTTCCCTATATGCACTTTGCAACTGTGAGTGTTCTTAGGCAGTATCCTCATGGTTAGCACTCGGTCTTAGCTGTCACTGTTACCATATGTAGTAATCTTTACTGATAAACTTAGCCCCTAATCAATAATTTCACTAGGAAAGTAAAACATGATATAGTCCTTCGAATGAAAGTTATGTTAGTTGACGAGTTTGTAAAAACAATATGACACTTGTCTTCTAAATAATACTGCAGAAGTCTCTTGTAAATCCTTTGGCAATTTTTTCTAATCCTTTACAAGTTGTAAAATCATAGCTGAAAGGCAGGCAGAAATGGAATGCACAAGTAAGACATCTGTTATTGTTATATCAATGATGATGTATAACCAGCTCTGCAGTAATAACATTTTAACAAGGACTAGAGTCTTATCCAAAATGAGATCTCATCCACTTCGACGTCTTCATTTGCTGCATTCATAAGAATGAAGTTTATAATTGGGAAATGTTACCAGTTATTGCTTGTTGGACATCACAGGTATGCTACAGTCTGGTTTGGATTAATGGCTTTGAAGCCAAGTCATATTTTAACGGATAGCAATATCTGTAAATCAGCTTCAAAGTAATGTATTTGTGTACTGCTTATAAAAGTATTCACCATTTCTAAGTGCAGTAACACTGTATTTTAGGAGTTCAGCCCGGTGAAATGTATATAGTATTAATGTATATTCTAGTCCATTAAAGACAAGCAGCATATTATACTTCATGTAGAAGAGGATTGCAAATCAGAAGTGTGGAGGGACAATTTTGGGGTGTAGATGCGGCTTTCTTTTAGAGACTGTTACTGTGTTGACTTAAAAACAAGTTCTTATTAACTACATTTTAGTGTCATATAAGATTCAAAGAGTTAAACTTTCAACTTGCTTGAAATTGGTACAAAGTTCTTAAAAAGAGACAGCTTTTGAATGGCAAGGAGCTTTACGGGCTCTAGTGGAAGATGGGGAGAAAATATATTTTTTTTACTGTTGTCACACTTTTTGGCCATGCATCAGTAGAAACAAAAATAAGCCAGGGAAGAAATATCTGTGTACTTTTTTCTTTCCTTAAAACCTTTTGGTTCAATCAGTGGTAAAATGGGTAATGGTGCATTCTAGTATATTTCAGTACTGATTCATCCAGTAACAGCTAACTAGCTCTTCATTTTTGTGACTTCATTGTGGAGTTAATATGAACTGAAAAAATGACACCCATTCCATTGTTCCGTATGATTAAGTGTGGAGGTTTTGACTTTATTCTAAGAGCCCGTGGGACTTGGTCCAAGAATGTCTGTGGGATTTGGTCCAAAAATCCAATGATCCAAAAGGTTCCTGGTAGGGCTTTTAAACTCAATACTTCAGCTTTCAAGTACAATATTCCTTATTTTGTTATTATTTATTACTTTAAAAATATCTTTGTAACTGTAAATCTTTTAGGCCTTTTACCAAGTTAGATTCTTATTGGAATTAGAAAAATTGATTGCTTTGCTCTTGAAGGGTCTGCTCTGGTTTTCTTTGGAGGAAAAGTGAAAGTGTATTGTGCTTTACCTTAGTTGCAGGCAATTTGGGAGAGTATTGTGTGTGTTTTTTTATCTTTTACAATGGATCATGCATTAGTACATACTAATACTGTGGCAGTTTTTACACCCAAATGCATTTACTTTGCTTCAAGTTATTCTAGTTCAGAGGAATACATACTTTTTATCTTTTTAAGCCAAGAAGAGGTACCTATTTTTGTTATGTTTTTGAAGAGCATTGTATTACCACTGTGCTGTGCTTTAACGAACAGAATTTGCCTACCTTGATCTTTTAGAGTTGCAATGCTGCTTCACTTATGGACGAGCTTTTAAACAGATCCTACTGGAAGAACACTCAGGGTTCTAGTATATATTTAGCTATATTAGATACATTCAGATTCCTGAAATATCAGTAGAGAGAGGAACCCTACTAGGACTTTTGTAACCATGGGAAATTAACTTCCCAGATGCAGAATGGAGAACAAATCTGTTAGTGTCAGAATCCAGTTACAAATTTGTGATGGGTAATCTTTTTTCATTTTCCTTTCACTAAATTTATAGACTACAATGTTGATCTTAAACTCAATGTGTAGACTAATGAAGGCATTTATAAATTAAGATTAAAAAATGTGTAGTGAGATGCTATTGAAAAATAAAGTATCAGATGCTGAAATAGCATTCTTCAAGGAATGTTTCAGGGAACTATCTGATTTATTATTTCCATTAATGACACTGGCAAGACAAAACATGCTAAAAAAGTAGTAGGTATTAGAGCAGATAAGAGATAAGATTTCATGCAAAAATGCCTTACTGCTGGGTAACCTTGAAGCATGCAGTAATACAAAATGGAATGAAAGTCTGTAATATGAGGTGAAAATAATAACAATTTCTGCTATAAATTACACTTTTTTGACTGTAAACTTGTAAAGAGCTGGAGGTTCTTGTCGATCTGATGTATTTATAATTAAGTCAGGTAAAGTGTTAAAAGTATAAAATTGTACAAGAGTTTCATATGTCTGAACATCACCTGGAATACTGTGGTACATCTCTGGTTATCTGCTTTTAATAAAGAGGAGTTCAGCTGAGGTGGGTGCAGCTAAATGGAACAAGGTAAACTTCAAGGAAATTGAAGAGCTTAGGTTGCTTAGTTTAGTAAAACAGACTGGGAGGTGGTACAATAGTTACCCATGAAAATATGAATGGACAATAAACCACAAGGCAGGAAAAAGATGTTCTTTAAAGTTAACGGCAGTTACCAAAAGAGCAATTTATTGTAAACTGGGCTATCATTAAACATGAACTGAAAAATGATGTTTCTGCTTATAAAATGAGGTATTGCAGCTGCTTTATGAGTAGATGCAACAAAGAACCAGATAGTTTAGCCTACAAATTTTAATAAATTTATGTTAGGGTTTTTAGATGTGGTTACCTAAGTTACTGTGACTCTTTCATCCCTGTGTTAGCAAGATACACCTTGGTTTCTTAGTTGTTACATGTATTTTTTTTTGTTTCAGTCTTTTTTTCTCTTTTTCAATAGATAAATAACACTTAACACTCTTTCATAAATATCATAAACAATTTTGTACAATCTGTTTTCCCAGGTAAAGCACAGAGGACTTTGAACTTCTTTTTCTACTTCATGACTCTTCACCTACCCTCAGTGAAATCTAATCCCTGTTGTTTGATGAACTGTTCTCTTCCTCATCTTATTGTAATTGCTTAGATCCATAGATGGTTCAAAAATTAATTCTTTCATAGTGTTTGGTTTGTTTCATGCAAGAAACTAATGATGAAAAATGTGGACAATACAATTGACCCAATATTGTGTCTTCTCATGCTTGTCCTGATCCTGAGTTCTCTGTTGTCTGTGAATCATGACATCATCTTGCGGAAGTAATTATTTCTTCATTCACGTTCAGTAAATGTATCTGTGACAAAAACAAACTTCCTTTGTTTTCTGGAAAGCAAATTAATTAAACATTGTTAATTATTCAGAGCTATAGGCATACCATTAAAAAGCTTACTGGTTATGCTTAAAAATTCTTTAAAGTATTGAAAATTGCTCTTTAAGTTTCAGAATTTTGAAAGTAGAATGAAGCTGAAATTTTATTATGCCATGATTTACCTTTTAATTTTCTCACACTTTTACTTTAGTTTTCAACCGGCTTGACTTTAAAGAAATACAGGCAGAGGTCTGTCTGTATTATCTTTTATTACACCAATTGAAATATTTGAAATAGTTATGCTTACAAGCACAGAAGTCTCTCTTCCATGTGTGAAATAGAAATAGCAGCAAAATAAAAGTTGAGAACAGTTGCTCAGAGATAGCAGACATCAATTCAGCTGCCTTTGAAAGAAAAGCAGTTGGTACTTGTGGAAGAGACAGGGTACTATGGGACTGGGGGAGAACAGGAGAGAAAGACAGACACTTGTCTGTTGGGAAAAAAAGTGTTTGTTGCATGTGAAACACTGGTTAGTCCAAGAGAGAAGGAAGGGAGATTAAAATGTGCTATAAAATCACTCTCAAGCATCCATGTTATTTGGCATCCAGTGGAGTTGCAGGTTTTGCTTACCAGAATTTGAAAGGTGTTTCTAGTTTTCTCCTGAGCATAGGGGCAATACTATGTGAGCCATCAGAGAGGAAGGAATGAAAGATCAGAAACAGAGTGACTATTGAGAGGTATTCACATCTGGGTACTTAACCCTCTCTAGAGTGTCTGTTCACTCCGAGTAGTTTTACATTTATCATAGGTCTTGCTATGGAAAGTTACTGAGATAAACTGCTTATATTTGTGAAAGTGCGGTTGTAGCACTGAAAGATAGTGGTGGTTCTGTGGAGAGATTATTTACTAAAGTAATAATAGAGATTTTACTTTTGTGCTCAAATATGGCCTTCATTCCTTCGGTGTCTTTGGACTGTACCTGAGATGTTCCTGATGGTGAGTTTTCTGAGGCTAGAGACTGTTAGAACACCAAGGTGGTTCTTGGTAAAGGTCTCTAAAATGACATATTCTGGAATTGCTTATAATTGGTTTGTGGATTTTGTCTTGAAGTGCCAAGTACAATTTTACTTGACAGCTGTAATTCCATCTGTGGTGCTCAGGTATCTCTTTTTGTTGAGGTGTACTTTTTAATAGAGACCTTCTTTGGATAGTTAATGGTTCTGTGGATGGTATCACAAGATTTTTTTTTCAGGGTGGATGGGATGGCATCTAAGTTTGCCCAGTGTGAGTGAGTGAGTGTGTGTGTGTATATCAAATGTTGCAGATTTATGGAGATGAGTTTGTAAGTCTCTGGGGGTTTGTGTGTAGCTTGTAGATTATCATCTTTGATCTTGACCTGACTGCCTAGAAAGGATCTTAGTATAGGAATATTTCAGAGGCAGTTTGGAAAGAGTTATGATTATTGAATGCATGTTTTCAATTAATGAGGAAGACCAGTTTTCTAGTCGTGGTTATGAGAATGTTATTCATATAACTAATGAATAACCAAGTCTGGACTTGGTGCTATATACCTAGTAGTGAGTAGTTGTTCCTTTGTTTATCTTTGAAACCTGCTGCTTTTGATTAAGACATGAAGAAAGTTTGTGCATCCTAAAAGTTTATCTAGGATATTCAACAATGCCAGTTACTCTACGCCTACTTCTGTCCTTAGACCATCTTGATTATCACAAAGTGCTGTGGGAGAAATAAAACCTTTTTGCCTTTCAAGCCCCCTTTTTCCTAGTTTATCTGCACTCAAGCTGACCTTTGCTAGCCCTGTTTCTAATTCTCCTCATACACTCATTTTTAGTGGAGGATATGTGTTGTAAGTAACCAGGGTCAAATTTCTGGGCCCTTGTATGTTAACCCAATGATTTCTAGCCCCTTTTAATCCTTTCCTACACCAGCAGCTGTAGTAATAAGGGTCAAGGGGCTGCTAGGGATTGAGGTCATTAGCTTTTGGGCTCTATTTATTCATTTTGTTGGTGTTTTTCACTGATCAGTCTTAATGGATATTATCCATTCAGCTGTATGGTATTAGAACAGCATTTGACCTTGCCAACAACATGAAGGTTTAATTTTTAAGTTTCTTTGACTATAAACTGAATACTGCTTTTTAGCTATGGAAAGAAATTTTCATTATGCTGTGGACTGTCTGTATATCAGGTTGAATACCACAACAGTAATGTGTATAAAATCAGTTTCCACTGAAGGAATAAAAAATCTCCAGCGAGGTCAATGAAACCTTTTAGGGATTTCATTGTTATTAATGATAATTTATTGGGAAAGGACTGTTTGCAACAAATAAACTGCTAGGTTTTATATTACTGCTTAAACCAGCACCTTTATCATTGCTTTAGCATATATTTATCTTTCTTTGACAGAACCACCAGAGCACACAGCCTGAGTCTTTGGGTCTATTACTATTTTGTAAATGCAGCAAAATGGTGAATACGCACTATAAGCCAACAGCAAGAAAAGTAGAGATTTTATGGCCATCAGTTTGTCTTTAGCTGCCCCACTATAAATGCAAAGCTAAACAGTTATATTCTTAGATTTCCCTCAATCGTACATAAGGTAAGGCAAAGACAATAGACATTAGCACATGACCTGAAAATTGACAAATTTTTGCTTTTATGAATTTTAGCAGAAACAACATGCCACACAGCAGATTCTTCACTGTGTCAGGCTTTTAGCATTCTTTCTTCTGCTGTAGTTTAAATAGTTTGGTTTATGCCTCGTTGTCAGCTGCTACTGGTGAGAAGCAATTCCTTCACAGTCAGGAGGAAAGAGTTTATTGTATTTGGTGTTTTTAGCGATACGGATTCATGCTCACTAGGTATTGTACTGAGATCAGCTATTTCATTTCATTACAAAGTCCTTTAGGTAGCAGTTATATTTGGTTACCACTGAGCTGGTGTGGATCTGAACCAGAAACACAGAAGTGAAAGGCTTTCTATCCTAGTAACAATTTCCTGAGCCTTCCATTCTCCTATATTAAGAGAGGTTTTTATAGAGTGGAAAAATGCCTCATCATAAAGCTGTAAGGTTAAAACTGCAGCCCCTCTCCCTTCCCTAACACTCCTTAAACTGTGGATCTTGTTTGCTATGGGAAGTGAACTGCAGGAGGAAGCCAGATGGCAGCTGTATTGAGCTGCTGCTTTGTTGTGCAGGATGGGTGCCCCTCCTCCCTTCTCCAAAGCAAATGTTGATTCACGAATGAGGGGTTTATATATCTGAATGAGGGATTCATATGATTTCTTTAAATGTCTGCCCTTTAAATAGTTTGCAAAAGGAATTGATCCTGTACTCATAATAAGAAACAGTTTGAGACATGTATGTGGCAAAGTTGTATAATTTTAAGGTGGACTTTCTAAAATGGTGCATATAGCCATCATTCTTAATTTACTGCTCTCAGTTACACTGCCTAAAGTGTTGTGCCAGCACAGCCTGCTTCTTATGAAACATACTCCAAACAGAAAAATTGATTTATATTTAATTTTAAGGTAAAGTATAATTATTTTGTCAGCAATGGACTAAAATTACAGAAAGTGTTAAAATATATTTAAATTAACAATTTTCTATCCAGAGAATGTTTATTAAGTTATAAGAGGAAGATACATTGGGTGGTTGGACCTGATTTACTTCAAAGAATCTGTACCAAATCTTTGAGTATTTCATGGCACTTAAAACATTTATTAAAATCCTACAGTACTTGTAGGTTTATCTTCAGGGCTGATTTTCTTTCTAATTTTTATTTTAATTTCTTCATAAAACATAACTTGTGTAAGTTTGTATACTTTTTAATTGTTGACAGACATGTTTGTTTACCATTATATTTATGATGCAGAATACTTAGGAGTTTTAAATTTCCAAGTGTACCAAGATGGATCTTTAGTTAAGACCATAAACATACATAGTATAAGGTTTATGATGATAAATCAGAACTTTATTTATTTCACTAATTACTTGGATCATCATCTTCTAAATGCAAGAACAATGAACAGTCATAACTGCAAAGCTCACCATAAGCACTTTTTTCTAAATATCCAGTGCTGAATTCTCTCTGGCACAGTTGTCAACTGGATGTTCCAGGCTCAGTCTTTTGCCATAAACTGCATTCTAAGCACAATGGAAATAGCATAAAAAACATAAGAATTAGGAAATTGTGTTATTAACAAGCTGCATTTTTAACCACCATGGGGGATTTATTTAGACTGCCTAGTGTGCAGAATGTGTTTTTTTAATGTAAATAGCTACTGAGAAAAAATTCAGATCCTCAGACGAATGTTAGAAATGAGCCTTAAAAATATTTTAAGAATATATACCAAAAAAGTAATGTGGTTTTCCCTGCTCTCTTCTTCTTCTTGCTGTCTTACTCTCTTTCTGATGTCAGTTTGTATCTTTTACAAGACAGATATAAGATGGGAGAAAATGGGGGAGTAACTCAGTAGTAGAAAGAGTTAAATTAATTGGGTCAGAATGCTAAGACTGATATTCCTCCTTCTCAACATGCCACATTAAAAACTAGTTTGAGGTGCCTGGCATCATCATGACTAGCAATATACGTAATATCAGCATCATTCAGGATCATTCAGAATTGAAGTGCATATGGTTTATAAATAAATAAATAAATATGCATTATGTGTCTTTGTGCATATTAGAGATGCATAATAGGCAGACATATATGTTGAAATCTATGTTTCACATTAAACCTCTATAGCATGCTTCATGAGGGAGACAAGACCCATGTGTTTTGCAGAAGCTTTTAAAGCTGTTTCATTTATTTTATTAGCCTTTAATGAATGTAATTAGAACCCAAGTAATTAAATGCAATTGTGCTCAGTATGTTCCTGTTGTAAATTGCCCTAAACAATGTGCATGGTGTGAACAAATTTGTGGGATTAATAGAGGATAGATAATGTTTTTGGATAGTATTTCACACTAAACGGCTGCAGAGAGAAACAAAGAAGCTGGCGCAGTGTCATTAATCTTAGTCAACTGGCAGTTCTGGTGTAATTTGCATGACTTAGGCAGTGACACAAGATGGGGCTAGCTTGGGATGGGTGTTAGATCACTAGGATACATATGTATTTATTTCTCTTTAGTACTCTGATTTATAAGTAGAAAGAAGTTTGTTTTAAGAAACCGATTCATTCTGGTTTCATCTTTGTTTTTATCTAAGATTAATAGAATTACTGGTAGTATATTCTATGTGTTCCTTTGTTTTTATAGTTAGCATATTGGTTTATGGATATTAAAAAACATCTGTGCATCCTTATCACCACAGAAGAAAAGCAGATGTGCTGTGATTGGATAGTGTGTTGCTAGTGGAGTAGATTTTCTTTCTTCACTGTCTGATGTGTCTTGTTTCCTAGCATAAAAAAACCAAACAGGATACTGTAAGACGCTTCCAAATTACTTTCTGAAAAACCTTATATTAGTAATAGATAAAATATGCATTTTCATTTTACATTAGTTTTGCCCACATGATTTTCTAAAAACTATTGAATGCATGTAGTCTGACTGAGGAGAAGGATAACTCAACAACCATAAAATACTTCTTATATTTTAGTCGAGTAATACATTTTCACAAAACAGAAGTGACTGTTGCAGTTATTTTTTACAACAATTTTTAGACACCCTGGTTTGGGTTAGTTTAATTTTTATTAAACTTACACCTGGCTGAAAATGTCTGTCAAAGCAAGATGTTTTGCTGAAAGTCTAAACAAAAATATTCCACTAGCTTACAGTTTTAGAAGGAGTCAAAATTAATTTGAGTCTTGTTAGCTGAATGTTTCTGTCCCTGACCTTAACATTGTTTTCAAAATACTTCCCATAGAAAGCTAATCTTTTTATATATGTTATGGTCCCGTTTGTGAGAAAAGGGACTATTGTCCAAAACTAATCTTGACCCATTTCATGACACCAAAATCTTCCCATAAACATGTTTTGTTGTATATTATCTGCTTATGTTATTATACTGCCTGTTTTGATGAAAAACTTTACCAGAATCATATGTGCTGAACTTTGAATGTAATATTTCTGGAAGATAGTATTTTGTTAAATATGTTCCTTCTGCACACTCTATTATTGTTATTCTGTATTACTATGGTGTTAACTTAGGAGTGTAGTAAAATTGACTGATAACTAAACTGGAGATCTTCAGAAACCCTTGAGAAATTGCAGTCCTGACAGATAAACAGGAAGGGATTCCTGTTTCAGCAGTATCAGTGGATTTTCTAACTGTAATTTTTCAACACAGGAAGGTTGCACTCAACTAAGTCTGAGGAACAATGAGATAGGGTGTTCAGAGGCTCTTTAGCCTTGAGCAAGTCCTATGAGCTATATTTCTTATATTTTAAAAATCATATATTTAATCAAAGCTTTTTCATCTTTTTAAAAATTGCATTGTTAAATAATGAAAATAAGGAATTTAAAATACAAATTTCATGGGCAACCTTGAGGCCTCTTAAATGTCTTGATAATGCTAAAATGTTTGCTTTTATCATTGCATACAAAACAATTGTAATCTTAGTCTTAATATGTGAAATGTGAAAATAGCACAGCTGTTACACCAAACTTTGTATGATAAATCTAACAACAAATACTGATAATGAAAATTTCCGGGCATTCAGTTCTGCAACCTGAATCTGAAGCTGATTTGTCCCAAACAGTCTTGTCTCCTGAACTGTGAGTAAACAGTGCAAAAGTAACTGAATTGGACTTAAATATGTGAATTATTCTACCTTTGATAAAAAAAAAATTAACTATGTATCGATATAGAGGATTATAATGGCATTAAAAACAATATGCTTGTAGTAATTTGGCAAAATATAAAATGCTTAAGCTATAAAATGTGCTCTACTGTGGATTTTAATAAAGGGAAAGAAGGTAGGTAACAGTAAAATATAGTTAATAGAAACTGGCTGGATGGCCAAGCCCAGAGAGTGGTGCTGAATGGAGTCAAATCCAGCTGGTAGCCCATTGCAAGTGGTGTTCCCGAGGGCTCATTATAGGAGCCAGTTCTGTTTAATATCCTTATGAACAATCTGGACAAGGGGATTAAGTGCACCCTCAGTGAGTTTGCAGGTGACATCAAGTTGGGCAGAAGTGTTGATCTGCTGGAGGATAGGAAAGCTCTGCAGAAGGATCTGGACAGGCTGGATTGATGGGTTGAGGCCAATTGCGTGAGATGTAGCAAGGCCCAGTGCTGGGTCCTGCACTTGGATCACAGCAACCCCAGGAAGTGCTACAGGCTGAGGGAAGAGTGGTCCAGAATTTCTTTCTTGACATTTATGAAAGTATGTGGAGAAAATTATTTGTGGGCTTACCTGCACAAATGTTAAAGCACAAGGGTTTGCTGACCTGGAAAGCTGCCTGATGGAGAAGAACCTGGGAGTGCTGGTCAATAGCCAGCTGGACACAGTTCAGTGTGTGCCCAGGTGGCCAAGAAGGCCAAAGGCATCCTGCTCTGTGTCAGCAATAGTGTGGCCAGCAGGACCAGGGCAGTGACTGTCCCCCTGTACTCTGCATTTGCAAGGTAACATCTCGAATCATGTATTCAGTATTGGGCCCCTCACTACAAGAAGGACATTGAGGTGCTAGAGCATGTCTAGAGAAGGGCAATGCAGCTGAGGAAGGGTCTGGAGCACAGTTCATGTAAGGAGCAGCTGAGGGCGCTGGGCATGTTTAGCCAGAGAACAAAAGGCTCAAGGGGGAGTTGCTCTCCAGAACTACCTGAAAAGGGGGTGTACTGAGGTGGGCATTAGTGTCTTCTACCAGGTAACAAGCGTCAGGACCAGAGAAAACAGTTTCAAGTTGTGCAGGGACATTTAGATTGGGTATTAGGATCAACTGTTTTACTGAAAGGATTATCAAGCATTGGAACAGGTTGTCTGGGTTGAGTCACCATCCCTGAAGGTATTTAAGACATGTAGACATGGTACTTAGCGACATGGTTTAGTGGTGGACTTGGCAGTGCTGGAATAATGGTTGTATTTGATGATCTTATTAGTCTTTTCTACCTAAGTGATTCTGTGATCCTCTGATTCTATGAAATATACCACTGCATATTTAATTTTACTTGCCTAATGTGAATTTTGCTTCTTCCTGACTCTTTAAGAGTTAACTTTTACACATTCTTGCTGGTGTCTCCTTAAGAAGTCCAGAATGTTTAAAATAGTTTTTCTCAGTAATTTTTTCATTTTAGAAGTACAATTAGTTCTGAATCCTCAGTCTGTAGAAATTAGACTAACATAACTACACTTCTCGGGGAATTTCACTGTTTTAGAGAGGTTGCAGGGAAGTAGACAATGTTGTTCTTTTTATACGGAAGCACAGTCTGCAATTTTTTTTTTTTGTTTGTATGATACATAGATTATCAAGTAAACTTCAGTGTCAACAAGTGCTACAACAGTTTAGCCTACATACTCGTAAATACAATTTTATCTTTAATAAATACAAGTTTTGTAGATCTGCACCTAGAACTAGCTACTGGAGACAGCTCTGCTTGTGGAAAGTCCTGAAATAAGAGCTTGAACTCAACCTGCTTTTTTGTGTGTCAACTCTACAGTTGTCTCACCATACTAAAAAACATTCTTAGTATTTTTTCTTACCCAAAGTATCTTAATAATAATATTTAAGAAGGCTCCTACTAGCATCTATGCAATTAAACCAATATGGATTATCTCTATTTTGGCTCAGCATTTAAATGTTATTCTTCTGTCTTGTGGATGAAAAGTTCTATTGTTTTTTCTTTGATAACTAGTATAATGTGCAAAACAGCAAAAGTAATTAATTAACAATTCATGAAAGTAGTTGACTCCAATTAATATGCCATTGACCCAAGCATCACTGTTCAACATTTAAAGACCAGGACCATAATATTTATTATGAGGTCAGACATATCGATATAGCATTAAAATGAGTCACGTTTACTACACTGCATAGCAATTATGTTAATGCAAAAAAATATCAATGTCATATAGATTTTAAGTGGGAAAAAAGTTATGTGATCCAGAATTTCTTATTTGACAATTATGAAAGAATGTAGAGAAAAATTTTTATGGGCTTTGCTGCGCAAATGATAAAGCACAATGGTCTGCTTAGCTGGAGTAATGAATTCTGTAGGAGGCAGTTTCCTTGTTCTACTCTTCAAATTATTACCACATTTATTTTTACATGAAGTTTGGGGAACTTCATCCTTCTGATCCATTAGACTAGATTGCTATAAGCTGTAGACTTTTAAAAGAACGATGGGATTTCCAGGACTTTTTTCTGTTGTGTTTGTTCATAATGAAAATCCCACACTCCTTCCTTCTTTCTTCATGGCCTTTTTGTTGTTCTACATGTATTAGTGTCTGTCGTTCCATTAAACAGACATTTTTGTCAGTGTGAGAGGATGTGGGAGAAGAGACAAATATATCTGGCCTGTCTATTTGCAGTCAACAAAGCTGTATTGGGACATGGATAAGTTTAGCATTTAGCAAAAGTTTAGGATTTAGGTGTAAGGCGAATAGAGCTAAAACATGAGTTCAATTAACTGTTTCTTAGCAATACTAATTTTTTCTTTTGGCAATTCTATTGCTTTGGACTGTATTACTGTATTTCAGTTATCCAGCTGAAAAAAGTCTGACCGTTTTTTATTCTGAGCAAAACTGTGAGCACAGATTCTGAGTAAAATATAATCAAATTGGAATATCTATGAGAAGTTTGGTTTAATTTTGAGTGTTTCTAAATATGTTAAAATAGTATATGAAAGTGGATGGACTTGAATTTATTCTGTTTTTAACCACCAAATTATTTTTTAGATTTCAGTTCATAAAAGCAAAAATGCAAAACTGAAAGAAGTCAAACTTCCCAATTTGCTGCTTAAAGATCCTAAGAATGTACATGTACAAGGCAATTCACAGATCTCCCTTAATCAAGTGATTAATTCTATCACAGTTTGAGGTAAATGGGAGAGATAATTCTTTATTACTCATGAAGAAGCAGAGACCACTAGTAAGATCTTCCTAGATGCCACACTGATTCAGATATTCCGGTACTGTTCTAAATCTTGTTCTGCTGCTAATTCTAAATTTAGTGTTCATATCTCTAGTCTTACCTAGTTAAAGATTTTATTTCTTCTCCCAGGAATTTACACATCAATTGCTTGAGGAAATGTGAAAGCTATAGCAAGAAGTAGTTGCAAAATTAGTTATTAAATTTGAAATAAATACAATCTCTAGGAAAACTAAAATTTCTTGGTGATACTAAGTGGCAATAATTTGTGCCTGCATTTTATGGAATTAACAAGGTAATGAATGATGTTGTTTAGAATATTGTGGCAGGGACCAGTTTTGCTGCTGATGTGAGTGGGAAGATGCTTTTGACATAGTTTTGTATTAGTGAATTGGCTTGGTACATCAGCAACTGAAATTGCTGGCACAGTTTCATTAAGTCCTTTTCAAAATTCATTTCAAGACATTAACTTATGTTTTAGATGTTATTTATTATTGTTTAAACTTGTATTTGGATTTTATTATTTTATTAGGTATTAATCTTATTACATGCTGTATATTAATAATTATCTTGTTATTAAATGTTGTTTCTTGGTATTAAAGGAGAGAGTACACACATAATTTATTGTAAATTTCAAAAACGAAATGTCCTCACTGAATAAGTAAAAATGCTTGAATCGTTCCACATCGGCTTAAATCAGGTGAATCTGTAGAAGTTGTTGATCACTTCAAGGATTATTTCCTTCTCTTGTCTTCAAAATATTGGCTTGATGAAAATGGGCATGCAATAGGTTGAGGGGTGTTTTTCAACTATATTGATATTCCAAATACTCCTGCACCTTGCACAAAGGGCAAATAGGATAACCACTAAGCTATATTGCCTTATTGGCATTAATATTGCAATTTTTGTTCCACCAACATGGTATTGAGATGTCTACATGTATGTGCACAAACACACCAGAGGAAACTATTTACTGCTATGGTAAACTCTGCTACGGTGAAATCTGTACTTCTGTAGCAAGCAAATTAGGAAAAGTTTTGAGGCGACATCCAATGCCAATTTAAAACAGCTTCCTATTTAATTTATTTGTTATCCTTCAACAGGTAACTGACCCACTGGGATGCATGAGTATAAACCATGTGACATCCTTGTGGCCAACTACTCTTTTTGTGTCATGCAGGTTCTAAATATTGATGTTGTTTTAATATGCTCTATCAATAAAATATTGATAGAGATTTCATGAAAAAAACCTTTTTTGTGAAAGAAGCAAAGTTATTACAAAACTCACTGATTTTTGCACATGAATGAGCCTCTTTAACTTGGCAGGGAAATCATCATAGCTAAATGTTCACTGTGTTTGTTTTTTATCATAAAATACAGGCCTTTTCCTCCCTGTTTATCAAGTGTGTACTATAATTAAAAACTAAAGTTGCATGCTTAACACACTTCCAGCTCTGTCCATTTTATTTCTGTATGCTAGTGGATGGCAAAAAAACAACCCCTGGTATCTTTGCTGGTAATTAAGGAAATCTGTTAAGGGTGGAAAAGAACCTACTGGAAGTATAAATCCTAGTATACTATTCCACATTATTGATTATGTAACTTTGTTGTACATATTCCATATAGTACTTATGTTTTCTTTGAAATACTTTGCTTAGTAAGCAAAAAAGAGCATAAATTCATACACTTTGCCATAATTCAAATTTCCCAATTCAAATAAAAATATTTTTGTATTCTCTGCTCTAAGTCAAGAATGGACAAGAATGTGAGAGAATGTCAATGGGTGCAGAGCCTGTTGTATATTGTTTTCATTGTACACAGAGATAAGTAGAATAATAGGAATGGAATTAGTTTTGACTTTCATGGCTTTTTGTTGTGTTATTTTTTCACTTGGACTAAATTTGTTTTTGTAAACCGAAACAACCTACTGGAACAGAAATGGAGTTCAGCAGAAACTTTTTCTCAAACATATCCACTGTAATGGAATTTATGACAGATTATTTTTTTAAGCCCAGGGCAGAATTTTCTACCAAAATAACACAGGCCTTTAAATATTCAGTTGCCTGTTGACCAGGGTTTTGTGTTTTCATGCTGTCTGTTTAAATATGAGTATTTAATCTGTGTCAGCCATTTCCCAAGTGTGGGAAGCTCAGCTTCATTGCTAGTGCCATGAATGGGAGTAGCTTTTCTTACTCCTGTGTGAGCTATTTGACTTCTAATTAGTCCAGCAGACAGATTAGAGAGTTCCACAGTGAGATATTCACCTGATGTGTCAGGAAACCAACTCTGAATTTGTCTAGGTACCACTGCTACCTGTTATATAGCCAGTGGTGATTCCCATTTCCTGAAATAGATGCTTCCAAATCTCATGTCCAGTTATGTCCAATTTTGAAATGTTTTGTTGCTATTATTAATGCATTACATTCAGAGAGCTGCTGTCTTACACATAGTGGGGTAGTTCAAGCACGGAGAGCTTGCAAGTCGCTCAGGATAAGCAATTGCTTAGTGTTAGATCACACATTTAGGATATTGCAAAACAGCGACACGAATTTGCACCTGATTTTATAGGTGTTAGAGGAGTGTTCTAAATTTATACACCAGACCAATACTGATTGATTTCCATTAACACCTGTGATGGCTATGCTGTTTTGGATTACTTTATGCCACTGGCTCATTGCAAATCTCTGACTGTAAGAGAGAACTTGCTAGGCTGTCTGCTCACTTTGATGCTTTTAAGAAATTATGTGGTATCCATAGATTTATGTGATATATGGATTGTTGCTTTTTACTGTATTTTTTAAGATAATTTTGCCATGTTACTGAGTTTACTCCAGCAATAAGCTAACTTCAATTTTTTACATATTTTGAGAAAAAATAGGAGAACAAGAATTTTAAATTGTCAGAAGTATTGTCTGGCTATTCTACATAATTTCATGTTTTCTTAGGACAAAACTGTTTTCTTATTTACAGGCTTCAACTGTTTTGCGTATTTTTAATAGTATACTTTTATATAGCAGTTATAATACTCAAGTACATTTCTCTGCAATGCATTGATCTGAGATAGTACTCTTGCTGCTTTGTCAGATTTGTCTCAAGAGCAAAGGTTGAACTCCCTCTTAACAATAAAATACATTTACAGATCTGCTCTTTCCAACCTTTGCCACTCTTCTCAAGGGAATTAGAAACACAAATTAAGCCTGATGAGCAGTGGTTCTCCAACTCTCATTCTTCAGAGCTGTAGAGTGGGCAAACAACCTTTATGATTTCTTGTAGCACCTCTTCTGAATTTTATTGCTGTGGAAAATAGTATCATGCACATTGGAATTTGTGAACATTTGTCTTTCCACTGATTTTAGCGTACAGCACAAGCGATTCCCAATGAGAGAGCACCTAGAGTTTTGAAACTACATGTGCAGTAGGAAATATTGCTTGAAGAAAAGATGTGAACTGGAGACTGGAAATTTCTGCCCTAAGATCTATCAACTATTTTCTGAACCACAAAGCAGAGAGCTGTTTATGTTTGTTACTACTTTGTAATTCCTGTTGGCAGTGACATGCAGACTATGAAATGTGTTAGGCTTGATTTACATAAATCAGAAGGTTGTCAGCATCTTCCTTTTAGATGTCTATTTGCCTTAAAATCCAAATGGGTGACCTCACTGTAACACAAATAAATAGTGTTAGTAAATGTTATTATAAATTTCTTATATTACTGAACATACAGATGGAAATGCAAAGTTAAAATTTGTGATATTCCTTCTTACATACACTGTGCTTTGTTACCAATCTCCCAGATTTTTAAGGCCTTTTTTCATTATCAAAAAAGTTTTGATGTCTGTATTTCAAAATGCTTCATCATATTCTGTACCCATGGTCTTCTGTCTAAAATAAAAGTTCTGTATTGATATACCTCATTGTATCAATACAGATATAAAGTTGAGGCCCTCTAGATGTTCATCTTAATGAAACAGAAAAGAGAGGAACTATTTTACTCTCTGAATTCAATGGTTATTCCTCTGTGTTATCAATGATCAGGAATGGCAGATATATCGTAGGAAACGTGAAGGGAAATCAGGAAAATATTGGAATTTGGAAAAATTCTACATAATTTTGTGACAGCAAAGAACATCTGTTCATATTAGTAGCAAACTAGATGCAGCAGACACAACATCACCAGCAGATCAAAGGATGCGATTGTCCTGCTCTGCTCTGCACTCATGTGGAGTCACACCAAGTCCTGTGTACAGCTTTGGATGCCACAGTATAAGAAGGATATCAAGCTGTTAGAAAGCATCCAAAGGAGGGGTAAAAAGATGCTGAAGGGCCTTGAGAGGAGGCCATACAAGAAGCAGCTGAGGTCACTTTGTCTGTTCAGCCTGGAGGAAAGCAGACTGTGGGGAGACCTCATTGCCATTACAACTTCCTCATGGGGGAAGAGGAGGAGCAGGCACTGATTTCATCTCTGTGGGGACCCGAGAAAACAGCATGAAATTGTGTCAGGGGAAATTTAGGTTGGATATTAGGAAAAGGCTCTTCACCCAGGAGTGGTCAGGTACTGGAGCAGGCTCCCCAGGGAAGTGGTCACAGCTCCAGCCTGTGCCCTGAGGCACAGGGTGTGACTCTTGAGGTGTCTTGTGCAGGGCCAGTAGTTGGACTGCATGATCTTTTTGGGTCCCTTCTGACTCAGCATATTCCATGATTCTCTGATCTTTTTCCAGATTTCAGAATAAATAGTTTCCCATAAAGTGCAAAATTTTGTTTGAAATCTTAAATTTTGTATAGCTCTAAGATGATTTGCATTGGTCTGTCAGAGGTATGGTTATCAAAATGACAAAATAATTGGTTTGTTACCACTACTATATATAACATACAGCAAGCTGAATATCTATAATTTTCATTACAAAAGCATTGGTGTGTCACCTTTCTGTATTTGGATGGCCGAGTGTTGAGGTACAAGTGGATGGATTTCCATGTTCGGGTCTGGTTTTAGTGTTCTCCTCAGTAGATTCTATCTGTTACATGAAATCATCCCGTCAACTTTCCAAACAAACTAATTAGCTCTGGAATTTTTAAAGGAAGTCTTCTTTTCACACTTACGAATGTGCCCTTATCAAATTCTGCCTCTTCTTGCTTTTAAAATAAAAAGCAAGAAATGAAAGTACTGAAAAGATTGTGCTTGTAATTAAAAGTAATTTTTAAATAAACTCAGAAGATTGTTTCTAGAAATCAAAACATCTTTATGGTCCCATTTCTCAGGAAAGAAAGACAAGTGACTGGGATCCTGTACACTTTACTGTAGTCTACATTAATTGCCTTCTATTAAAAAATGACAAAGACCTTTTTGAAAGGGAATCTGGC
>VYXD01008723.1:381971-456535 GCA_013397195.1 Hylia prasina
ATCATATTCTGTACCCATGGTCTTCTGTCTAAAATAAAAGTTCTGTATTGATATACCTCATTGTATCAATACAGATATAAAGTTGAGGCCCTCTAGATGTTCATCTTAATGAAACAGAAAAGAGAGGAACTATTTTACTCTCTGAATTCAATGGTTATTCCTCTGTGTTATCAATGATCAGGAATGGCAGATATATCGTAGGAAACGTGAAGGGAAATCAGGAAAATATTGGAATTTGGAAAAATTCTACATAATTTTGTGACAGCAAAGAACATCTGTTCATATTAGTAGCAAACTAGATGCAGCAGACACAACATCACCAGCAGATCAAAGGATGCGATTGTCCTGCTCTGCTCTGCACTCATGTGGAGTCACACCAAGTCCTGTGTACAGCTTTGGATGCCACAGTATAAGAAGGATATCAAGCTGTTAGAAAGCATCCAAAGGAGGGGTAAAAAGATGCTGAAGGGCCTTGAGAGGAGGCCATACAAGAAGCAGCTGAGGTCACTTTGTCTGTTCAGCCTGGAGGAAAGCAGACTGTGGGGAGACCTCATTGCCATTACAACTTCCTCATGGGGGAAGAGGAGGAGCAGGCACTGATTTCATCTCTGTGGGGACCCGAGAAAACAGCATGAAATTGTGTCAGGGGAAATTTAGGTTGGATATTAGGAAAAGGCTCTTCACCCAGGAGTGGTCAGGTACTGGAGCAGGCTCCCCAGGGAAGTGGTCACAGCTCCAGCCTGTGCCCTGAGGCACAGGGTGTGACTCTTGAGGTGTCTTGTGCAGGGCCAGTAGTTGGACTGCATGATCTTTTTGGGTCCCTTCTGACTCAGCATATTCCATGATTCTCTGATCTTTTTCCAGATTTCAGAATAAATAGTTTCCCATAAAGTGCAAAATTTTGTTTGAAATCTTAAATTTTGTATAGCTCTAAGATGATTTGCATTGGTCTGTCAGAGGTATGGTTATCAAAATGACAAAATAATTGGTTTGTTACCACTACTATATATAACATACAGCAAGCTGAATATCTATAATTTTCATTACAAAAGCATTGGTGTGTCACCTTTCTGTATTTGGATGGCCGAGTGTTGAGGTACAAGTGGATGGATTTCCATGTTCGGGTCTGGTTTTAGTGTTCTCCTCAGTAGATTCTATCTGTTACATGAAATCATCCCGTCAACTTTCCAAACAAACTAATTAGCTCTGGAATTTTTAAAGGAAGTCTTCTTTTCACACTTACGAATGTGCCCTTATCAAATTCTGCCTCTTCTTGCTTTTAAAATAAAAAGCAAGAAATGAAAGTACTGAAAAGATTGTGCTTGTAATTAAAAGTAATTTTTAAATAAACTCAGAAGATTGTTTCTAGAAATCAAAACATCTTTATGGTCCCATTTCTCAGGAAAGAAAGACAAGTGACTGGGATCCTGTACACTTTACTGTAGTCTACATTAATTGCCTTCTATTAAAAAATGACAAAGACCTTTTTGAAAGGGAATCTGGCACTCTTTCCACAGAAAAGATGGCAGACACCCTACTCTGCTGATTTCTTGACACTTCTAATTACCTGTATTCATTTGAAATCGTTTCCTTTGTAGTGAGTTATTGGCATGATTTTCAGAGAACAAGAGGAAAATGGAAAACATTTTAGCAAGTTAAGAAAAAAAAAATCAACAGTATCATTGTTTGCAGCTTTTGTTGAAACTAGGTACGTGAGTCATTTGAGGGACACGAAGGTAAATGAAAGGTTATACTTTGCCCTGCACGTTGTCGCTGGTATTTGTAATGTCAATAACTGTAGAAGGTTGTCAGGAAACTGGAGAGATAAAGGTCAATAGCAATGACAAATATATCATTGTATGTGTTTGAATATGCAATATCAGCCTAATCTCACGGTGGAGGTTTTCACACCCTGGAAATATCAATCAGGTGCTGTATCAGAACTATCCACTGTTTTCCATGTACCAAGAATTAAATGGGAGATCAGTTGATTTAAGTTTTAGCATGTTTACCCTATTTTTTTTCCAGATTGCTTTCTGTATTTAGTACAGAGAAACAAGTTATTATCTCAAATATAGATTTGCCTGAAATAAAATACAAAGATTTTTTAAAAAGAAAAGGTATTCTGGTTTCCTTAATTTGTTACAGGACATTGAATATTAATTTCTCTATAAAATCTGATATTGCCACCATTTTCAAAATATTTTTGCACACAATATCCTTTTGTAGTTATGTGCACATCCTTTTTTTACTTTTTTGTATACAAGAACAGGCAACAGCATCTCATGTAATCTAATTCTTACAAGAATAGACCATTATTTTTTCCAAACTATGCTGAAATTTCAGAGCTCTTAAATTAAAAGCAACTATGGCCTACAGTTAAATGAATGTGTAAAGGAATAATCCTTCTGAGAGAATTACAACTAAACATACCAAAGCACAAGATTCTTAATTGTTTCAAATGTGTATCCTGATGTAGGAAAAGATAAATTTGACCTATAGGGGAATACCAAATGATGAGTTGTTACATTATTATGTGACTTTCTGAGATTATGAAAGAACTAAAAATCAAGAGATGAAGAACAAGGAAAGAATTTACATCAGAGAGACACAAGCCATTGAAAGTAAAAAGAGCAATTCACTGACAGTCTTGAGGTAGGAAGGCAGGGAAGAGACAAGGCAGTGAGAGGATGAGTTTTGAGAATAGCAGGAAGTATTGCAGCAGAATGGTCTTGCTTGAGAGACAATTGGAAGAAATAATAAAGCGTTTTAAAAAGTGGCTGTGGTAAGCTAAGGGAAAAGTGAGTACAAATCATTCACTTCTTAAAGATGTGAATTCCAATATAGTGAAAAAAATGCTGAAAATGCAGTAAGGCACAAAGGTGGTGTTAGAGAAGGAGACAAGCATCAGCCTTCTGAAACATCTCTGAATCTAACTTTTTAAAGAAATAAACCAAGTATAAAAATGTTTACTAACCCTGAATTAATGAGTTCACTCTCCCTGCATGTGAATTCCTTTTACAAGATGTACTTTGAACATTTATACTGATAAAATATCACTGGTGTAGTGTCCTTAAAATTCTGAGACTTTCAACACAAAACTATAAGAACTTCAGAGTAATTTGCTGTTGAGTGTCTTGTAGTTTCAGACTTTGTTTATTGTGGTTTACATATTTAGTGACTAGTTTAAGTACCATCAGCGACTTCTGAGCACATTCTGCCTTTTAGGATTCAGGTTTTAATTTAGTAAAAAATGTATTTAATTACAGTTTGAGAATGCATCATAAGTCTGCTGTTCTGCATTTCACTAAAGAGTACTTTTGTTGTGTTATACAACCCTTCAGAGAGTTTGCGGAAGTGCTTGAAGAAGTACACTGTTAGCTGAAGTGTTTTGCCTGGGTCATTTTCTGTAAGTCCTTTTGACCCCAAAATACATTTTTTTCCTGAGAGTAAACATCTTAGCTGAGTTTCCAAGGACTTAATAATGACTCCTATTGCATTCATGAAGGTGAATACATCCCTGCCTAGTTTTAAATCGTCTGTCACCCAGGTAGTTTGAAACATTTTTTCAAAAGCAAAACATTCCATCTCATAAGAAACATTTCAAAAATATCACAGATTAAGGCAGTATCATGTTTTTCAGTCATGTAGTATGTGTATTTACCTTGAGGGTTGTTTCATTAAACCAGGTATTGAAGTGCTACACCAGTTACATTTTTTTTACAGTGCTACATGAGAAATGGGCTTGTAGTTCTGGACTGTCCCTTGTCTATGCTGTTGACCTATGAATTTTAGTGTGTGTTGAAGTTTTTGTCTTCTCTGTTCTTATGGTGTCTGATAAAAATTCTTAGACATTTAGAGTTAGTTTAGATGGTTCTCTTTTTTCTTTCCTCACTTTCTCTCTCCCTTCTGCCTTCCCTCTCTCCTCCCCTCCTTTCTCTCCTACCCAACACTCTCCCTTTCATCTCCTCCATTTCTGCAACCTCCACACCACGTTGGCTCTTTCTCTCCTTTCAGTGTTACAGTAAAGAATTATCTTTCCAAGCACAGGGCGTTTGTCTACCTCTCCTATGTATTTGTTCCACATACATTGCTTCATTAGACTTCCTCACTCTCTCTTGCTCACACATACAGATGTGTTAGTTAAGTTTTCCATTTGAAAAAAGTCCCATCCCTTATTACAGAACAACACTTCGTAGATTTACTGTTTTCAAACAAATGCTTAATTATATTATTGTCTAAGTTCTGATATGTGCTCAGGCTCATGATGCTGCTGTGAGATGACTACAGTTATAAGGGTGTGAGGAGAGAATTGCCTTGCTCTTTTAAATCTGTGTTTTAGCATTCTAGAATTGGGATATCTTTCAGCAATTGCAACCTCTTTGTGTGTTTTTGCAATCAAGGAAAACAAAAAATAGTTCACAATATTTTCCATAGCTAGTGGATAATCTCTTATGTATTGTGAAATGCATGGTTGAGGATTAGATGCTCCCAATACCTAGATAATTTCTAGGTTGAAATGCATTGCTTTGGAAATGAAAGATATTTAAGTACTTCTGAAATAGACATTTTCTTCCTATACTCACGTGAGCTGAAGGACCTATAAACCCAGCAGATTCCTTTGATATATTACCTTTGAATGTTTTTATACAAGCCATGAAAGTTCTGTAACTACAAGGATCTGAACCAAACTTTCTAATCTGTGGGATATAATTTGGAGTCCATGGCTGATCTAAATGAAGAAAAAAAATATATAATTTCTATCTTGTTACCTTTTTTTTTCCCTGGATAGGTAATGCTGTACTTTTCTTTACTTTGCAGGGATTCAGCATATGAAGACTCGAATCAATTATGAGCTTTTGAGGAGCACTGATTTGCTCTTGAGTAAAGGGCATGTGACCATACATAGGCCATAAAGAGCAAATTTTTCCTAATCATTTTCTAAAGTCCTCAAATTCTAGACATTTATTTCTTCTTCTTCATAAATCTCACAATATCATACATTATCTAATAATTTTTTCCAGGTAAACTACCAGTATTATAAAGGTCAGTTTGTATGTTTTCATTAATGTGTAATGGTGACTACCTTTTGGCGTTTAAGAACATCACAGTACTGTAAAAGTGTTGCAAATAAATCTTTCACACATGAATTTATTCTTGTTAAAGCAAAAGTGGTGCATATTTTAAAATACATGGATATAAATATAAAAGACCTAAAAATAGACTCATGCAAGTGTCTCCCAGTTTCTATGTTGCTATTTAATGCAGAATTTTAAAACCCTCACATGTGAAATGATTTTTATTTAGAAATGCGTATTTGTGATTTCTTTTTTGACAAAGAAAGGCCTTTTGTTCTGGTTTCTTCAGCAGAACCTCATTTTGTGACTTTCTACTGTCCCCTAGTGGCATTTTAATCTTTGTAACTATTGTGGTATTGCCATTCTGTATTGCTTCTGTGCTTTTCTGTTTCCTTGAGTCTATCATTAACAAACATTTAAAATACTATTAAACAACCCATCAACTGACTGTGGAAGCAATAACGTTGCTCTTTAGCCCAACCGGTCCTTTCAGATATTTAAAAATGATATAAACAAAGCCAGCAACCATATGCTATCTATATAATGCATTACTTTGTTACAGTAAACATTTCAGATTTGCAGAATGTTAACACAAACCTGATGAAAGAAAAATGTTATTAGTTGTGACGAGCCTATACATACCCTACAGTAGCTAAAATGTAATTTGTGAGAGGTTAGAGAATTATTGTCAGTAGTCTTAGGATGAGCATGTATTCCAGCTATTCTTTTTATTTTCTTCTCTTTAAACTCACACTGCATTTCCATTAGATTATTAGCAAATTTAATATACACCACAGTGTCACTTTTACATAAAATATTAATATATTACAGAGAAGTACCACATTAGTAGCTATCTCAACTGATAGCTATTGAAAATGGACTTAAGTTTTCCATATGTTCTCTATGGATACACACATTTAAAAGGTTTGTTGTTCTTAAATGCAGAGTTGCCTGTTCTTATTTGTGGGTGTATTTGTGTACATGTTCTTCCTTCACAGTGAGAGTCACGTACATTTTCTCGATTTAACCTAGTTTTTGATTTGGGTGTGCTTGGTTTTTTAGTTTTTTTTGGTTTTGTTTTTTTATTTTGTGTGCAACCAGAAGCAAACTACTATGGTCCCTGCTGTTACAAGCTTCAGTGATTAGTTCTCCCATGCTAATAATAGTTTACATTTTACACTGAATATAAGAATATTGCTTTATCTGAATTTATATATATATAAATATGTAGAAAAAGACTGCATGATACAGACAGTTATATATACTTTTTTAACAGATAAGTCATGTTTAACTTAGGAATTAAGATCTTCCCTGGATTTGGAAAATCTGAACAAATTAATTGGTAATTCATTTAGTGTAACCAATGACATTTTGAAGGAAGGTGCAAAAACCTACTTTGATATTTTCAAAATTGTAAATGCACACACATACACAGACACATGTATTCAAAATTAAAAGAATGAGAACCTCTTTAAGCGGTCAGGTTTTTGGGTTTTTTTTAATCTTTCTATAAGATTGACAAAATTGAGGTCAGTACAAGAAATGCCTGTTTAATATCTGCCATACTATTTTTAGTTGATAGCTATAAAAAATGACAGCACTGCAAGTACAAGGTATTGTGAAATTTGGCCCATTAACCCAGCATTTTAGGAATCAAAGAGATATATATTGCATTAATGACTTCTTGGCACTGTCTACTAGAGTATTATGGTTGCAATAACTACTGCACTAAAACTGCTGTTTTACACTTTTATCTTGAACTGGAGCAAAGGCAGAAACCCTTCAGCCGTCATATTTTCTTTAAATGGTTCATTGTATGCTGTATGCCTTGGTTTAAAAATAAGAAGGAATGTACTATGAGAATTTTTACAATTTATACTCTTGAAAAGACTAGAAGGATTGGTGCTAGGTTTTGAGCCTTGTCTGTCTTCAGTAGTCATAGTGCAATTCTGTGTAGATCTGTTTATCCATCCTTAGGTTTAATTAAGATATCCCAAAACAAAGCCCTGGAGTGCTGTCGCTTTGGGCACAAACACAAAAAATGCAACCAATGTTAACATTCTGCTTAGTATCATTTTTCAGATGTAGAAAAAAGACATTTTAAAGCTCACAGATTATACAAGAAGGCTTAAAATATGTTCCCCTTTATTTCTATGTTTTCATATGATGTGGTACAGCTTTCCAAATTCCCTCTTTGATTTTATTATTTTCAAAAAGTAATATCTTAAATTAAAATGGAAAACTTTTAGAGCTTCTGTTTTTGCAAAGTTTTGTGTTCATTTTTTACAAAAATCCTTCAGTAAGCAGATTTGTATAAAATAGAGCTGCTATTTGTAGAAAACACTGAACTGCTTTGACAGGCTAAAACTGATTATAAATCCTTCTTTGAGATGTGTAGCTTTGTTTTAGCAAAACATATCTTGTTCACAACCTTAGTTTAAAAGACAAAATTATCTATATCCATTTTATTTGAAGTTTGTATGTTTATGGTTTTAAAAAATCCCCTGAAAAAGGTTTTGCCTAATTATTACTAAGATACTACAGAAGATGAAAAATAGCTGTTTTCACTGTATTGCACTAGAACAGTGTAAGACTATCAGTGGCCTACTTCCCCAAAATTAGTTTTTTCCATAACATCTAATAAAGCTAAGTAGTCTCACATTTTACAACTTAGGAGACTATCTAAACAGAATGAACAGATTTATAGGGTTTTTTTTAGTATGTGTCACTTGCGTTACAGTTTACTTTTGCTTTTGAAGCTTATGTGACATTCTTGGTAAAAATATATAGTCAGAAATCTCATTAAAGTCCTTCATAAAATACAGTCTCAATAGGGTTGTTACCTGTCTCCAAAAATGCGGGAAAACTGCCCAAATCCATGTATGTGTGCATTATATTGCTTGGATTTTATGTTAATCTTTTTATTAGTATTTAGAAAACAAATTGAAACACCTGCAGATGAAAATGTAAAGGATGTTTATATAAATAATTACTCAATTCACAGCTAGGTTAAGTAATTAAGCATATTGTCACTGTGCAGTATTTCAGACAGCAACAGGTAAATGTTGCCATGTCTAAAATGGTAATTATTTTCTTCCATCACTGAAAGAAATGTTTATGGTGGTGAAATAAGTATTAAGTTCTTGGAATGTGGAATGTTGTGTTTTCTGAAAACCATTTTTCTGTAAATTAGGTGTATATAAAAGGTCATATAGAATTCTGAGTATCTTTTCTGAAAATACACTGTTATGTTCTAAGAAGAAATGCAGTTATAGACATGTATGTTAAATCCAGCTGGGGAAAAGTGCCTCTGTGTGTGTGTGTTTAACACGACATAGCTTTTGCATATATTTTTAATGAATCAAATTTATATGAATTGCAGAATGCTGAAGAGATAAAACTGATCCTATATTTAACTGTTTTATGTGTTCTTTCATATTTATGGAAATATTTTGATGATTCTAAACTATGAAGGAAACCTAAACTGACACTGCCTTCTGGACCTGTCCTATTAATCAGGTTAGTGTAAAACTGTGGAATAAGGAAATGCCTTGACCGTAGATATCACTCAGCCATAGAATTCAAGTAGATCTCGAATTTCAAGATGCAATCAACAAACAGGAATTTTAGATGGACAGACAACTCTGATAAGATTACGTTTTAGAATAAGATTTTTTGAAATGGCTAAAGTACTAGTGTAAGGTGAATTGTGAGAAAATTATGTTTCCTTACACACTGACTTCATTTCACATGCACACATATGCACAAAATTCTATAGATTTTTAAAAATATGTTTGCTGTAACCATTTTTAAATAGTAAAAGTCAATATGTAGCTCTTAAACATTGAAACAAATAATTGCTATAAATATATCTTTTGACAGCTTGCTTTCGACTAGGCTGGCATGGCATTGAAAGAATAAAATGATACAAGCTAATATGTTAATACTAATCATATTTATGTTGAAGAGGAAATTGAGATAACTTGGAAGGGTTAAAAGTCGGCTGGTTTCTTTCCAGATGTATCTTTAGGAGGTTTTTGTTGTATCTGCCTGAATATTAAGTCAGCAAAGTAAAAGTGGCAAATGGTTACTGTAGTATGCCAGCAAATTGCGTATGAAACAAAGAATTACTAGGTTGAAACTAGCTGATAAAGAATTATTGCACAGACAAAGCCATTTAAAATTTGCAGCTCCAACCAGACAATTTTTTATGTTTTACAAAGAAGTACAATTACATTTTGAATGACCTTATGCCACAATGATGATATAAGGAACAGATTTGTCTCTGCTCTTGGGTCTAGCTTGTATATCCCATATTCATCAGTACGTTTCAGTTGGTGTAGCTGAGATTGTCTATCTTTGTCAATTTTAAGATATGAATTAAAGTCAAATGTCTTTCAAATGTGATACTGTACTTACTCTGTTCAAATAATAGAAATAATTTATTGCAGTAATCTGGATTTATGTCTTGGTTAGTTAGAGTAAATATATGGCCTCTATGGGATTCCCTTTTGCCCCTTAAATTCCACAGTGCTTTAAAAATGTATTTTTGAGTTAGACAAAGTTTAGTATGTTTAAAAAAAAAAGAAAAAAAAAAACCAAAACCCTTTAAAATTTATACAAATGAGAAATGAAACTCAAAAACAGTGTTGGCAAGCTACACAATTTATTTCAAATATCCCTTACAGTTTTAAGTATAGCAGTTAAGATCAGCTGATAAGACATTTGAAAGCTAAAAGGCTGAAAATCTATATATTAATTATATATTTATTATTATAATCAGAATATTAAAGGCATTTGAAAAGTTTTCTCTACCTGTACATCTTTTATTATTCAGTTTTGAACTACAATTTTCTGTTTATATTTGTGGTATTAAAATATTTTTTGTGATCTATATTATTCTGGAATTTTTACATCCTCCTTCCTGGAATGTTCAAGATAAACCTACACCTATTCCTCTGCCCATATTAATGAACCAGTACAAAACTGGAGATATTAAAGAAAATTATCATATTAATTGACAACAAACTTGTAGTTTATTGCAATGGGAAATATTAAGTGTTCCGCACTTTTTAGGGGAGTCTAGTTATGATTTTTTTACTTACAAAATCTGATGCATGTAAAAATGTTAACTCTCACTAAGTCAGTCATTGCTTTTTACAGACAAAGTTTTTCAACAAAATGTATAATGAGAGAAAAGTGATGAGAGAATACCCTTTTTTAGAGGAAATCTAGACTGTTATGCCTATCAAAACAGTAGCAGCCTTTTTTTATGGTTTTGTATGTTCTGTAAGGTAAGTACAATTTATGGAATAATTGGAGTATCTGCATATATAATCATAATTAACCTTAGTTTCTGAGGTGGTGAGGTAGTTGCAAATAGTGCTTTTCAATTGGGAAATGAGTCTTTTAACTTATTTGAGCCACATACCTGCAGTTATACATATATGTATAAATGTATATTTATATACCCTTATAAACAATAAATACATATTTTGAAAAGACTTGGTCTTTTTATTTTTTTTTAACTTAGTGGGATAAATTGTACCTTTGATCCTGTTAGTTCAAGCTAGGATAAAGATACTGCTTCATATTAGTAGTCTTGCACTACCTGTTTGTACCTATAACATTAGTGTTGTGTCTACCGCAGCGCATAGAAAGTTTAAACACAAGTTGATCCCCTAAATAAGCACATATTAAGTGAAAAAGCATTTTTAATTTATTGGGCAGTTCTGTACCTGGGTATGCTTTTAATTAAACACTAGTCCATAAATAAGCAAATAATAGAAGTTAGCAGAGAAGCAGTTGATCTAAGTCGTGACAGTAGCTCATTTATCTTTGTCCTAACAAGACAATAGGAAATGACACTAAGCCGTTGTTTTCTATGCATTAAGATTTCCTTCTTAAACAAATGCAATTGAGGCAGTTTGTTTTTCAGCGACAGCCCAGCACGCAATGCCAGTGGCCAGAGTTTTGTCTTGTCTTCATCCAGGGAAGGATTAATCTTTGTGATGGTGCAAACAAAATGTATGTCTGAGGTCAAAGTGCAGGTTGCCTTTTGGGATCTGCATTACATTAATGTCATTTTTGGGTTCCTGACGTTAATCAAAACCAACACCATAAAGCGTCACTTAGCTAATTTGTGTATTATTGTCAATGTTACCATTAATTATGCGTTTGTGAGGAAAAAGAGGATTAATGAGATGTCACAGGTAATTTACAATGATCAGGCTCCCCAGGACATTAAGAAAACACTAGCTGTGTACGATTACCATTCAAACATAATAGTACTCACGCAGGAAAGCTTTTGTTAAGTCTTTGAACCAAATTTTTTACTGGTATGAAATGTATTTTATATTGTCTGTAGAAGGTTTATTTTAATGCAAAAACAGTGTAGCAGTTTGGGTTTCTTTACTGAACTCTCTATTGAAGATATTAATAAAAATCTGGTGCTATGTTTTAAATGGACAAGCCTGGAAAAAATCTGCTTGTGATTATTGTGAGATACTCTTTTCACTGAAAAATTTCTACAGGCAACATTAATAAGCACAAAATCTCATTAGAAGTACAAGATTATCAAGTGGTAATACCATCATTAATGCAGTTACTATCCTGTGATGCTTTGTATGTTCTACAGAAGCAAAAACTCCCAGTATGTTTGTGTATTTACAGGATATGTATCAAGTACCACTTGTAGGAGGTGAAGTCAAACTTCACATGAAATGAGTTAGTCCATTCATTAACTAATGATCCTATTTATTCCATTAATACTGCTGGTTTTTAAACTGTATTACTGATTTATTAATGCATTTTAATACAGATTTTATAGAAAAGTTGCTTGTTGGACAATAGGTCAAAATTTGATCCCAATTAACAGTAGTTCCAGAAGACAAGGGATTAATTTTACTTAATTTCATAATTGTCCATGTAGGGCTCATTTCTGGTAGAAAACTGAATCTGTATTGATTTCAATTAACTTACTGAACTTGAATCCTCTTGAACAAGGTTTTCTAATACATCCAATATTGCTCTCTGCTTCTGACAGTGATTCCTTTATTACTTTTGTCGTGGTTTTGCCCCAGCTGGCAATCAAGCCCCACGCGGCCGTGTCCTCGCTCCCTCATCAGCAGAACTGGGGACAGAATCAGAAGGGTGAAAGCTGGAAAACTTGTGGGTTGAGATGAAGATAGTTTAATGGGGAATGCAAAAACTGTGCACACATAAGCAAAGAAAAACAAAGAATTAATTCAGTGCTTCCCATGCAGGCAGATGTTGAGTCATCTCCAGGAGAGCAGGAACCCGTGACACAATGATTACTTGGGAAGACAAACACCATCACTCCAAATGTCCTCCCTTTCCTCCTTCTTCCCCTCACTTTATATACGGAGTATGATGTCATGTGGTCTGGAATATCCCTTTGGTCAGTGGGGGCCACCTGTCCCAGCTGTGTTTCCTCCCAACCTCCCTTACCCTCTCAGTCTTCTCACCAGCCTGGCAGTATGAGAAGCAGAAAAGGCCTTGGCTCTGTGTAAGCCCTGCTCAGCAGTAACACCTCTACATTATCAATCCTGTGTTCAGCAAAACTTCATACTAGCTACTGTAAAGCAAGTTAACCCTACCTCAACCAAAAACAGGACATCTTTGAAATCTTGTGGAAACAAGAATATCTGAGAAGAAAACTATTCAAAATAAATTAGTTTTCTGTATCTCTCAGTGAATCCCTCATTATTTCCCTCAAAATTACCCTGGAATATGGAGGACAATTGTCAATGGTAATTCCAATCAGAAATTATTCTTGGTATAAATCATTTAATTTGATGATTTTTCCCCACTTCCCTATGATCTCACAGATTGTTTTATACAGGGTCTTAATATCTAATGTCTTCCCTTCAGTTAACCTAGCCCTGCTCTCTTATCATAAATTTTATCAGATTGCCTTATGGGCAAATATAGCACTTAGAAGATTAACTGCAATATAATAAATCCCTCTTCAAGCATATTTATTGTAAGTTAAAAGCTGAAGCTTGGGAAACTAGTTCAAATTTTTATCCTTCTATAATTTCAAACTGTGGTGAGTTTAACAGTCTTCTTGTCTTAATGTCTTTTTGAAAAGAACTGTTGTTACTTTAATATTCAACTGGCTCTTTGCTTCTCTGTTGAATCTGCCAGGAGAAAGGGATTTTTTAAAAGGTATATAAGCAATTGCCATTAATACAAGTCTATATGCCACTCAGGGTCTCAGGTAGGACTGGGGCCCTACAGGCTGAAGGACTGCTCATATAAAACACTACTTCCAACCTGAACCCTAAGTCAAGTAGCTTCAGTCTGCTACTGCCAAGCAAGAGCCATAAACAACAGTGGGCAGGGACTAGATCTGGAGCTCACAGACTGACATATGAAGATAATGAAACCAATTCTGCATTTTTCTAGGTACACATTTATGAGTATGGTCTGGTTTCTAAATAAAACTCCCTTCAGGAAAAAAAAGGACATTTTTATTTTGATTTCCAATCCAGGGCATTAAGTTTATATAGAAGCAGAGTGTGTTACCTGCAGCTGTTGTTAACTGTTTGATACAGTATATTAGCTATGTTAAACAGTTTGAAATAGAATTCAGAAGATAAGTTGTTAAACACTATTTTAAAATAATTGGCATGATATTATATGAAAGCTAGAACAAAGATAAAGAGTGATTAAACAAGACTTTAATGTTAACAGCTAGATTTGGAAGCATTTATGTATAAACTGCATAAAAGCTTGTAGTTGGATATGCAAGATATCATGTAAAACTGTCACTTCTTCATGCAATTATTGATGATGAAGATACTGAGAAGTAAGTGCAAACCTGAGAATATAGCACTGCTGAATATTGGAACTGGGCAAGAATAGTGTAATGAATGATAGATCTGATGAAAATTGCCAAAAAGTTGCTTCTGGTATTATCAAGACTACTCAGTTGACAAAATTTGAATTTGTAGTGTTATTTTTTAGGGAGTGTTTACCCTTTTCCTTTTAGCAATTGAGGCTAAACAGATGCTGTCATGTCATGCAGCTGAAATGTGGAACTTGGAGATTCCATTCTATTTTAGGAAATTTCAGCTCACCTCTCAGGAAGAACCCAGAATTTGCTAAGTAGATAAAGCTTTGTGTGCAAGTATTCCAAGGAATTTGTAAAACTGCAACAAAAAATCAAGGGATGTTAGCATGCTCTTTAAGAAAGAAAGGAGGATTTAAATGTATGCTGTGAATGAGCTCTCAGATCCTTCTCATCTTTGCCCAGAATCCTGTTTCAAAAAGAATTTCCAGCCAGGTCAGTCTCCCTGTTTCACTGCTTGAGGCAGCTTAACTTAGATGTATTCATAAATAAAAAAGCATATAAGAGATTTGATATGTATGTACTACCTTAATGAGTGAGACATCTTCATTTGCTTTTGTATGAAAAAACCCCCCAAAATTAGTATAAATTATCTGAGAATAATGCATCACATAGAATTCTCCCTGTAGATGTGTGGGAGAATCTCAGAGATCTGAGGTGATACGGACCACATCCCCACCTCCCTTGCAGATGAGAGAATTTGGAACAAATCTCCAACATTTCGGATAAGAATTGTACCAATGAATAACTCCAAGGGTTTAGAATCTCTTCCCAATGTTTTTGAAATATTGTGTTGGTTACAAATGAAACAATTTCGTATTGTGATTTCATAAAGAAAAACAAGAATAAATATATCTGATGAATTAACAACAGCTTCTCTTAAGGAAAATAAAAATGAGTAGGGTAGCAAAATTTTACTGAATTTGGAGATCTCTGAATGTATCATTAAGGGACTTCTTGCATATTTGCTTACACCTCTCATTAATTGCTCGTGGTAAAATGTTCAGTCTGTTTTGGTCCAGAGACATGCTTTAAAAGCAAGAATTGATGTGTTTGTGACACCTGTCATTTGGGTCAGTTTAATGATTGCTTGGCAGAACGTAAGTCTGACTATCATCAGGAGTCTATTTAGATGGGGTTTTTTTGCTTGGTAATCCAAAGATTTATGTCAGGTTAGGAAAAACCAGGATGAAATCTAGATCAAATGTAGTTTTCTTGAGTTTGCTAGAAAATTCCATAAGATGCAAATCACAGGTTTTTCTCCTTCTAACTTAAGAAGGAAACTTAAGGTAAGAAAAATAGATTAAAGCAAGATAGTAACATGTCAAACTGCTTCAGGGGAAATCTACATATTTCTCTCCTCACTCTAGCTAAATACTAATGAGCTTATTAAAATTAAGTGACAAAAAAAAAAGATGCTTTACTTTCTCTATTTGACCTTTGTGCAGTGAAGGTAAACATACTGTATCTTTTGAATAATACATGCAAGACTATTTATTGAATACATTTTAAATTATTAAAATGGTATATACATGATTAAATGTTTTGATATAACTTCTGTTTATGAAAAAAACTTCAGTTCTCCTAGAACATGATCCTGGATTTTGAAATAAAAGAGGATATTATAAAATATAAGCTTCTGTATGTGGACCACTACACTTTTTCTGTGCTTACTTTCATGAAAGAGGTGAGTAATATATTTGTCTACAAGCTGCTGTATAAAAAAGCAATAAGAAATATTTTGGAGAGAAACTAATATCTGAAGACTAATTTTATTTGAATTTCTTTTTATGTGACAAGATAGAATTTCTGAGGTTACACACCATCAATTGAAATATTTAATTTATTAAAAAATGGAACACTGTCATTGCTGTTGTGTAGTATTCAGATTTAACAGATGAAAGCAGATTTCCTTAGCAAACATAAAGTCTGAGGGGACTTGTCTGTCAAGTCATGTCTGAGCTGGGTGAATACAGTACATTGTCACAATGTCCAAGAAACACTGATAAAACATAAAGAATTTGATAAATTTAAATAATTATCTACCATATTATTCATGTGCATTTTATGGATATTGAGGTGGCAAGTGCTTAGTACTCTTTGTTGGAGGTCATTAATACATGTTCCTCACCAGTATGAAACAAAAGCTGGTAAGGAGTACAAGAGGAAAGGAAGGAACACAGAGGACTAATTCTCACTCTTCTGTCCCTGATATCACTGTGTTTTATTGTGATGTAGGTGACTGGGCTGAAGTTTTCAGAAGGAGTAGAAAGCTGGCTTTTCTAAAATTAGGATGTTTATTACATGAACTACTTTTCTTATCAATGATCTATAAATAAAGCAGATTCATTGTAACTATATAATAAATGGTACAATTGCTATTATAATCTCCTTAATTCTTTGTCACGTGTTTAATATTATGTATGTATTTTAATGCCTGTGTTTCACAACAGTAATTATTTTAAGTAAGATGATTTGTTTGTGTTTTTAAAAATGCTGGTTTGAAATTAAAATTGACCTGTTCTCTAATGGAATTTAAGTATATTGTATCAACAAAATCCTAAAAAATATTTAAGCTTGTTAATTAAATTAATTTGTACAAGTAGTAAAAAAGACTGGGATATAATGATGTGGAAACTTCCCTTTCCTTAAACCATTGACTGAAAAAAATAATATAATCTTGTCATTTCTCAACCTTGTAAAGACCTCAGTTTTAATTTTTTTCAACTGGCAGGTTCTCCTAAAATGAGATGTAATACCAAAATACAATACAGAACCAGAGTCTGTGCTTGATTTTGAAATTATATGCAGTTTCTTTTAACTTGTTAACACAAACATAATCAGCATGTGAAAGTTGTTTTAGCGTTTGGTTACATTTGCAAATAAATTTGAATGCAGAAAAGAGTCATGAAATAGAGAGGCAAATAAAGCAGACTAACCTGCAAATTTAGTAGTCAAACAAGCAGTTGCAGGAAATTATTTTTGAAATTAATATCCTCCTGTAGCATACTCAATGGTATATT
Source organism: Hylia prasina (assembly GCA_013397195.1). NCBI lineage: Eukaryota > Metazoa > Chordata > Aves > Passeriformes > Sylviidae > Hylia > Hylia prasina. The sequence continues at coordinate 398,948 of VYXD01008723.1, forward strand.
AATCCTACCTTGGAAGACTTCCTACTCAGTAAAACACAGTATTAGCAAGATCACAACCTGGATAGTTTTGAATGACGTTTTTTTAGGGGGTTTTTTTGAGCTAAACTTTTTGGAATGTTTTTATTAAAACAGGGCTCTAGCTGCATATTTACTGAATGTGGTTGTCCCTTCCTGGACCTTCAATCTTGGACCTCATTCTTACAGGTCTTCTGTTAACTATGACTACCTTCTTGCTTTAGATCTCTTTCTTCCACAAGTTCCTACATTTTGCTTTGAACAGCGGGTCATTTACACGTTTTCCGAAAAGGAAAGCTGTTAATGTTAAAATAAAGTTGTTGGAATGTTTATTCAGGTTGGTTGTGTTGCAGATGTCATTCAACTATTAAGTGTTTGGGATAAACCTGCCAACTTTTTATATTTATTATTATATATTTTTTTGAATATTAAATTTTCAATATCAGACCTTTATGTTCTGTTGACTCAGCCTTTGATCTTATCAGGCCTTTTGTCTAAAGTGCATGTGCATTCAAACCTACAGTTACCTAAGGGAATCATAAGCACTGCTCTGAGTAAAGTCAGTGTTTTTCACAGTACTCTATTCTTCTGTAATCAGTCGCTTTCTGGTAATTATTATCTTATTGTCAATGTTTTTTGTTTTGTTTTGATTTTAACATAGAAATGGATAAATTGTAAGGTAATGTCAATCTTTTGCCCTCCAGTAGACATTGAAGGCCTTTGTAATCATTTTCTACTTTTATGTCTTTGTTTCTCTGGAGTTTGAAGTTTAGCTTTCGAGATAACTAAAATTAATTAATTTTTCTCAAGATTTTGATCTACTTTCCATTTATGTTTTCTTAGACAAATTTGAGATCAGTATTGTAAAATGAACATGTGGTTTAATAGAGTGTGGCTTCCCCCTTTCTTCCTACCTAATAGCAGTCTTACTGGTTAGTATTCTGAACTACTTCTTTGAAGGTACAGTCAATTAATGTATAACAGCTTATGTGGATAGGGATATGTAAACACCTGAAGTCTTCTAATTGTCTACCCTTGTCTATTTTTATTATGTAATCGCATTATAAATGTTTTTATTTAGCATAAAACCTTCAGAGGTTGATTATGTCCAAAATTTTTTCTAGTGAATAAGCTATATTCTGTGTAAATAAATCTGCAATATCAAAACAGGTGCATTTTGGGATTGTTCTATAAAAGTCTTCAATGCCAGCTTTTTTCTGTATGGTGCTAAAAGCTTAAACAAAAGAAATCACATCCTCTATGTAATTCTGCAGTGGTTTGTTATCTTAATTACTAGGTGTGTTATTTTAAATGGAACTAAAAGGTAGCCTAAATTAATTTAAATCTTTACCTGAGCTCTGAGATTCGAACCATGACAGTGGAGCAGAATAATTATTCCCTCACCATCATTAGAAAACTACCCAAGGTAGACATTTTCGTTTTACTGTATGTTAGGCAAAGGTGAGTGGTAGTTAAAAATCTCAATTAATTGTTAACAGTCAGCTTTTTTTTATAACTTAGATAAAAAACCACAGTATCGCTTCACAGATGTGTAAAAAATTAAATGCTTTATTGTTAAGAATATGTTTATTTTTAAAAGAATGATATGGATATTTAGTTTACTTGTCTTTATTCTTTTATATTAAATGGAATAATTCCGATTTTTACTCACTTCCATTTTTCTTCATTCCTGCTTATGTCTCTTCTGATAAAACATTATTTCAGTCACAGCATCAAAGATTACCTATGTATTTTTTCACTTTTTCACAGAGAAAATGACATTCCTTATATGAATTGTTATGTAAATACCCATTTAATGTAGTTATGTATACAGTTTTTAATTCAGCCGTGAAAATGCTTTTTCATCCATAAAGTGGACCTTGATTATACTTTTCTCACAGTTCTTTTCAGTTTGTATTCGTACACCTAAATTTCATCACCAGCCAACTAAAACAGGTTTTGTAGACCTCACCAGAAGCTTTGTGGTGATACTCCTGAGGTATCTTCAGAGTTTTACAGGTGTCAAAGTCTAAAGCAGATTAGGTCTTCAGTGAAGTGACAATACAAAATTTCTAACAACAACAACAACTATATATNCTTCTGTTGCACCTGAAGCCAAGCTGTATCAGCACTTTTGTGGTCCTGCCTGCCTTGGCCCCAGGATTGTGATGCAGCCCTTTCCCTTCATCTGAGCTATTGACACTGGTGCTCATCTGATCTTGTCATGAGCTAGCTCAGGCAGGGAAAATCAGCAAATGTTTTTTACTTGTCTTGTTGTTATTGTTTTCTCTTATAAGGACAGTCTCCTGCTAGTTTATTTCCTGAAACAGAGCAAGGGAGAGGGACTCTAAGGGTGACATTTCAGGTTGATGTTAACTGTTGTGGAATCACAGCCTGAGGCTACAGTGCAGCTAGAATTTTTAGATGGAAGGATCCGCAATCATTGTGAAGAGAAAAAACACCCTGACCCTAACCTTAGCCACCCATTCCAGGTGCATTCTGCTTTCTCTTCAGTGTTTTATTTCTATATAAATTCAACCAGTTTAGGAACTGATTGAAGTGATGATTTCCTTTTTTTTGCTTATCAGTGTTCGGTCAGATCAGTCTCTCCTCCAGCATCTCATAAGGGAGTGACAAAAAAATGGGGAAGGGCTAACTAAAACTTATTCTTTATTACAGGGCTTATGCTCACTATAAATGTTAACTTAATTATGTATTGTGAAAGGCTGCTGTAGTTACTAAGAGAGATTCACTAGGGTCTGCAAAGAGCATAGCAGCCAATGGAAAGAATTGATAGTCATTATGCACAGAGGCTTATAGCAGCGGATGACAAAAGCCTATACCAGATAGGTTGAAAATTTCTTGCAGCTGGAAAAGGTCCAGGTTGTCTAATGTGGGAAACACGTGACAGTTTATACAGTGACCTATGGGTTCTAAAGGATAGTTATGGGACAAAAAATTGGTCAGGAACTTGAAAGTGCATAAGACTTTTTTTCTCTCCAAAATAAAACCAGGTTTGCAATAATCTGCAGATGCCCAAATCATTCTCCTCCCACACCCCAGAGACTCCCTAATTGTGAATTGCATTGTTCTTTCCTTTGGTTTTGCCTATGGCCTTTGGCAGCTGCTTTGCTGATCCCACCCAGTAAGAAGAACATGATTGGACATCTGTCATCAATCATTGTGGGAATGTGATGCTTACTGCATTCAAGTAGAATTTGAAATATAATTGCAGGCAGGAAGGTTGTATTTTCAGGTAGTAAAATAGAAGACCTTGAAAAGATAAAATACAGGAATTGGTATTTCTGTTCTTAGGCTTACAGTATTTTTCTCTACTTTTTCAATTGAAGGCTCCAAGCTGGATATAAACTTCAGCTAGTTGAAGCACTGAATGGTCTTTTTCTTTTGTATCCTGAGATGTTAGATCTTGTACATCAGTGTAGCCACTTTGCTAGATAACAGTCTAGTTCCTACTGGCCATGAAGACAAGTGGTACCTAAACTGTTCACAGTAGCCGAATAGTACAGGTATGCTGGAGACATCTCTCCACTAAATAGTTTTGTGTGTGTTGTTTACAGTGCTCCTTAAGCTGTTATTAGGTTCATTCATGTACTTGTTTACACAGTTGTATTAAGAATGCTTACATTGCAGATAGTAAAGATGCTGAGCTTGGAAATCAGCAAAGGATACATGTAAATTTGACAATATAATGTAAACAAACAAACAAAAAATCTAAGAATAATTTTTACCCTGGACTGCATCAACAAAATGCTGAACTTGAAGCTGCAAAAGTCAAATACAGTTCAGTGCTAGCTGGGCTCCAGCTTCTGTTAGATTCAGGAGGATCTGGCAGCCAAAACCATCTGCTTCTGCGTGACTGAGGCTATAGAATTTCTGTAGTTCTGAGATCAGTGAAGACCAAGGTTTATACTTTTTAAGTATAGGATAAGGGCGGCTGAGTACAATAATAATGCCAGTCAGTTGAAGCTGTGATTGAGGACCCTCAGCCTGTCAACAGATGGTCCCATTGAATGCCATCACCTGTCCTGAGTGTCCTTTCCAAAAGTGCATCTGTGTCCTTAAGTAACAAGTAAGTGCTAGCTATGTGAAGAGATGGACACCGTACACCAGGAATGGATTCATTTACAAGAACTTAGCTCTGCAGGGGTGCTACTTCTAGAATAGAATGGAGTATTTTCAGATGGAAGGGATCTGCAATGTTCATCTAGTCCAAGTGCCTGACCATTTGAGGGCTGACCAAAAATTAAAGCATGTTATGACGGGCATTATCCAAATTCCTCTTATCCTCTTATCCAGGCTGGGGGCACCAACCACCTCTCTAGGAAGCCTGTTCCAGTGTTGGGCCTCTTGCACCATGATTCATCTAGCAACATACTTAGTTTGTATCTAACTACTGATGGCCATTTTGCTCCCAATTCTAAGACTAGGTCACTGGGATCAACACAACTGTCAGCATGCCCTAAACATAATTTACTTTTGAGAGAGTTTTAAGTTTAGAAGCATTTGGGAAACATATAAGCTACAATTCCTGTGTCTTTATATTTTGTAACATACATGGCTTCACAAATTATTCTATTATTTTAACTGATTTGGGGAATTCATAAACTCGGTAATTGATTGGGGAGACGGTTTTATTATATTTTTCTCAAATGTAAATATAATTATCTTTTACAATAAATGTTTTGGACCCAATTCCCAGATTGTATTTCAGTATAGCAAGAGAAGTTGTTTTCATTTCTGGCTGTGGTTGGTTCTTATACACATCCTACCTTTTATCCTACTTTTATCATGTTTTCACTGTTGTTTCACTTATAAAAATTTGAATATATGCTTTTTATACAATTTTAAAATACAATTTTAAATCATTGTATTGTGCGGGTGTTTTTTGAGTTTTCAAATTAAATTCAAAATAATCTTTCTTAATCTGAGCAGCCTCAGTGATTCTTACAGGTATTTGCAGATGGCTTCTGGTTAACCTATAAATTATCTTAACTGCTAAGTGTAGGGTTTTGTTGGCAATTGTTGTAAGTCTGAAATTGGCACACTGATAGGGGATATTTAAAAGGACAGAAAGCCTGTAAGCAGTTTTAGAAAATTGTGAGTTAAAAAAAAAAAAAAAATTAGATTTCATGCATTCTCGAAGGTGCTGGGGTGCTTGGAGAATTTGCCTGTTTATAATAGCAAAGCAGGTTGCTGACAAATGATATAAAACTGCAAAATGTTTCACTATGGTGTTGTTTGATTTTAGGTTATAATTCTCAGTATTCTGCTCTCTGTTTTGGAAGCATTTTGTGTTACTAGTTTCTAAAATTGTAAAATTCCAAGTGCAGTTGGATTGTCTTGAGTTGAACATTCTCCTTAGAACTACATTTAGAAATCAAACAGTCTAAATGTTTAAGACAAATGAAGGTAAATATGCTGAAATCCACCTATGGCCTGTAACTATGAAATCTACCTGCTTGCTGCAGTTTTTTCTGCTCTTCTCTATTTTTTTTTATTATTTTGAATAGTGGCTTGAAGGCAGTTAGTTTCTAGTAAACTCCAAGATTCACATTTTATTTGTTATAATTTTACAAATTATAACAAATAAAAGAAGAGACAATGCTTTTGGCTCAGAGAAGTTAAGAATTAAATGATGCAAGGAAGAAATGATTTTACTAGCTAAATTCAGGAGGAGGTGGGATGTCTGTAGGAAGTAGAATATTATAATTAATTAAAAATCACTACTTACTAATTGTAATTCTGCACAAGTGCTCTGGCAAAAGCCTGAATGTATGGTCATACTCTGATAGCCTTCAGTGGGAACTGGAGAAACTAAACTACCTTCTAAAAATGTTCCATTTTTGGTTGGTTGGTTTCTGCTGTGTGGGGTTTTTGTGTGTTTTCTGATTGGTTTTGTTTTTTTTGAAGCTAAGTGTATTTATTTGTATTTATTTTTAAAGAAACTAAAGATTAAGTCAAATTGCAATCAAGATTTGGATTGCACATCTTCTTATCCAGTATTCAAGTGCAATCCAGTACACATTTCTTCTCATAATATTTCAGTTTTAAAGACCCTTAATATTTTGTTCTACTTATTGTGTGTGTAGAGGAGAAATTCCTGTTGGTTAAAGTGACAATAAACTGGCTTTAAAAGACATATGTTGTTGACATATGGAGAAAGGAAAAGCTTTTTGAGAGAAAGTTTGTTTAAACTATCTCGAAATACTGTGATGTTCCAACTGATAGCCTACCTCTTTTTATGGTTTATAAACAAAACCTTTTTTCCTAACCATGTATGATTCTAACTTGTTCTCTGCTATTCTTAATTTAGTCTATTGTGGTGAAGTTCTGAGGCCAGATCCCATACCTTGTTATGCTGAGAAAATCTGTGTTCCATCATTTCCTTTATTGTGAAAGACTTTGTTTATTCACTCTTTAATTTACTGTCCTCTAGATGACCTAACAGTCACTGAATTTTATTTCTTTTTATGAAAACTATGTGTAGAGAAAACTCAAGATAATCTGTATGTGACTATTTTTGTCCTGTGTTTAATACTTCTCCTTTTGTCTGGAAAGTTCCCAGAAAACTTTCAGAAGAGTAGCAAAATTAATTTGTGTCTGTTTTGTTTTAAATAATTTCAACTTAGGCGTATTACAGGCCACTGGATAGGATATAAAATCAGAAGAGTTGTCAGAAAGAAATTACAAAAGAAATTACACAGATCTTATTCTAGGATGGCCTTGAAATAGATGGGTTTTTTTAATAATATAATGCTGATACCAAATAGTCATGAGTCCTATTTTCAGCTCCCAAATAGAATCATAGGAACATCAAGTTTGGAAAAGACCTTTTAACATCTAGTCCAACCTTTGACTGAACATGACCTGATGAATAAAGCCATTGCACTGAGTGCCACATCCAATCATTTCTCAAACACCTCCAGGAATGATGACTGCACCACTTCCCTGAGCTGACAATTCCAATGTTTGACAACCTTTTCCATGAAGAAATTTTTCCTGAACAAGTATTACTCCTGAAATCTGAAATTTTCAAACATATTTAGATCTATGTTGTAGGTGTAGGCATTTGACTCTTAAAAACTGAAATCTGAATGTGTTGACATAGTTGGCTGTCTTTCTGTTGTCAATAAATCTCTTGAAATTGCAGTGATTAGGAGATAAATACATACAAATATTTGTATGTATTTATCTCCTATATTGTGCATCTAGGTAAAATGGGGCCAGATATTTTACTGATGTAGACTTTCATACTTCAGTGGAAGACTGGTGTTTTCCATCATTTGAGAAGCCAGGCTGCAATATTTATATGTACATATACACAAATATATGATAAAATGTATGAAGTTAGTATATCTCAATTATTTTTTAACATAATTTTGTTTGAGTGTATTACAGCCATTTTAATTAGTACATAGTATGCCAACAGAAAATCACATATAGCAGAGAAGCTATGGAGAAATCATGCCATTCATTACTGTTTTGGCATCCAGACTGAGTTTTGATCAGAGCTAAAATGAGCTCAGCATTTGTTCTGCATTTGCAACAGTAACTTCTCTTTGTAATATATGGGAAGTGGCTGGTTTTATCAAAGGAAAATTTATTCATTATTTTGCAGCTGAGGTCATATTGAAATCTAGTTCGTCTTAATCAAAGCTACATTTTACCTGGAATGGAATAACAGTTACATAGGTAATTTTTTTTCCTCTTCTTTGCATAATGTGGCCTACTGGCTAAAATTAAAGTAAACTCCTTTTTACAGTAAGGATTGCTAACCATTGGAATATATTGGCAATCACCCTCCTCAGTAAAATATTTAGAAGTAAACTAAACAAAAACTTAATGGTTTGGAGATAATTGGACTCTGGTCAAGCAGTGTTCCAGCTGTTTTCAGATCTCTTTAAGACATATTTCAATAATTCTGAGGCCCAGCATTGTCATTAAAGAATTTCAGTTTAGGTACAGAACTGAATCAGGATCATGCCAGCTCCTGCCTGTCAGTGTCCACATGATACACTATATTGAGAGCAGAATCATAGAATGGTTTGGGTTGCAAAAGACCTTGAAGATAATCTCATTCCAAACCCCTTGCCCTGAGCAGGGATGACACTCCTAGATCAGGTTGTTCAGGGCACCATCCAACCCACCTTTGCAAACTTCCAGTGATGGAATATTCACAGCTTCTCTGGGCAAACTGTACCAGTGCCTCCCCACCCTCTGAGTAAAGAGTGTCTTCTGACATCTAATCTGCATGTCTTCTTGTATAGTTCAAAACCACTGCCCTTTGCCCTGTTACTATTGGCCTATGTAAAAACATCCTCTATCCCTCTTCTTTTAAGCCCCTTAACGTAGTGGAAGATGCTGTAAGGTATCCTTGGAACCTTCTTTTCTCCAGGATGAAAAACCCCAACTCTCTCAGCCTGTCTTTGAAGGATAGGTTCTTCAGCTCTCTGATCATCCTCATGGCCCTCCTTTGGACCTGCTCAAACAGGTCCACATCTTTCTTGTGCTGATTCCAGATCTGGATGAAGTATGGCATGTGATTCTCATGAGGGGAGAAGTTTAATACTTTACAAGAAATACTTGATACAAGGATTATTATTATTATTTTCCCCATTTTTTCCGCATTTGTTTAGTGTTTAAAAAAAAAACAATTCATGTTTGAATGAGAAGGGATGTGTTTGCACTGTTGAGGCCCTGATTATTGCTGTCAGTGAGTAAGGGCAAAATGCACTGCTAATTTAGTAGTGAAACGCTGTACAATGAAAATGTGTGCCTGTTGTTGAATGGGGCAGGTTATCCAGTGACAAAAAATGCAGAAAAAACTGAGTTACTCAGTATCTTCATTGCTTCAGTCTTCATGACCCAAGTGTCCCAGATACCTATGTTTAGTAAAGGGGGTTAAGGAGGAACTGAACTCCCATGGTGTATGACAATAGATTCAGGAATTACTTAAGGGAGCAGGACCCTTATAAGACTGTGGAACCTGAGAGGCTGCATCTAAGCATACGGAGAGCATTCCCTGGTGTCCTTGCAAGGTCACTTTCTATCATCTTTCAAAAGTTGTGGAAATCTATGAATGTCCCTGACAACTGGAAGAAAGCAAATGTGGTACCCATCTTCAAAGAATATGAAAAAGTGCAGACCAGTCAGCCTCTCAGTGATTCACAAGAAAACCGTGGAGTCTCTTAAAGAATGCTTCTGGAGATAAAGGAGAGGGTAACTAACAACATGCCTTTACAAAGGGTAAATCATGTCTGATGAATCTGAGTGACTCTATGATCAAACTACTGGATTTCTGGATGAGGAAGAAACATGAATGTCATTAAATTTAGCAAGGCTTTTGGTGCTGTCCTCACAGTATTCTTGTACCCATATTATTTTACAGTCTGGATGAGTGACCAACTAACTGCAATACCAGTTGGGTGATTGGGTATGAAAGTGGTGGTTTCTTGGTTGTAATCTTCATAGGTGCCTGTGACAAGAGTATTCAGGGGTCTACACTGGCACTCATCCTCTTCATCACTGAGGTGAGATGGACAGATGGAGCCCATTCTCATCAAGTTTGCAATGGCCCTAGGCTGGGGGCTGGTTATCAAAGTCAGTGGGAAGCTTTCCATCAAGAAGGGCCTAAGGAGACTTGAAGAAATGGGCTGACAGTGGCGAAGACAAATACCAGGTCTTGCAGCAATGGGCTGATTGACTGTGGGGCAGCTCTGTGGAAGAGGACATGGATAATACAGTTTTGAATGTCCTTATAAGATCTGACTGCATAAACTATCCAAAAGATTGATCTTTCATTACTGAAGAAAACTAGATACTTGTACTGACACCAGATGAAGACAGAAGTAATAAATTAAGAGCACTTAGAGTTGCTTACTCTGCCCTTCCCCACCTCAGCCTCAATTTTTTTCTTATTTAAATCCATATTCTCAACTGATCATTTCATTCTGTGACGGCTGGATATAACACAAATGCAATGCTTCCATATGGTAGCATCTCAGAATACTGCTTTCTATTTCCCATCAGATAGAATATTGGTTGATTCAGCCTTTCTTCAATTTTGTTGCTTCTCAGACAGATTATATCATTGCAATATTTCTTGGCATTAAGTGCTCACACAGTTACGTGTGCTTTCATGACAAGGTTGAAAGATTGGGAAAGGACTAGAAGAAGAAATATTTGAAGGATAATTGTGTTATACTGACAACTTTGTAATGTGCCTAACTACTGTTGGTGATAATAATGAATGGTGTATAATGTGGTACTCTGAATTGGTGACCAAGTCAATTAGAACAGGTCTACAGTCATTAGAACTGTCTTATGTAATGAAATGGGTCAGAATTTAATGAGTCCTCCTTCCCTCTCTGCCCCCCGAAAATTTCAAGATACCTAAGACAGAGATGTGTTTCTTATTTTCATCAGGTTGACACTGACTGATCAAATTAGAGAGCTCATTTTACTGTTTGGCCTGTGATACTTGCAGCAGCTGTACCTTGGGCGTGTTGAGATATTAAATATCTATCAATTAAACAAAAAGAAATCTTGACATCTACTAGAATCTGTCAGAGTGCTCTGACTATGATCTTTCTGTTTTCAGTACCATAATTTACAAGTAATATTGTTGATAGCAAATTAAAATAGCCCCACCCACAATGCAAAGAAACCCCGACAAAACTCCAAGCCAACAAAGCAGTCTTGAGCATTAGTATGGCACTGAATTAAGCTCAAAAAATAACTGAACAGTTGAGATTTTCTCATACTTTTTTTTTTTATGTTTATGTTTCACACTTTCATTACCCTTTTCTAATAATTTCTTCCATTGACACCTCTTTTCCCTATCAACATTTATAGTAAAAATCTGCTTATTGGTTATCTTATATATAATCAAGAAATATGCCAATTTTTTTTCAGCTCCTCAGATATACAAGCTGTGGTATAACTCAGCTGTAAGATGCAATTTAGCCATGAATCTCCTTGATTCATAACAGCCTCATTCTAATTTATGCTGATGTACCTTCACTGAATTTAGCATGATGAATTAAATTCTTACCAAGAGGGATATTTCCACATTTTATTTAAAGATTTACTCTTCCTTCCCTGTCATTTATGAAAACTGTACTAGATTTAGTGACCCATTTTAAGATTCAGGAGATGGGAAAAAACTTGATTCCAAGTAGCAGACTTTTGTGCCTATCCAATTTATATTTTTTCCATGATGATGGTTAATTTTGATGTGACTAGCCACCACATACCATCTGTGAGGAACAGGAACCTTTGTGAGCAGTGAACGCTTAGGTTATTTCAAATCACTCTTCTGTCAATTTGTCATGCATGTTTACCTGTTACAGAGATTTGAAAACTTTGGGAAAAGTACTTGAATCTATTGAGAAAAAGCTAAATGTCTTGAAAGAAATCAGAAATTTTGGCTGCCACAATTGTGATATTTCTATGTTGATTGCTACTATATGTTGATTTACTGGACATTATTCCTCAAAATGGTGTCACCAGAAGTGAGACAATGGCCATTACAGCCAATACAAATCACCTAATACTGTTACATCATCCCCCATGCATTGCCACGAGTTTCTGAAAATCCTGCTTGCCCTCTAGCTCTTCACATCTGTACTGATTTGTAATTGTGGGCTCTCTTTGGAAAAAATATACAATTGTACATCTTTCTTCTCTTTATCCCATTGCAATACATCATTAAACTATTTTATAACACATTATTTATTATGTCATTTAAAGTCTGTGGCTCTTAGGAACAGCCTTAAAGGATTTATGTTTTATTTATATATGTTTTTACTTTTATTTTTTTTCAGTTGGTTATGCCCTATTTTAAATAATTTGAGGAAAAAAATATTGCTTGTTGTAAAACAGATACCCTCAGGAATTCTAGACCATTTAGCCTTTTTCCCCTGTTATGTTTCATCAGATTTTAGTTATCTCCTAGAGAGCAAGGATTTAATAGATTAAAACAGCAATTGATTTTTTTTTAAGTCTTTTATTTGAATTTATCCATTCCACTGAAATGCATTATGTGTCTCCAAAGAAAGTAATAAATTATAGACAAAGCAAAAGTTGAAATTAGATCTGAATGTGGTGTAATGCCCAAAGGAAACTGTTCAGAAAGGTTACAAGCTGTCAAAAAACAATTTGTATGGTTAAAAGCCACACAGATAGATGCTGTTAATGGAGTATCTGTAATGATTATTTAGGCATTGGTTGCTTATTATGTCTTTGAGGCAGCTATTCAGTGCACTGCTTTGGAGGCTATAAAGACCTGTAATTCTGCACCTATTATACAGAAGAAGTGTGTGCAAGAATGCACTGTGCCACATCAAACAAACCTGTCCTCTCTATTCTCTTGATTTTTAATCATCTCTCCCTCTGGAATTATGGTTGATGATGATTGTAAGAATAAAGACTAGTTACTGTAGTGAAAGGATCATAAAGTCAATCATGTGGATAAAATTACTTAGCAATTCAGCCAGCTGGTCTCTATTTGGCTTCACTTCAGTTCATTAGTTTATGGGGAGAATTCACTCCACATTTAAGGAAAGCAGAATTGCATAAAAACTAGTTTGTAATTAATAGCAGCTTTTATACAGAAATAAAATTGCCAAGTGAATTTGCCCATTGGGCACTCATTTTTTATTTATTTTTGTATCCTTTGGAAAACAACTTTATTTTGTATTTGCAACATTAGACACAGGTTGTTCATCTACAATCCATCTTCTTTTCTTGAAATTATTTTTTTTTCACAATGTAATACTTGAAGAGTTTTCAAATCACAATATTTGCTAGAGGAGTAGACAACTTTAAACAACTTAGGGGCCATTTGGAAGCACGGCTGTATAATCTTGCCATTCTGTGCCAGTGCTCTCATGCAGGTGATTAGGTGGCAGTGTATAGCTGTAAGCATATGTTTAAAGTGCCATACATCATAAACATATTGTGTTTTGCATGCTTTTAAAGAGCTAAATAGCTAATGTTCATTACTATTGTGTTTAACGGAGCCAGAAATAACAAATATACTGTTCTTCTACTTTCAAAACCTTTTATGAAGAGCACATAAAAGCAGCAAGGCAGCTGGGGAGTTGATCCATTTTTAATCCCTTAACAGGATATCCAAAATGAAGCCAAATTACTCCCAGATCCTTTCAGGTCTAAGCATAAAGGCTAAGGAGGCCAGAGACTGTACATTTGTGTAGGCAGTTACACTGCATCGCTAAAGAAAAATAGCATAAAGATGAAAATAGAAGAAATACAGAATTTTCTTTTTTTAATTATAACTATTGAAAGGGATGTATTGTTTATAAACCCAGATTAAACACTTAGTGTTAGTTTGGCATGGAGTAATGACCTTTCTTCTGAAGCAGTGTGTACATGCAGAATGTCTTCTCTAAATATTGTTGATGGATATAGAGGGAAGAGAGCACTGAGGTAGAGTTAGGTCTTGCTGCTACTCTTCTATCTATTAAGTGTATTTGATATGTGGAATTGTAAGAAATGTCAGTGTTTCAAGATGTGTTTCAGTGTTGAATCAGATCAAAAATAGGTTTTGGACCATTGAACTGTTTTATATCTTCCTATACACTTCCTTTACACTTCCTATATTTTCATGTTTCCACAAGAAAGTGTCCTACAAAACAAGCCGTTTATACTGTTATTATTTTTGAGGTCTTGATACATGGTGTATAGATCTTTAAAAAATTATTGAATTAATTATTCAATTTAATTAATCCATCCTTCTCAGTGTAAGATAATACTTCTCAGGCAATTTTACAACTGGCTACCAGCTTCATGTTGTACCACCTGCGAGGCAACAACTGCAAACTGGCAGAACTGAATGGTGTTCAGGAAGGAAGGGGGCACCTTCTGATGCTAGGCAGATTTCTAAATCATTTAGGAAGTCTGGAATTCCTGAGGCAGTGTAGTGGTGTCTTTTAGACATATATAGTAATTAAATGAATAATTTGCTTATGCAAAGGATTACTTAATCAACCGAATTTATCTATGGTAAAGATAACAGTGAAGTTCGCCTGTTCTTCTGTTTGTTACCAGGAATTCATTCCTTTAATACAATCACATCTCTTCCAGTATACAGTAAATATTACTTGCATAAATGGCAATATTTGGCATTGTTAACAATTATAATTTTATTTTGTTGTCTTCTCTAGTAGGTAGACATTGTCAAAGCAGAAAGGAATGAAAGGACTGGTGAAACCAATACTGTCTAGAGAAAATTAGGATCCTAAAATTTAGAAAAAACCTGAAAAAGCATAAGCCTTATATTTTACTGCAAACTTAAAATAGTCTGTGGAAAGCCTACTATTTGTCCTACTGCAAATACATTACACTAGGAATGAAATAATTTGTTTTAATGTCACGCAACTGTGCAAAACATTGAGGAGTCATTAGCATAAAGAACATTTGAACACAAGTGCCTATTCAATTTTGTATTGTTATTTTTCAAAATAGAAATCATGAGAAAATGGGATTGGTCCCAGGCTGGAGTCTGTACAAGCATGTATAGGAAAATGTGTGACACTTTATTCCTAAATAGCTCCTTGACTAAAGCATGTTCCTTCCAATCATTTACATTTGTTTGATTTATGACATTTTGTGGAAATGCCTGGGAGACCTGGAGTAGTTCCCTCATGTTCCATTGATGTTATTCTTTCATCTTCTTCCAATTCCTTCCATACTATACATGGTCTACAGGAAATCCTGCAGTACAGTACTTCAGTAACCCTTCTCTTTTCTGGGGAAAGGATGTGGATGGCAACAGCAATTTAGGATGGGAATGTGGGAATGGGAATACCCCCTCATGACCTATGTTTATGCATAGTGTATGCAGGGAAGGATTTCAGAGCAGCAGAAAAGAAATTTTACAGTAATAATTTCATCCTAATTCTACTTTAGCCTGGCATGGGCAAGAAATTCCCAAAATGCGGCTGCTTTTATGGACCTATTCATACCCAACACATTGCAGATTCTCACTGTGTTAGAAGAGACAGCGGCTGGAGGCCTACAATAGATAGAGCATGGGAATTTTTAACTCCCCATACAGTAGTTAACTGCTGTCATCTATCCCAGTTATTGACTGTTCAATTTCCTTAAGTTTATTACACATCTTCATTTCCTGAATCATTGGAGATCATTTAATTACAGAAAATGATTAACTAAATGAAAAGGATTTAGCAGGCAAGCCATCTCCATTTACTAAATACTGAAAAGAGAAATCAAGAATTGTTAAAATGCATACATTCATATATACAGGTATTTAAAAATGCTTTTATTGGCAGAAATTTAATAAGACAGTCAATAACCGGTCCTAATAGTGTATGATCCTCTAGGTGAAGATTAAGCCAGAGTTGCAAATAACAATTGGTTAACTGAAAAGATTTAAATTATTTTGTAGCTAACCAAAACATTCAAATTTTGTAATGCAACATGTGAATTAAATCTTGAGTATAACATGCTTGTGTTCTGTGCCATACTGAGGCATGTTTATTTCAAGTAATATTCCAAGCATGTTTTAACTGTCATACATACATTGGTACTATGATAGTTAATACTGAAGAGATCTTTTATTTGTTTATTTGGTGTGCTTAATACCCATAAGCACAGTATGCTGAAAGTATATATAGGAGTAAAATTAATGATTTTTTTGAGTTTATTAAAGTTTAAATAATATCTTCTTTTCCAAAATTATTGCAAAACTCAGATATATGTGTGTCTCAAATCTATGGACACCATTATTTAGTAGTGGATGTGGGATTAAAGATAAGCAGAACTGCAAAACATGACAGAAAAAAATTCCAACCATTTCTCTGTATGAGATGGTTCCGTTTAATTTTAATAACTGTGATTTATGTTGATTTTTCAATACAGTTGAGCAAAACAAATGACATCATTACAATTCACACAATTAATTTCCTAATACCATTATTTTTGTCTACAAATCTTCATTCAAAAATTCAATTCAAAGCCATTCCCCCTTGTCCTATCACTATATGTTCTGTGAAAAGTCCCTCTGGCTTTCTTGTAGCCCTCTTTGGGTACTGGAAAGCTGTGGTAAAGGGCTCCTCAGAACCTTCTCTTCTCCAAGCTGAAAGCATCTGCTGTACCACATATAGCCATTTCAGTTTCAAAACGATGTATTTCCTTTTTTTTCTAACACTTTCCTGCTTGATTAGTGGTTGAGCCAAGGATTGAATCAGCGTTATCGGTATTCCTTATAGTAGGAGATGTATGTGATATTTAGCACTTGGTTTAACTGGTTGCCTTGCTAGTGGACAGTAATTTAGGGGCAAAACATGCATCTCTTCAGGAGAAAAAGGCTGTAGTTATACTAATAACCTGTGTTGTCAAGTCTCTGTTTGTTTTCATATAAATTTCTGTTCAAAATTTAAATCCTAGGTGGTTGTGTTTTATCTTCTTAGAGGGTATATATAGGCAATCTGTCTGAGGCTCTTTTCTCTATAGTACTTACCAAATATGTTATGTCAACTTTTATTCCTTATTTATTTAATGCTTTCTAAAACAAGTCAAAATGTCAGCAGAAACCAGTGGTCAGGAAGCATGCATGCATGCATGCTGCTCCTACATCTAGTAGCAAAATTTAGTAATACACCAGTATAAGCAGCAGCTGCGACGTAAAATAGTTTGATAGGGTTAGGACCAATTCATTTTGATAGAACACAGAGGAGTAACTAGACAGTGTGAGTTTCAGGAATTAAGCGCTAAAAAATGTAAACTTTTAAGATTTAAAAAGTAAAGCCTTATTTCTCCGCATTTGTAGGGAAGTACAAATTCAACAAAGAACATAAGTACTGAACAAAATATACTGAAGAATTACATGCTCTATTTGTGTAAGAGCTGAGGGAACTTCTGTTTTTACTGGTTTTTTTACATCTAGTAGCAAAAAATGTTCACAAGCTAATGTAAGTCTATAATGTAAAGTTTATGCAATTAAAGACTATAAGAGAGTTTATAGACCATTCATCATTGGATACGGATCATAAACTCTGAGTTTCAGAAAATAAGGAAGGAATTCCATTTGTAGCTCACTGTTGCCTGAAGCCTACCTAATGACATCTTTCTTAGTCATAGAATTAACTGAATATCTAGCTGAAAAGCTCTGAATATTCACCGTGCATATTAAACTTGAAAAGGTATAATAAAATCTTGCATCCTTGTAGGGGATATTTTTTTTGGGCTCCGTTCAACAAAAATTAGACAGCACTTGTTCATTTAGTACATTCAAAAGGAGTCAAACCTTTCAAATTCCAAACTGTCAGCTCCCATCATTTCATATGACAGCTGAGTGTAATACACACAAGTCATACTAAGTGAAAAGCTGTTAATGAATAGAGTTGCTTTTCTTAAACCAAGGGAAAAGAACACATTTGCCAGTGCCTTGTGGTTATGTGTTGTGATGCAAAATGGATTCTCTACTGTTCTTGTTTGGTCTTACCTGTGTGACACAACATTGGTATGGAGATATCTATGGACTTCATTAACTAGGTCATTAATCTTTTGTGCTTTCTGACTTAAATATGCTATATGATGCTGCCTGAAAAAATAAGTACATGGCAGAAGGACGGTTTTTGTAAAGAAATAAAAAAGAAATTTCTTAAGGTCTGTATGTAAATAGTGTTCTCTTTGGATCTCATTGTCCCAAGGGCTATCTTCATCTTTCATTGAAATCATCTGGGGAAGTATTCTGCATACATGCATTCAGGTCACACAAGAATTGTGAAATCTGACTAATCCAAATTAATTTCCTGTACCTGTTTTCTCCTCTTGCACTTTTGTGGTAGAACTGTACGAACTTCAAGTTTGATGAGATTTTACCAAAGTTAACTGGTATCTGTAAAGAGGAAGAAATGTATTTCTTTAAGGTTGCTTTTGTAGTTACAAGTTAGAGCTTCTGAAACTTTAGAAAGCTGAGTAGATGTTTTCTATCTCTCTGCCATCAGTTGCCTTTCATGACTCAGAATGCTGTGTGGCTTTCACTGGACTGTATCTTCAAGCACCCATCATTAAGTGACAGCACAAGGTTCCATGTACAGGAAATCAGTTGCTTTAAAAATTACTCACTTTTTTTTTCCACTTAGAAAGAAGAGCTATTTTGATAATTCTGTCAGTAATATAAAGTAGTATTTGGTATCTGTCTCTCTAAAAGAAGGGCTGTCATACTCTGGTTGTGCAATGTTCCATCAATATTTGTGACATGAAATTAAAAGATGCAACAGAAAAGACAGAGGCACAGAATGTTTATTTTCTGAAAATAAGAGGACTAAAATTTAGCAAAATCTAGGTTCTGTTCTATCCTTTGCTTCTGACTTCTTATGAGTCTAGTGGACTTAATTATCTACTACCTTTATTTCCTCTTTTGTTAAAAGGTAGGGATACACTACCAAGTTTTGCAAAGCCCTTTGAAGTGCTTGTAGAACAAAAAAAATCTTGTTGCAGTGCAAATTGTTATTTAATTGATTTGATTGTATTTTGATAAAGCCAGAAAATTATGGTCTCATCTCACTTTCATACCAAAGACCTGTGAAGATTAAGTGATGAAGGGATATTTAAAATCACAATGAGAAGCTAGTGCTAAATACAGACAGGTGACATACTTTGAGATTTTTGAATATGGCCTGCATATTCTAGTGCTTCAGAATCTGTCGATTACCATGCAAACCAGAACAATACAATCTTCATAAACTTTAAAAATGCAGTGTGATTTCAGGGAGAATTAGAGTTAGGGTTCAGATTCAAGAACAGCAAAATCATAAATTTTTCTCAATTAATTTCAGATTACCAGCTGTTGATTTAAAGCTTAATTCTCTTGTACTTTAAAGTTTCATTTACTTTCATAATCTCAAACATTTTTAATTTGAACTGATGCGTAGGCTTGGGTTGTTGATACACCATACATTTGTAAGAATATGTTTAAATCTGTGCTTTCTGCTGAAAATCTCTAAGCCATAGAAAATTCAAAGTGGTTTGCATAGGCCCAACGTCTGCTAATTGCTGTTATCTGAAACAAATGCTGCTTAATTTTAGACTTTTTTTTTACTTCATCCATTAATATTATATGGTTCATTGTCTGACAGCTGGCTTATCATTCTGGAAATTATTCCAATAACATCTGGTTAAGGATAAAAAGCTCTAAAA
Source organism: Hylia prasina (assembly GCA_013397195.1). Classification (NCBI taxonomy): domain Eukaryota; kingdom Metazoa; phylum Chordata; class Aves; order Passeriformes; family Sylviidae; genus Hylia; species Hylia prasina. The sequence continues at coordinate 418,172 of VYXD01008723.1, forward strand.
AAGGAATTTCCATAGGGAAAGAGTCCTCTCTTTTCTTTGTTTTGCAAAAACTTGGCAAGACTTAGAAGTAATCTGGAAACTTCCTGTTACATTTGCTTTGAAATTTCCATGATTCCACTTTCTTGGATTGAACTAGTCACCACTATTAGTAATGTGGAAAAACTCAATTTATGTTAAACTCTAAAATTACATGGTGGAAAAAACCAATTAATCTATGAGCTTTGAAGTTTGCATGTTTGTGGGTTTTGTGTGTGTGCTGGTGGTGCTCTGTATAACATATTATTCCAAAACATCTTCATTTGAAGGATTGTAAATAGCATCTAGATTCAGTTTTTCTAAAATGCTTGTTAATATAGAGGGCAGAAAGTTTAACATGGAATTTAATTTCTGTATTTCTTAAATAAAGTCAGTGATAGGCTTTGTTTTCCTTTTTTATAATCACTAAAAATATTTCAAGAACTAGATGATTTTTGGAAGTTCAGAACAGAGATTCTTGGTCCCTAGATGTGCTATCTCTCACAGATTCAAGCTTATCCCTTTCATTTGGCTTGCCTAGATATCCTTAAAGATCAAAAACATATGCTTTACCAGGTGTGCTTGTGAGCCAGCACCACTGATGGGGTTTTATGTAAAGAGATAAAAATTCTGTGCATGAGCTGTCATGAACTGTTTAGCTGAACAAAGTCACTGTTACTAAAGCACTGCTGATATTCTTAAATGGAAATGCAATGAGAAACACCTGTGTGAAAACCAGATTAGTAGAATTGAAATCATCATGGATTCCAGGTCAGAATTAAGTAAATAAGATGGTTCAGGGAAGGTCAAATAGTATCAATGTTCTCAAGTGGTGATGAAAACTTCAGTTGCAAACTGTATGGAAACAGGTGTGATGTTTGTCAGGCAGTGGAATGGAGACTCTTGCTTTAAATTCAATATTTAGAATTTTGCAATCAAGAATGTTGTACCAGAAAAGCAGAAGATTATGCTTAGTCCTGTTATTTTATGAGCCTGGATAGGTTGCAGCGTGCTGTATAAACACAAAGGAAACACTCCAAATCTGCCTTGAGCACTTCAAAGCCATACAGCCCCTCTTTGAAGGATGGTAGAGAGCTCAGTTGCCTGAACAGGTGCACTGGATGGCATGATGCCTGTCATTCCCTGCTGTCTTCTGAGCCCATGTAGAGCTGCCATAAAACAAACAATGCAGTTTGGACACATACTGCATTATAGGACTGCAAAGTGCATTTGTCCTATCATGCAACATACCCCTTCACCCCTCTGCTTTCATGCTTCTGCATGTATAACTCTTTATGTTATAGATTAATGTTGATGGGCTTTATAGAAAGCTGTCCAGAGCAGTTTTTGAATGAAGACAATGAATGATTGCCACATGAAAATAGAAAACTAAGATTGAGCCTACCAAAATAATGTTCAGTTTTCCCCAAAGGATGTTTCTGTGTTTTCCTCTGTATAATTTGGCTGATCTATCAGAAAAAAAAAAAAAAAAAAAAAAAAAAAGAGGCTAAAAGAAGTAAAGAACATTGGAGAACAGAATACTGAGGTTCTTAATTAAGCCAGGCAGAGATTGTTTATTCACTTTAAAGTTTAAACAGAGGCATATGGCAAAGATTGGTTCACTACTGGGACTGACAACTGGGCTCTGTTCTGCTAACTGCAGCAGCAGCAGCAGCAGGAAGAGGGAAAGGAAATAAAAAATGCAGACATGAAACTAACAAGCTCAGGGAATTACTGGAAGCTGTAAGAATCTGCTAAATTACACCTATACATTAACCTTCTTTGTTTTCTTGCTGCAAAGGAGGACATCTAATTATAAATAAATATGGAAAAACTTCCATCCAACACTACCACTAGAATGAAGAATATTGAATCCTTGCTTATATCAATCAAAATTTTAAATTACATACAAATATACCGCTATTTGTTTTGGTTTTGTGTTCCTTTAAATAGTTATGGTGTAAAATCTGCATAGGAAGTATTCTAATACAAAATTAATTACATATAGAATTCTTACATTTGACAGTGCATCTTTGAAAAACTACCTGTGTTTGTTCCAAAGCCACCTATTGCTAGCAGACTGGAAAGCTTTATATGAAACATATACAAACAATAATGTGTACACTGTTATTTATCACTATAATTTTTTACATGAAGGATTTTGTATCTTCTTTATTGAAAATACATTTATGTATCTCTGACTAGACTGGATTCCACTGTCATTGTTCACAACTTTCCTTCTGCAACAGAAATATTTCGGGTTGGCTTTGGGGTTTTTTTAGTGTGTAATATGCATGCATGCATTCTAATACATAAAATAGAAGGAATACATGTTTCCTCCAGATCTTTCTAAAATCAGAATTTTCACACACAAATATTATATGATTTTCCTTGATGTACCATGAAAATCTCAACACAGCCCACACTGAAAGTTAGCTCCCAATGTAGTTACTCATGATTGGAGCTGTCAAGCCTTATACCATCCCCTCTGTCGAGACTTTCTGGTCCCAGTAAGGGAACCAGCAGAATGACAACCAACTCAAGCTTTGTAATTAAAGGAAGGATATCTTTATTTTTCAGAGTGTTCCATTAGTGTCCCATCCATATTCCTCCTATGCACACCTTCCCCTGTGCTTCCTGGTTTTGCAGGCTAATGGAAGATAAAGTAATTTCAAACAGGTAGATGTTCCAGATGGCCTGTTCTCTTTTCCTTTGCATTAATGCAAATCAGCAACTATACTACATGAGAATGTGGAGAGTGACGTACTTCTTTTCTTTTCACTGTTGAGTTACTTACAGCTTTAACACAGGTACCTTCAAGTATTTTCATGGTCTATTATATACTAGTAACTACTGCTCTCAATCCAGAGTTTGATGCAGAACTGTTCAGTGAAAAGGTATAAACTTTGGATTTAATCCTGGTCTCAATGAACTCAGTGACAGTCTGAATTGTAGGAGAGTAAATAAGGCATTGGATTTTATAGGCTTTATATTTAAAATAGATTGAAGGCCATTTCTAATTACCCTAAAAAACTTATTTATTCTAAATATGACTGACACCAAAAACACACATTCACAATTTGCATAACTAAAATTTCTGAAAAGAGTACCAAAAATTTGGAAAAGAGATTGTTCCTTCTTGATTTAGGGAAGAAAAGACAACCAACCAGCCAACCGACCAACAAACCAACCAAATAATAGGTCATTATGGAGGCCTGCTTATTCCATCATTTGTATTACAGAATTTTCTTTCTCTCCTTTCAGGCCTGTGTAACTTGCCATTTTATCTTTCACAGTACTGCTAGACAAATCTCAAAATGATAAATATAGCAGTTCTTCCACAAGTGAGCCAGAAGTGTATCACATAGAAATGCTACAGTCACTATTAAGCATTTACCAAAGACATTATTTGACTGTAATACGTTGTTTCAGCAGCTCTGAAGAAAATTGTTTCTGGCATGAAGAGCTGGGTGTCACATCAGAAACAAATATTTGACATTGTCTTGTTTCCATCATGCCTTGTCAGTATAGTTTTATAAACATCCATAAAGTTTTGCACACAGAAAGGATAAAAAGGAACACTAATGATAGAGTATTCACTGAATGGATGTCACATGCTAGAATTTGTTCTGTAGTAAAATTTTCTTATTCTTGCCAATAAGAAATGATGTTATAAAATTAAATTTTGGCTTAGTACTGTTAATGATAAAATTATACTCTGTCAATATACATAGCAGCACAATAATATAACAGCTCTAGTAATGAAACTTGTATCATTTTAGGCTGGCAAGTAATAATTTAAAATACATTTATGGCACAATTTTGAAGTTTATTTCATTATTTAATGCCACATTTTGCTAGAATTCTGCTACTGATAATAGCTCTGCATTTTTGCATGTGTGTTCAGTGTAGAAAGCTTGTGCTCTTATTTTATCCTGAAAGCTAATTAATTATTGTGTCATATTTCATGGATGTGCCAACATGAAATTATGAAGAAAATAGAAAAACCCTACAATCTGTTATGATTTTAAGCAGATCTTATATTCCAACAGCATAACAAAGATGAAAATTTTCTAGTGTCCTGCATTTCACATTTAATACCAAATCTACATTATTTAGATTACCTCAAAAGATAAAACTCAGAGTACTTCATTATAATTTCTTTTGATTTCTGGCTTATATTAAAACATAGTCGGTTGTCTTTAATGCCAAGTAAATCAAAGTAACTTCAAGTCTGGTATGGTTAGAAAGCTAAGATCTGGATTTTTTGTTAGTACATTATGGTACCCAGGAAAAAAGCCTGTAGATTGTTTAGTTTTGATGGTTTTTGATTGGCTCATTTCAGCAAAAACTCAACAGAAAAGAATCCCCAACTTACCTCTGTTACCCCTACTTACCAATATTTCTGTAAGAGGTGTAATATAGCCTTAGGAGCAAGAGTCTTAAGGGATATCACAATGTTTTATAGCCACACAGGTGGCTTTCTATGTCATTTTTTAGGCTCATCTTCCTAAAGAAGTGGTATTTTTGATTTTTTAAATGCCCTTTATTATATCCCAAATAATTTTGGAAGTTTCTGCAATGTAGCATGTCCACAATGGAACCAAGATACTCTTTTGTACCTCTGACAATTTTTCCTAATTTTTCTAGTTCATGAGCTAAAACAACCAATCCTGGTTTTGAGAGCTGTAATTCTTTAAGAAAGCTGTGCCAAATTTTGATCTCAGATACAATGGTTAATGTACTATATTTAATCAATGCATAAACTTATTAAAATTAAATTTATTAAAATTAATTTTATTTTGAGTTAATTTAAAAAGTAAGATTTTTAAGAATTCTCATTGTTTTAAATCTGAATTAATTTCTGAACATTAATGTTTATATGGAAAATATCAAGTAAAAAACCCAAACAGTGGCATAGTGAATTTCTGCAGTATTTGGGGCACATTAAGAAACGATAGGTGGCAGAGGAATGGTAACTTGTAAATATTTGTGGTTTTGCACCAGCACAACTAGTTTTAGTAACAAAACAGATTTATGACAAAACTTGTTTTGGGATTTAATACAGTAGTATTCTGATTATTATGTTACTGGATTGTTTGAAAAATGCTGCTTTAGAAATGACAAAGCACATATTTACCCCTAAAGACATTCATCTTAAAAGACCCTTGATAATACTCTTGCAGTTATTCAGGTATCAATTTATTTGTGCTAGCTTTATCACTGTTTTTTAATGTTTTTCTAATCATGGCATATATTTTGATATACATAATTATGAAATTACCCCCTGAGACAACTTTAAGCCCTGTTTTGCAAAACTAAGCAACTTTGCCACTACACTGTGTCAGTACACATGTATTTGTCATTACAAACTATTGACCAGTCTGAGGAAAATACCAAACAAATTGTAAGGACAACCTTCAATCTAAAACAGTTATAGTTTTTTTAAATTTGCAAGCATTTGTCTCAACTGTTCACACTCCTGTCTATCTTTACCACTGCCTTGCCTTCTTTTTATTTCAACATCTCTTTCATCTCTGAAAAAAACCCCATGTATGTGGTGTCAAAATAACAACAACAATAATAATCAGTTTAGTCAATGTCTATTATGTGGATGGGAAACATCCTGCAAGATCAAAAGTAAATGTAACAAGTGAGTTGAATGAGACATATACTGGTGGAGTAATCCAGGATATTTAACATGTTTATTAGGTTAATGGTTATTTGTGAGATATATATATATACAGAGAGAGAGAGATCTGCAGGATGAAGCTACTGTGCCTTCAATGCTGCTCCAAATTGTAATTTCTTAGTGTTTGAAGTTGTTAATGAATAAATGTAAGATGAATAGTAGGGAGGTTAATCACAGAATTGTAGAACATTTGAGTTGGAAGGATCCTTTAAAGCTCATCTAGTGCAATCACCACTTCTGTGGGCTCATGCACTACTTCTCTGGGCAACGTGTTCCAGTGTCTCACCACCCACATTAACAAAAGCTTCTTCCTTATATCTAAGATAAAGATACCTTCTTTCAGTTTAAAACCATTAGCTCTTGTCCTGTTGCAGTGAGCCCTGATAAATTGTCTGTTTCCATCTTATAAATTCCTTTTAAGTACTGAAAGGCTGCTACAAGGTATCCCTTGAGCTTTCTCTTCTCCAGGTTGAAAAATGACAACTTTCTCAGCCTTTTCACACAGGAGAGGTGCTCCGGGCCTCTGACAATTATGGTATCCCTCTTCTGGATATGCTCCAATAGATCCATGTGTTTCCTGTGCTGAAAAATAAGTGCAAAGGCCAGTGGAGAAAGAAACTGAAAAAGTGTTCAGTTACCCCATGACAGATTGATCATTATATGTCACTGTAGCAGGATCTCAGCCTGGGGTATGGGTAAAATATCTCAAACTGCCCTATTTACATAGTAATCATAGTGAATGGAGGAGTGTCATGCTGCTTTTGGTGTTTTGGTGTGAAATCAGCCTGACTCATCAGTTCCAAAGTTAAACAGTGAGGCAAATAGTGAGGCAAAGTTGTGGCTGACCTCCTAAGGTACCTGATAAAAGAACAAACAACTGACACTACTGATATCTAAAGATACTGAGATGAGACAGCTAGCCTAAAACATATGACTGACAAACATATGATAAAAGTCCAGTCCCACTTTTTCAGGGCAGGTTTTTGTAGCACAGCCGTTCTTGAGTGTGTGTGGAGACTCCTCCCTTTGCATGGGGATGCCCCTCAAGGTTACTCCTCAAAGCTGAGTGAAAGAGATTTGCCCACACTTGGTGTGGGTGACTAATATCAATCTCTACTTGATAATTGGTTTTGCTTGCTTCAATATAATTGCTTCAATTTTGCTTAAAAAATAGTAAAATAGTGCACTGTACTGTACTAGTAGTTATAGCTACCTGTACTCTCTACTGAATAATTCTGATTAAGATCTTTCAGTCGAACTCTTTTTGTAATAAATAATTTATTTTTATATACAGACGTGGTTTATTATCCCTAATCCTGTAGGACAAAGCTGTATAAATGTTCAATTACTCCTAGATAGTCCTTTAGACATTGTCATGGTTTCTCTCCAGCTGGCAATCCAGCCCCATGCAGCCGTGTGCTCACTCCCACACCAGAGGCATCAGGAAGGGAATTGGAGGGGTAAAAGCTGGAAAAACTTGTGGGTTGAGATGCAGATAGTTGCATTTAACAGGGAATGCAAAAGCCATGCACACAGGAGAAGCAAAACAAGGAATTAATTCACCAATTCCCATGGTCAGGCAGGTGTTCAGCCACCCCCAGGAGAGCAGGGACTCATCATGCCTAATGGTTACTTGGGAAGACAAACACCATCACCCCAAATGTCCTCCCCTGTCGTTGTTTTAGACTACAAATGACACAGACTCCAAGAATCAGAAGGCTAAAAAACGACTTTTTATTTGGAGATGGTGTCTCCTTTATATACTATTTTACACAGACCAATTTGATTGGTGAAACAGAAGGCAAACCTTTTCAATCACATTGGTCAAACCAGAGAGACATCAAGAAGGGACATCCTCCTGTCAGAAGGAATGAATGACATAAAGTACTGTTAGAAAAACATTCATCATGTTCACCAAGTTTTCCTAGAAAAGAATTTCAAAAAACCAAAACATCAGGTCTGGAACCAAAGCTCCACTCCCCCCCTTCCTCATTCTTCCTCCCACTCTACATGATGCACATGATGTCACAGGGTCTGGGTTGTCCCTTTGGTCAGTTGGGGTCACCTGTCTCTGCTGTGTCTCTTCCCAACTGCCCGTGCAGCCCCAGCTTCCCTGCCATCGTGGCCATACAAAAAAGCAGAAGAGGCCTTGGTTCTGTGCAAGCCCAGGTCAACAATGACGAAAACATCTCTGTTATTAACCCCGTGTTCAGCACAAATCTAAAGCTTCGCTTCATACCAGCCACTGTGAAGACAATTAATTCTGCCCCAGCCAAACAGTATAAGCAGAATACCAACTCACAGACAGAAAAAGTGGTATTTAAGAGAAGCAACACTGCCAAGACATCCTGAAAGAAGCAGCTAATGCCACTATTTTTCTTTTCTTTTACAGAAAAAAAGACCCCTGTTGATTTGTCCTAGTTTCATAGCTTTATGGCTTAAACCACTTCTGTTTATGAAAGAGAGTAGAAATGCCTTTGGATCAAGTTCAAACAAGGCAGCTGACTAACAACCCCTTCTGTTAGTTGACATGGGTCCTCTATGAAATACCGTTTTTTGGTAAAATAGCATTTTTGTTAATTTCACATTTTATGAGAAGCCGTCACGAGGGAAAGACATAGCAAAAGTCTGCCCCTGGGTAAGATAAAGGTTGTTATATTAATCACCTGGATCTGCTACATGGTTATCTAGAGACTACAGTTGTGACCCATATATGTGTTACTATTTTTAAGGCTCCAAAGAGCAGATGGTATTGGTTGACAGTCAGCAAAGACAAGTAAACGTGTTTACTGTTGCAAGGTTATGGAGGTGAATTCAAAAACAAAGGATTTAGAAGTGATAAAAAGTACAGAAAATAGTTGGAATGGTAATAAAGTTGCTTCCTTCCAGGGGCAATATCTTTTTTTTATTGTGTCTGATTGCAAATTAAGGTGAAAAAAATTAACTCCAGGCATAAAAACATATTCAATCCTTACCTCACTGGCTTCCAGAACAAAACCCCTTAGTCTTTGATTTTAGATTTGATGTTTTTTCCCTGCTGGTTGCCATACAAAGAGATATAGCTCAATAAAAAGAAAGATCCAGTGCAGTGTGCTTCATATTATTGGCCTGAAGGAATTCTTAGTCAGGTTAATGGATTTGATGGTTTTCCCTTCATTGATTTTTAAGATGATTATATTTTATTTATAGGTGAGAAAATAATAGTTAATCTTAAAGTTATGGAAAACTTATTGTGTGGCTGCAAGAATTGATAACAACACATTCAAGGAAACCAAATTATACCTGTCTTTAGTCCTGTAAATGCTAATGTGAGGCAAACCTATTGACTTGAAATTAAATGTACACCTGTGTCCAGAACAAAAGAGTTACTTTTTTTTTTTTTTCCTCTTATGAAAGATTTCATTACATGAAGCATCAATACACCTCAGGTATTTCTTTTTTGAAAACTGTATGTGAAATATCCAAGAGCCTGAAGCTCATGGATAAGAGCATCTTGTCCTCTGGAGACTATAAGATCTGATTTTTAAGTCAGCCAAGCCATTTGTCACGTAAAAAGCATACTGGCCAACAGTAATTGCCTCCACAGGTTTGAATCTTAAACCACAACATGTGGATTGCAAATTTACAGTGGAATTTGGAGAACAATGTGCACAACAGCTCATTTTAACGCAGCACTCTGTGCCTTAATGCTGTTATAATTTGGTTTTATGCTCTAAATGGGCTCAGAGACCTTTTTCAGTTTTTTTGAAAGTCAAATGATGATAACAGAAGACCTAACAATTTTACAATATATAGCTATAAAATAGCATTCATCTCCCAGTTGCACTGAATTTCAGTATTCAGCTCATCTTACAATAGTGCATTGATGTGGGTGGCTAAAGATGGAGTGAAACTGAATCAAAGTTATGCCTCAGGCAGCCATAAGCCCTTGTTACAGAGTCCTAATGTATGGTGAAAGTTCTAGAGTGGCATTATGTTTTGACAAAAAAAAAAATCCCTTCTCAGCAATTTCATTAGTCATAATGATCCAGATCCAGTGCATTTCTTTGGGGTAAACTAGCAGAAAGACCAGTTTGGGAATGTGCAGCAGATTCTGTAGGAAACAAAGTAAGAAAAAGGGAGAGAGATCAGAACACAGCAATGACTGTTGAATTTTTCATGCTTGTAATGCATTATCTCAAGCTGGTACTGCCATTAATGGCTGTATAAGGCCTCTGACTGGACACCTACATTAATTTTAGAGCTCTTCTATTGTTTTGCTTGAAGCAAAATTTGACATCAACACTATGTTTCACCTTAGATTGAACTTAGTGGGGAAACAACATGAAAGTAAATTAAAATCACTGCTCATTTCCCACCACTTTTGCAATAACATCTTTTTACTTTACACCAAAAGCTATGTAAAACCTTTGGAAGAGATTTCCAAGAGGAAAAACCTGTTTTTTTAACTTCCTTTCCCTGACTCCAAGATGCACCCAAGGCAATATATTACAAGTTTAGGCAATATACAAAAATAATTAGATACACTGTTTGTCTTCAGTGTGATTTTACACTGATGAGATTATCTGCTGTGTGTTAGGCTGAGCCTGCACAATCATAACTGAATATAAGGGGAGGCATATTGAGGTAAGAGAGGGAGCTGCATGTTCTGAGTCTGAAATTACCACATATGTGTAAAGTATTTTCCTGTTGGAAAAATACAGCTGTCAAAATAGATTCACAGGTAGCGTGTTAACTGGGGACTGGGACAGGAAGAAAGGGCAGAGGTTGAATAAAACCAGCAAAGGTTTGGCCTCCAGATTTGGCTAAAATAAGAGATAACCTGAATTAATGCCCAGAATTCAAACTAAGCAGAAGTGAACTTGTCAAGGGCTTCAAAAATATTTCCTATTTTCTTGTTCCTCTGCACTTCCTAGTTGTACTTGGTTCTCTGAGTCAAGGGCCAAGGTGAAATTAAAAGTGCTGGTCTTGCATTCTTGTACATACATACTTCTCTCAAAGAGCAGAAGAAATATCACATGAAGTCTGTTGTCACAAAGTTGCTAGATAAATACTGCAGTTAATTAAATTAGTTTGAACAAGACCCAGAAATTTCATCAAAAATCAAGTCTGATTTCTCCCATAATTAGACATAAAATGGTTCCTTTCATTTTCTTAAAACTCCCAAAATTTTACAATAACTTGAGCAACTATGAGTGTCAGAGATTTCAAAGTAGTATGGACCAAGATTCAGGGATCCTCTTTCCTTTCTTTCCTTCTCTTTTTTTCTTAAAGGTATTACATGAAAGAGAACAATCATGTGGCATTTGTACAAACAGTACAAACAAAAGCCTTGGGACTACTCAAAATGCATAAACTTAAGCATATGTGCAAAGCTTTGCTGGATTGCGCCCAAAGGGCGCATCTATAAAGAGCTACAAGTATAAAATACTGAAATTACTTCCACATGTGCTATTTAGGTCATTATGTACGGCATTTCAAAGAAAAAGAAGGAGCTTTTTCTGTTATTTGTGTCTATTTATAGACTTTGCCCAAGATTTGAAAGAACTCTTTGTGAATTATTGCTAATTGACTATTGCTTATCTGTTATTTCAGGACCAGAATGATAATAAAAATAGTAAGGAGGGAAATACTAAGTAATGAAATATCTTCTTCTGTGATATGAAGAAATAAATTAACTTTAAGAATTAGAGGAAAATTTGATCTACAGTGATATTATTTAAGAACATTCTTTTGTAATTTTAAGCCCTTGAATTTACATACTTGCATCTTGAAATTTTTTTCATGAACACCATTTACTGTCAGTGTGACTGTGAGTTACTTGTGTTTGCCTTCCTAGCAAGAACAAAGAAATATTTTTATTTGTCACGTCTTCATTTTTAACATCTATAGTGTCTTACTAATTTAGAAACATTTTTGTTTCTGGACACTTTACTTCTGGATACAATGATAAGGTAGCTCTCAATCTCTGTCCACATTGTTCAGCAGTACAGAATTAATACAGGTTACTGATGGGGAACTTTAAGCAAAACTACACAATTTCTAGGAAATTTCTTTTATTTCATAAAATAGAATATTATTCATAAAACTGAAAATAACAATAAATGAAAATAAAGAAAGTAATTTATAAAATATGCTAATCTCTCTTTAGGAGAGTTCAATGTAATAATTCCTACATAGGTTTTCTGCACTGCTTAACAACCCCTCCCACCAAGTAAAATAACTTCTGGAGAGACCTTTGTAAACTTGCCCAGAGGAATGTACTAAGAGTTTTCAATTTATAGGTTAACTGTAATTTTCCAAGTTTATAAATTGCAGTAAAAATTTCAGTGCTGTGCAATGCACTGTAGTCATCTGCAGTCTGTTCAAGATAGGAATACAACTGTGATGAAGTATATAGGAAATGTAAAGAAAATTATTGTATATTAACTCACATATAGATAAAATTAAAGCTGTGACAAATACAGTAAGCTTCCATAGCTAAAATAGACAATGAACTTCCTACTTCACTCCATATGCATTACTACAATTAAAATAGGAGGTCTTCACTTGAGAAGACGCTGCAAATTATGGACTGTTTTCTTTCTTAAAGGGCAGAGACGAGAGACAAGCTTATCTGAAGGATTACTATTATGCATGAAACTTATAACTACCATGAAAAGGATAAACCATACAGTTTTCTACATGGAGATATAAAAACTTTACACAGCAGAAAGAGATTGAAACACAGCAGAAAGAGATTGAATTACATGCAAGATTCATAAATCTACATAAATTTTTGGAAGAAAGTGAATAATTTTATACTGAGCTCTGGAAAGTGATCCTTTCCAAAGTATGCATGAGAGTTGTCCTTAATGCAATAAATGGAAAGGGATTTATCACCCACAAAGAAGATACTAAGCCTCAGCAGTTAAGACTTGTTCAGCTCAAATGCACAAGTAACTAAACTAAGGATTTAAGAAGAGAGTAAGCAAATAGAACAATGTATCACATTAAATACACCTGATTACATACCTATGCTCTTACACAAACTGAACAAAAGGGGTTCAAGAAGTATTTTATTTCTGTGTAAATAGGCAGCTAGGTTAACTGTATTTTCACAGATTTCAAATGTATGATTCCCTTCCTTTATATTCTTCTATTGAATGATAACGGTAATAGTGGTTCAAATAAACTCTAAAACTCTACTCCTGCCATTGCTACAAAGTTATTTCTGCAGCTGCTAGTAGCAGCGTTTAGTGCATCTTCTATCACTGCCCCATTTGTGTCCACTTTCAGTTCTTTCCTCTCCTCAGCAAGTATGCAATCATTTAACAAAGAAGCCGAATTTTGCTAACACTGGCTTCTTTTTTTTACAAACTCTGTCTTTAGAAGTATGAATACTGCATTTTTGTAAATTTGCTGTAAAATATGAAACATGCAGCCATTAAAATAAACACAAGATACTGATGCTGCACAGTAGTCCTTCTATGAATCTTCTATGGTAATTGATGTACATAGTTTTCTTCTCAGTATTTTGTATTTTAGTCTACAAGAGAAAAACCATGCAGAGGTGCTGCTTGCCTTTCATCTGCCCTTATTTTGGAAACCAGGACTACAGTTTTGATGCTGTGTGGGAAATCCAGTTGCACCTGCATCAGCTTTGTTGCATGTGTAAAGGGCACATCCAGGTTAATGAATGAAAATGCAGAGGCAGAAACAAGCATTCTTTATGAAGGCCATGGCTGAATGGAGCAGTGTAGATAGAGAAGCACACCTCATGCCTAACTGGACATCTCAGATAAATAAAAATACGTTTTGTGGTTGCTATGCATCCTTTTAAAACAATTGGGCAAACAAGACTGAGAAGAATTGTATGTACTTGCAAGTTTTTGCACTTCTACAGAGAGAATCATGTAAGCTTTGGGTTTGACCTTGATGTTGAGACTGGCCCTCGAGAAACTGGCCATTTATGTCATCCTATAATTCTTGTTAAAAAATAGTCTTAATGCTGTGTGTATGTCTCCACTACAGGCCAGATGGCTATGTGTAAACAAAGCAAATTGCACTTGATGTGTAGACATGCCCACTTTACTGTCTTTTTTTCCTAGAGAAAGCTGATCCAAATACTAATACTTCCCAGGATAAAAGCAAAAATATTAACTGCTTGCAAGTGCAGATATATGTATCTCCATTCATTAACTAAACCAATGAGTACTGGTTCATTCAGAGAACCATTCAGACAGATTGTCATCATGCTTAATTACCCCATTTTTGGGGGTATATTGCATAATTTAATGTACAACTTAATTGTTTAAGTGTGATTTTCAGCAATGAGAATAAATCAGAATGTTATAAAAATTTTTTTGTTATAAAATTTGGTGTTTTACATTTTTTTAATAAAATGTGATTTACATAATGCTTTAAATTTTCTGGGGTTTTTTAATTGAAAAGATCTTCTATTTTATGCATATGTAATGTCTACATTTAATTCTCAGTTTTTGATAACAGCAAAGTCTAAAGAACACTTAGAATTTCCTTTTATTCATAAGTTCCACTTTTCAGAAATCTTCATGCAACAGGTATTTTTACAAGAGACAGAGATTAATTAAATGATACCAATTGCAAAGGCTTTGTTGCCTTTTGGTTTTTCACATTAATAGTGAGTAACATTGATTGATAGAGCTTGGGGTTGCATTAAATCACAGACAGCTCTTAATTCCTTCTTCTTTCTTTGAAATACAGGATAAACAAGGCATTCTAAACCACTCCTATTCAGTTCATAATCTTCTCCTATAATGCAAAGGTGAGGAAGTATGGAGTTACAGAAGAATGGTGAGTCATCAACAAACAAAAAAACAGAAAAAAAAATCCAACCAACCAACTAAACCCATAATGCTTGGTTAATATTTAGTTTCTTATAACAAAACATTTGAAGTTTACTTTATCTTTCATTTTATTAAGTAGAAACTCTTGTTCCTGTGTTCCTCCTAAGAAGACCAGAAACTGCAATAATTTTCTTTACCTGCAGTTTAGCCTGTAATAAAATGCTGTTTAGTATTTTTCTCGCAAAGCTGTTCGCAAATTTCAAACCAACAAGGAAAACTGTGCAGTTGAAGGTGGAGATTGCAACTCTTTAAAGAAAAAAAAGGAGGAAGAGGAGACAGGTACACAACTGTTCTTTAGCTTTATTGTAGCTTGATGTTTTATCCAGTATAGCAGGTGTGTGAAGTAGTGGGAGAATGGGAAATGATTAGCAGAGAGTCATGGCTGTGCATAAAGTTATCTCCTAGGATTTATATGATATCCCATTGAAATTAAGAAAACCAAGAACCCTTAGTACCTCGGAAATCTGCTTGTGTTTGGCTTACTACAGTTGTGTATAATAACCTTCTAGACATTTGAAGACTTCTAAGTCAGTTGTCTGCTTACATAAGTTATAAGTTGTGGATAAAATTATATTGTAGATAAAGCAGATCAATTATTCTTCCCTATAACACTGTTTAGAATAATCAGGAATCAAATGGTAGAGCTGGAGAAAAACTGGTATGTCCCTTTTCCTTGCAAAAATGACAATCTACAATTAAGGGAATCTCATTCACAGGAAAAATAAGCATCAACCACATCTCTCTAGTTTTAGAAATACACTGAAAGTTCTAATGCCTCATTCTTTCTAAATGCATCACCTAATTGTACTTTTCATGGCAATTTTGAGGATTGCTATGTGTATTTTCAACTGCTTGGTGAAAGTAAGAATGCAGTTTTCAAAACATTTTGGACCAAGGAATTGCAGTAAAGGGATCGTATATTTTTAACCTAATGAAGGGTAAAGCAGCACTACCTTGAAAAGATCTCTACCTCAGTGGCAGCTGAATGGTATTTTTAAATGGCATCTTGAACTAAATAGTATCTTTGAGTTAGAATGTCTTTCTTCTATTTCCATTCTCATAAGGTTTGTAGTAGTATAAATATTTGTGACAGAATTAAAGCAGTTTCTTATGTTGATATAATTGAAAATGTTGTCCTTCCTAATCTAAAATCTTGCTTGATATTGTTCAGAATATATACTACTTGCAGTGCAAGTATTTAAAAGTTAGACTGAAATTAGTTTCAAGTCTCATTAAATTCAAGAAATGTAGACAAACAGGCAAATCTTTATTTTGTGATTCATAGCTTAACTCAAACTTTGGTGCTGCCTTTAGCATTCTTAAATATAGCAGAAATAAGTTCAAAATAGAGGTTTTTACTTTATGGTGCCCTTTTTATTCTGCTCTAATTGTGACTTCTTATAACAATTTTTGATTTTCTGAATGCTTAATTTGTGGGGAAGAGGACTGTTTGTGCCTAATATGGAATAAATACTAGTTCTGCAGAAGTGTGAAAAAATCAATATATCTAATTTAAGGTAGAGAGGTACCACATACAGACCCAACAGATATTCATCAAAAATCACAGAGGGTTTTAACGTCAACATATTCCCATGGATCTGAGCATTTGGGAACTCTCTATGGCCTTAAAATGACAAATGGTTATGTATTCCTGTTGGATCACTTCTAAATAAGTAATATCCCATAACCCTTATATTAAATGTGTAGGCTTCACAGATGCTCTCTTCAAATCAACTGATTATCGATCCATACATGACATCACTCTAAAAGATGATCTTGGCTTGCAGCACACATACATAAATAAATACAAGAAGAGGCTTGGGGTCCACTGGTTTCAACAGCAGTATTCAGAACTACTCCTTTTTTAGTACAAATTTTTTTGTAATTTCCAAAATTACATAATTTCATCTCTGTTTTAGTTTACATCCCCCAAGGTAGGTTGCTACTACCTTGTTACAGTTACTCACCTAAAAAACTAAGGTCTTATGCAATGTTAACCTTATATCTGTGTAAACAAATATATTTCAATATCCAAGCTTGAAATTAAAAACCATACCTCTTGCTTACTAATATCTCACCATTTCCCTCTTTTATCTTTTATAAGTCACTAGAAATGGTGATTCAAAATATTGGTCATATGGTTTTACTTTTATTATTGCATTGCACCTGGGGACATTTATGTAAAATGGATTCTCCTCAGCAGAAATATATTCTTTTTACCCTTCTTAATTTGGCTTACTTTCACAATCAGAGGTAGATTTTACTCTTACTTTTCTAACGAATGGATGATTTATAGGAACAAAAATCTTACAACTATAAATACCTGAATCTGAGTGATATTTGAATTCCAGAACATAACAGAATGATCAAAAGGACAATTTATTGAATATATTCAGTATATGTTTTGGTGGAAAAGTTGCCCTTTTTTCAAGAAAATGTTTATCAAATCATTATGGTTAAATAGATTTCATTTAAACTCTTAGTGTTGCAGTGGATCTTTTACCATGTTGCCCCTGGTGTTTTAACACTTGTTGAGTCAACTGGTATTAATATAACATTAGGAGAATTTCCCCTCCTGAGAGGAAATCTAACTAAACAAAGTGATGTTTAATGTTTCATATTATATTTATTTAACTAAAATGGCTGATTAGGTGTTAAGCAGAACAGAGGTTAATGATCTTTATTATTGGTATTATAAAAATTAAGAAAGAATAAAATAGGGTTAATGATGTATCCCATTATTGTTATTGTGAACAAACACACGCTGTTGTCCGCTGCACTGAAAAATTGGCCCCAAGCTGTAATTAGCAAAATTATATTATTATCTAACCTTATGCTGTAATTAATTACTCATGACTGTACTTTTCAGCGTGGATTCTATGTGTTTTAGTTGGATCTTCACCTCTGTGTGTAAAAATGGAGGAAATAAACTCATGTCTGATTTAATCCATTCAGTATATTGAAGATGTTATTTATTGTGTAAATGGAAAATAGGAGACTTCGTAAGATAAAAGGTGGATTTTAGGTAGAGGATAATCTGAATTTGTTCCTCATCTTTTCTTTTCATTTTCCCTTTTGTTTTGAATATCCATATTACAGCAAAATATCCACCTTTCTTTAATTAAAAAAGAAATCAACTGGTGAGATAAAACTATCTATTATTGGTTTTAAAGAAATGGTAGGAATTTGTTTTCAAAAAATAATTTTTTGTAAGTTTTGGACCTTGTATTTTGTTTTATCAATCCAAATTTTTATTAAAAACCTTTTTTTAAGTTTATACTTAAAAATACTTAACTTTTCTAGCATAATGAATCAAAAAAGCAGGAACACTTAAAATACCTTACATATATTTCAGGTCTGTTAAAATCAAGCTTTATGTATATGGATTATGTAAATATCTTGTGGAATTTTCAGTGAAGGCATTTTGAGGTAAAGATATTCTCAGAAAGACAAAATATAAAAAATAGAGATTGTGTACTTTTGATTTTTTACATGTTTTCTAATACTTTTATACCATCCAAAAAGAAGAAATTATATGGGGGAAAAGGATTGTAATACATTTTAATGAATGACTAATTTTTAAAGCATATATATTACAGTAAGTTCTTTTTTTCCACTGAGTATACACACATGTGTAAGCATAATTCTCCATTTTGAACAGCCAAATTTTTGCTGAATCCCTCATTTGTGATTGCTTCCAGGCAGATTAAATTCTAATTCTATCTAATCTCAGCCATAAAGGAGCATGGAGGCTGTTCAGGAAACACTCCTACATTATCCTGTGGGTAGTATATGGATTTCTATTGCCGCTTGTCATTCATCGTGTATTTATTTTAAGAATATCTTTTAGAATTTGCTGGCACAGGGAATCCTGACCATTGGGACATCTATACCACATTACAGTACAAAAAAAAAAAAGAGAACAAAATATGACTGAAAGTATGGATACATCTGCATTACAAGCAAGTAGAGCTGATATACATCTTACATCTGTTAGCTATTCCTTTAACTGTGAAATCATCTGCTGGCAAAATGTCCTGTTTTGATTTGTTTTTCCTAGCATAAGATAATGGCACACCAAATACCACCTAAGATGGCAAGGAGCAGACTGAACTATTCCTATTTCCTTTGCACTGCACCTGCCTCTCTGGATGGTCCTAGAAACAGGAATGGGACTCCAGAAAAAGGAAGATGCCCTGAATATAAATAAAGACTACACTGACTATTTCTCAGTGGTTGTTTTGATGTCAAGCCAAATGCTCAACTTGTGTTGTTTGACAATGCTGTTCACTCTTTTTGATCTGTGAAAGACAATTTTCTAACCAAATATTTGCATTTATTTGATTAAAGGATGCTTGCAAAATCTGTATTCTGTCAACTGTCTTTCCCTGTTGCATACCATCTATTTAAGTTTGTTTTTTCCTAGGCAATTCATGAATTATTTTGTTTGCTACCATGTACATTGTGCAGTTAGTCTCCCTCACCTGTTTAGGAATATGAGGGGTAAAATGACCTAGGGATGATGTTAGCAAAAGAAGAGTGATTAATAAATTAACAAAACACACATTGTATCACTGGAGAGGAACCACTCCAGATTTTATGCACTTAGTTAAATTTATTGTGTGAAAAGCAACTTTCACATGGCTTTTTTAAGCATCTTCTGCTCTTATACAATCAGAATTTTTAGCTTATTTTTTGTAATTTGTGTTAGAGATGTAGTTTCAGTAAGATTTAAGAAATTATTTGAAAGGTTTCAGATCTTGCCTTGTCTTGAATAAGTTTGTTTTCCAGAAGCAGGTGTTTTGTACCTTCCAATTATTAGTCTTTTACCCAGTTATGTCAATAATACTGAGAAAACTCTTCAATCTGTAAAAGACTCTGGGCACTCACACTGTTAATCTTTCATTTGCAAATCTTGACAAAAGTGAGTTGACAATTTTATGACCTTAATGGTGACTCTGAATGAACAGATATGATCATAAAAACCACATCCTTTGGGGAAACATTTATTTTACCTGTACAGCAATCATTTAATTTTTCTGTTGACCAGAATGGAGCCATTGTTTTCCATGTTGGTGTGTGCTGTATGAGCAGAACAGATAAAAGCAGAGAAAATTATTGAATGGACAGCAAAAACATGTATCTGGCTAGGTCTGAGAGCTTCAATCTTCAGTATTCTCATCATGTAACTCACTAGTTTAAGCTTCCTCTTTCACTGTCATGCTGGTAAGGTACTTAATGCTTCCATGCAGCTATTTCTGTATATTTCTGTATATTTCTGTACCGTTTGCTTTGCTTAAGCAGACATGAGATATGCCTGTGTCTTACTTCATCTGCATATTATCTGTAGCAACAGGCTCCTCAGTTCAATGAGGCATTTTGAAATTATGACAGCACAAGTTGTGTCAATAAGAAAATGTCCCAATTTTTTAATTGCACTTTTATTTGTTACAGAATATTTTTTAAACATGTATGTGTCATGATTCAATTTATGAAATCATCCCCTTTTGCTTTTATTTCAACCTCAGTGAAGATATTTCTTGGGTAAGGATGGTTTAAGCATTTGGTAGGTGGTGTTTTGATTCAGAAGCTATAATGTTTTGCACCTGACATGTAGAGTTATGCAAATATGTGCATTATAGACACTTTTAGAAGAAGCTGGCAGTTATGATGTAAGCTGAATTATTTCTTCCGTAAACAGACTGTTAGGATATTTTGTATGAACAAAACTAGAAAGAACATTTTATGAGTGAAGGAAGAGCAGTAACTCAGACTATCAAACGGAAGATATTATGTAATCATTATTTATATGATATTTTATTTCCTTCCCTGTAGCCAGTCTTTTTGTAAATGTTTATTTTCCTGATAATTCTTCAATTTTTTTCTTCCGTCATTAGAATAATAGTATTGACACAATAGGCTAGTGTTTCCACAGATGTCACAAATAAGCTTAAAAGAAATTGATAACGAGCAGAATCAAGAATCCTTCTTCTGAGTACATTTTGGTACTCAACAGAGGGAACAGTGAACCCATATTTCTGATTCAGCCACTGTATGCCAGCATGTTGGCCCTTCGAGTGGAGCTACAAAATGTCCAGCTATAAGCAGCTTCTCTTGCAAAATGTAAAGGGGTTAGGGATTAAACCATTCAAGTCAGAGGTTTATTTTCCTATATGCCTAAAAGCCATAGCTCATAGGCTACTTCTTTTGTTTTCTAGTTTTCCATTATCAGCTACAATCTTAACATCTTTAACCTTCCACCATTCACCATTAAATGCCAGATAACTTGTTTCATAGTTAATTTTTCTTTTTCATTTTTTGACTTATGTCAGTATCCGTGACATTATAGCAGTTTAACTTCTCCAGTGAACCGTAGTGTCAAAACGAAAAAATTCTAGAGCCACATTCACAATAGTAAATTCCCAGGTCCTCCAGCAATGTGTTTTCTCTAGACATTTGGGATTATAATCCATTGCTACTTTTCCTGGGAAAGAGCTACTAATTGGTATAATGCCACTTTAGCTATAAGTACTCTTCTAAACCAAACAAAGAATTGCTTTGTGTGTATTTTCTAAGAATTAAATATGTTAATTCCTTATATGCACTTCAAATTTGTCACCCTATAGATAATGTAATGCAGAGGCAGTATGGAAAAAAATAGAGAGGAGGTAAAAAAAATCTGTCCTCTTTGGCAGCTGAGAAAACAAGAAGGAATGAAGAGAAATGCTGGTTTAAGGAGCATGGATCTCACCTTCTCTGTATCCATTTCCAAAGCATTGCTGCTTTAACATATTTCATCTTCTCTTCATTATGCTCCTAACCTGAGAAGATAGAGAGTATTGGTCTAAAGCTTTGCCGTGAGGGAATTGTTCTTTTGTCCTCTGACAGTGGCCTCATCAAATGCCAACAGGGAAGCATAAAAAGACTGGGTCTGAATTTGGGTGTACGCTGCCTCTACGGTAAGAGGGGCTTGTAGTGTATTTATTGAGTTCACATTCAACAGGCTCACAGCATGCAGGTGTGAAGGGTGGTCCCCAGTTTCTAAGTTAAACATCTGGTGTCATCTGAGATGTTCTGAGATACCTGGGATATTCATGTGGAGACAGAACATGTGCTGCAAGACGTATGGAAATACTGACTGCTTCTGGAGTGATGGTTGGAGACAAGGTTGATACCACAGAGTATCTAAAACGGTAGAGATCTATTCAACAGCTACATCCACCTGCCTTTGTTGAGACAGCAGACCCCTTTATGTATTTCCTTCTTGTTTCTTTTATCCAAACCTGGTTAGAAAGGTTGTGTACCACTGTAACTGATGTAATCTGTAATGAAGTGCCATTTATTGTTTTTCAGATCCATTTATTTTGCTCTATTTCTTGGTAGTTGTTCACCTTTCAGGAAATCCCAGTGAGCCAATACTACTGAGAAACAAAAAATCATAGCACAGGGACAGGAGTGAGCCATGGCAAACCACCCAAATTTAGGTTCTTGCTCTAACTTGTAGTTTGAAGTCCAAGTTTGAAGGAGAAGATGTCTTGTTTTCCTGTGTTTACATGCAGAGGAGGCTAATCTTGTGTTGAGACATGAGCAAAAATAGCAGAACCCTTGTCCCTTGTTCTTCCCTTAGTCCTCCAATAACATGTGCATTGTTCACTTTATAGTGCATTGTCACAATTCTCTCCTGGCTTCTGCATCTTGCTAGAAAGATATTCCCACAGGAAACTGGAGAAATCCTGCAACACTATCCTGAGAATGATAGGTGTGCTATAGTGAGTGCTCAGAAGATAGAGATTAATGAGAAGGAAGCAAAATGTCAGCAAATCTCTGCCAGAACATCTATGCTATCTACAGGAGGAAGTGAATGATGGGGAAGAGGGATAAAATGCATTTATTTTTTGCTGTAAGGAAGGTCAGAGATGACCTTATCCTATGTTACTAGGATGTGTTCAAAAATGAGACATCCATAGCTCTCAAAGATTGAAAGTTCCCTTGCTTGTTTGTTTGTTTGTTTGTTTTGCTGTTGATGAGGAAAATGATAAAGCTTTTGAAGAGGCCTAATGTAGCAAAAAATATTAGCAAAGGACCTGACATCAGTAGAATTTGAAATTTATTTAGGGGAGTCAGGGAAATATAACCTGATATTGGGTGAAGGAGTAGGAAGATTTAGATGAAATTTGTCAATGTGTGCCACTCTCTCTCCAAAATATTTACCAGATGAACTTAGAGCACTTTATAAATGTTAGTGACAATGACTCATAAGTCATATTTTGCTTATTTTACAGTGAATAAATATAGACATATATTCTAAACATATAAAAGAGATTTAGATGCAAATACTTCTCTTTCCTCATCAAATAAGTCCCAAGCAATTCTAACAATCTATTTTAAAAATGTGTCATCTGGCACTATCACACAATATGCTGAAAGATGATAAAATTCATATGGTTTATTCATTAAGAAAATGAGTGGCAATTATCTACTGTATCTACTGCATCAAGTAAAGCTGAAAACTAAACCAAAACCATATAGATTAACTCATAATTATAACATCTTCACTGATAAACTGAAGTCTACATTTTGAGACATCTTTTGGATCATTCTAAATGTGGAGCTTGCCATCATTATTTCAACACAAACAGTAATTTTGGAAACTGCTATGTATTATTGTAAGGTGTATTTTTAACCTGGGGTCACTACAAGGTAAAGACAAGGAGTAGTACACAAGTTGACCTGCCACAGGAATTCCAGATAAAACCCCAGAAGTTGAGTCAGACATAATCGCAAGATCTGGAATCTGCAATAACAAACTGTTCATATATCTACCTGTCAGCTGTCTTCCTCTAAGGGAGGGACACAAGGTCACTGGAATGGCCACTTTCCATCCCTTGTTTTTACTGGATATATGGTGGGTAAATGGAGAATCAAATATTTACAGGAAAATACTTATCCATGAAGACTAAGTGATTTAATTTCAAATGGTTGTTAGTTAGATTTTTGGCCTTTTTTGCAAGTTTCCATAAAAAGTAATAAGCTAATCAAGGAAATAGGAAGTACAAGTTAGTACTCTTCTCAAGAGTATTTCCACTCTCAACAGTATTTGCAAGTTTAATTAAAGGAGTATGTTTCAATTAAATAATCTGGATATTTTGCAGCCTGGTATTTATTTACCAGTGCCACAGCTGGCTTTAGGAAAGTGCTATTCTAATTTTTCAGGGGCAGGGAGGGAACTGTGGGCTACCCGGGTTCACACAGGACGTCAGTGCAAGAACAGGCATTGGACCTCTATTCTCCTGAGCCACAGCATTGGCACTCTGACAACTGAACCCAACTTCCTTCTCTTGGAGCCAGGACAGGACACAGAAATGTATTCATTTGGCAAAGGGGGAGGGGAACCCCTGTATCCCTTCCTTATTTTGTTTTTATTTTGGAGGGGACGCTTGGAGTTCTCATACAGGACAAGGTTATATAAACTTGATGACAAGTAACCACCTGTTTTTCAGCATTTCCTAAAGTTTGTAAAGGGTGCATTCCAGACAGAGCACAGAATGTCACCATGCAAAAAGTCATACCAATGCTTTTACCAAAGTATATAATAAATGTTAATCATAATTCATTTTTGGTCACTGTGTATCTCTGTGTACTATAATTTATCTTCATATGCATCTAGTATGTCTGTAAAGGTAAAAGAAGCAGCATGAATAGCATATGTTTGATAAAGAGGTTTTTTTCTTTTCCCTTTTTTTTTTAACCCGGCTTTATAAAAATACTTTAGAAAATATATCTAGAAGCTTTTTATAATTGAGAGAAAGGACCATTGTTTTGAATGACTTCATGATCATACTATTTATAAAACAGAATTTGTTTTCCTGAACTTCTGAAAAATGCGTCTTCCTGGTTAAGTTAATTTTATGTGTATGTAATATATTGCTGTTGTACCAAAATAGAGTATGGTGGTAATATTTTATCATGCTTATCAGTGTCAGTATTTTTTCTTGCTAGTTCTGTTAGTGTTGTCTCCAAAAAAAAGGAGACCATATGTTCTTTGTGGGAAAATGTATATTTTTCTCATATACAAGTTGTGGGTCTCTATTACTTTTGTAGATTTTACACATTTTCATGATTTAAAAAATTCCATTAATTTTCTGCATTTGAAGAAAGATGCAGAACATTCTATGAAGTGTAATTGACTTCAGGTTTCCTATGAACCTAATAACCCTAGTTTTACAGCCCAAGGTATATTTTGGAAGTCCTTTGTGTTTCTTACTTTAAACCAAATTGATGGGATGCTGATGTGTGTTTTTGTGAAGTAGATTGTGCAGTGTGCTTTGTAATGAGCTGAATTTAAGGAGCAGTTGATAGTAAATGTTGAAATAGCAAAAGCGACAATGTAGAGAATTATTATTTTCCTATCTAAGTTTGTCAGTTCTATAATGAGCTTAAAGCAGAAAATATTTTTCTTTTGGAAGTGCACTGTGTGAATCACAGCAAATAGTGGAACTAAGGGGCAAAACCGATACAGACTTAATGCCTTATAGTCATCTCTCTCTTGATTTAGGTATTACACATTTACAATTTCTCATAAAAAAGATTTTAAAGGCAGGAAATGGAGGTAGGAAAAAATTTAAGACAATTGCAAAAGAAAAATAATTTGATAATCAGCATGATTTTTTAATTTCCACTTTGTTTTATTAAGTACAGCAAATTCAGTATTAAAGCTGTATTTGTTGCATGTAGGAGGAAAGTGGATGGAAGAAATTCTGAAGAATTGCACAGGAAACAAAGGGGATTTTAGAAAACTCAAATAGTGGTGAGAGAGGGGGAGTTATAAACTGAAGATTACTTTTAAAAGCAACATTTTGTTCTTTTTGGAAAACAGAGGCAACAGTTTTGTCACTTAAATTTAGCCCTGGTCACTGTAGTTACAGCCTGATCTTTCAGTTGTTGTAAGTACGCCTCTTGAATGGAAGAAACTTCTAAGTCAGCATAAAAAACATAGTACACCAAAAGTAATATTTCTCATTGTGGAGAGCATGCATTACATTCATCCTTCAATCAGAAGCAACAAATCCAAGTGGGAAACCAGAAAAACATCAACATTCCACAGAACTTGTTTATTTTCTACAGCATTTTCATCAGTGTGTGGAATTTTTCACAACTGCTGATCAATGATACTGACCAGTTAAGATTATGTGTAATTTTTGGATTTACATTGTGAGTATTCAGTGAGGTAAATGCTGTCACTTTGACACACATTTTCACACTATTACATGTCAGCCTATATATCATTAACTTTTCATTTTGGTCCACTACAGAAAACAGTGCTTGCCTGGTGTCATCAAAATAAATGTGGCCATGTAAATATGAAAGAAACATTTTCTTCATAGAGAACACTCGCAGACTTACATAATTTACAAGTCACTTCTTAGAACTCTGACAAAACCAGACTCTCCTGTGATGATATCCACTTCTCTTCAGTTTATAGTATGAAATCAGAAGTTAGTATCTACACTGGACCATATAGAATTTTTCAGTAGAGTGCTATCCAGTTTCTTTGAAAGTTCATTTTGTTAATAAATCATTAATAACAATACTGATTTAGAGAACTTGGAGGTAAATACCATCACCAAGGAAATCATATGAAGAAAGGTATCCATATTTTTCATATATGTTAGCCTTATCCTTAAATGCAAATTACTTATTTTGATTGTGCTAGACCTTCCTTGTGATCCTCCTATCAGAGATATTTGAGGACCTTTTTTTGTAGGTGGAAGAGAGGAAAATTATAAGGATGCTAATATTCAAGCTGTTTCTGATCTTTCTTGGTCTTAATGCACTTAGGTCCAAATACACAATACTTTCACACTGTCAGGTCAGTAGATTTGAGTTATTTTACTTGTGGACAGAAACTAATACCAGCAATCTAACCATGAACAAAGTAAAAAAGTACCTATATTCATCTAAATATATTGTATTTTACTAAAACCATAACAAATTAAATGGGAAGAAAATATGGATTCTTATAACTACTTTCATAACAACACACTCTTCTGAGCCCTGTAGTTTTTGGTAAGTAATGTCACAGAATTGAGTTTCTCACTAAATATTGGATGTTGTAGTTAAGACAAACACAGGCATGGAAAAATAACATCACCTAGCATCACCTGGCATATCCTTTGGTCTGTCAGTCATTTTTTCTGAAAGATGAAATCTGGTGGTCCTTACCATGTTGCACTACTGCAGTAGCCTCCATCTCTTTTGCATCACTTAAAAACAAATTCTTATTAGCATTCTGCTCCTGAATATGTCAGAAATCATTAAATGTAGCCAAGCAACTGCACATAGCTGTTCCTTACTTCAAGTATTCAGTGTGTTGGTAGGTCTATCCACATATCAAATTTATGCAATTGTAATATGAATCAATATTATTCTTCATGCATCATCAATAGCAATCTCATAGGCTAGCACAACCCATAGGTTAGAAAAAATCAAGTGATAACTTCCCTGATGGAATCAAGGTGGATTTCTAGAATTCTAGAAGAACATTACTTTTCTAATGGTTAAGGCTGATTTTTTTTTTCTCACATTGAAAACATAGAGATATGGAGGTGAGAGAATTGCTGTCATCAGTTTGGAGGGTAGTAATTAATCTATTATTAAAATTTTGTTCAGGAAGAAATTTTATGCTTTAATGTAATTACTTGTGGTAATACAAAGAACCATCCACTGTATTTATGAACACTGTGAAAAGAGGGATCAGGCTTTCTGGAACTCCATTTGTAATGACTTTGTTGAAATCAGGTTAATTATGAGAAAGGCCCATCTGAGAGAAAAGGCACACCACAGAACAAAAGGGATCAATTTTTTCGTCTACTGTTTGAATTTCACCCTTTCTCCTTTCATCTGTTTTCATCTTATGGAAGTTATTATAAGTGCTAATGAGACATTTGATCTTGCTTCAGGCAGTCATCTTCTGGTTAACACAGCAGAGGTATCAAGCATCTATTTTGGTATTATAGGAAATCAGCAGGCTCGGGTCACATACTCTTTTCTCTTATACCTACCCAGTTGCAGCAATTGTTTTTCTGGTACCTGAAATACTTATTGCACTATTTTATTTTTCTGTCTGCAGCTCTTATATGAACTCCTTGTCACTAATTTATGTCAGGAAAAAATATAACTCTTACAGGTGTTTCCAATTTAGAAGCCAGTCAGAAGTAGTTGAAACTTTTTTTTTGGGGGGGAGCTAATTCTAGTCAAGTTGAAAATTACAGATGCGTTGTTTAGTTCAAGCAACAAGTGGTGACTGATGAGCAGAAGTAGCATTTGAACCTGGGACCTAATGAGTACAGTTCAATAAATTGGGGCATCATTCTAAAGAGAACAATACTGTTTGAAAACATGATTTCTTTCATGTTGACTTAATTTTCATAAACCATAACCAAACCTGGCAGTTCTGAGCCATTCTTTTCATCAGTCTTATTTACTGAAGGAAAGCCGGGGAATACTTTTGGGCCTGTGTTCCTCAAGTGCTGATAATTATGTGTATAGACAGCACTGCTTGTATTACATAGTAGTACACCCATTAAAGTTGGGAATACTACTGAAATTTAAAGGAAGGACCCTTGAGATGACCCAAGGCATGTGTACCAGGCAAACCTCAAATATTTCATGCATTAGGATGAATTTTGTTTTTGAGGAAATAACCCTTGTTAATAACTACTGCTCTTTCATTAAGGTACAATCAGATTCTCACTGCTAACTTGAATGTGGGTCTCTTCTAGTGCCTACTTTTGATAAATTAAAGTTGGTGCCAATTAGCTCTTTATAGGAGACACTTGTGATATCTTTTCAAGAAATAAACACATGAGAACACTGAGGCTAATTAGTGGAAATACTTTCCTATAATCCACCTGTGCTAGGTAATACCAATAACTTTTACAAACACTCTTGCTCTGAGACTGATAGCAAATGCTGCTAAGTATGTCTCTATGTGCAGTCTAGTAGTCAATGAAATGTGTTCCAAAGTCATATTACAAAGCAGAATAGTATTTGAACATGCCTACTGAGTAGGCAAAACAAATTCATGAGATGCTTTCATTTTCTCACACCTAATATTGGAGAAACTTTGCATTTGCCTTAAAAAAAAGATTTTACTAGAACACTCGGAGCATTCAAAAATCAGGAGAAAAACCCTCTGGGCTTTGTTTTTGATATGTGGAGAAAGGAGAATAGGCCTAGAAAATAATAAATATCTCATACTAAATCTTTAAAAGCTGGTGGTTTGTCCAGCATTTTCCAGGGTTTCTTTTCCCCCAGTCTGCAATTTAAAAATGACTGAATATTGGTCAATTCCTTATTTGGGAGCACCTTTTTAAGCACTGGATTTTTACAAACCCGATTTTAATTCTGTGACTGAACACTGTTGCTTAATTGGATGACTGTGATCTTTAAAATCAGGCTTCCAATGTAATAAATTATAAGCATGAATTTTCCTAATTCGATGAACCATTATAGTTACTTGATGAGTATTTCGAGTTACAAAATTTCAAAGAAACTTTAGATTGAAAAAATTAATTCTGATGTAAAGATATTTTAAAAATCTTTCAAACTTTTCAAAGATCTCTAATGTTATTAATATTTTATTTAATATGTCTGCTAGGAAACATAATGTTCCTGAAATAGACAAAGCAAATGTAAAGAACATCAAAGCATGTTAATAAAGCTGAAATGAAAATGTAGAGAAATCCTGTTTTTCTGATTATCATGCAGGAGCATGTAAAACTGAGGAGTAGAATGTAGAGCCACTTAGTATATTTTTATTATTCTTAACTTTACTATTATGTAGTCCTACACAAATTAGTAAAGACTCATGCATACATAATGTTAGCTCCAGTAAAAAATGTCAATCCTACAAAAAACTTATGCCTTTAAGTAACAATTAGATGAATTAATTTTACTCAGAATGTAACTACTAAACAGTTATTGATTATTTTCAGGATCTAGACTTACATTAGCAAATCATTAAGTTTTAAATTGTTTTTAGAATATGTTAGATTTTGTTAAGTCTACTTAGAGGAGTGTTAGGGAGGAGAGGACATGTATTTTTTAAACTGGACAGGTTGCTCACACATGCTGTCATATTTAGAATACTGTTTCCTGACATAGCACTTTTTTGCTCCTTCAGAATATGACTACACATTTCAGTAGTCTTCAAATTCACAGGCACATGTCAGTTTCACCAGCTGCTCATTAGTTTGTGTGTTTTAAAGAAGGTAGAGAAATGTGGAAAGCTTGTTTCTTATCGAGTGAATCAAGTGGGCAGGGTGAAGGTAATAATGAGGAAACACAATGGGTTAAGAGGAGAGAACTCCCACACTTAATTCCTTCCTGTTAGATGAGCTCCTTCACAAGAGTGTGATCCTTGTAATATACACATTTATAGCAGTGTTTCTTATTTTAAAAGAGCTGTGATTCATTGCATGGAGGTGGAGAGAACTGAGCTTTTGCATGTTAACAATTTTAGATGAAGAAAAAAGCCCTTTTTTTCTTGCCTTTGCATTTTTGGTAGAACTTTATGAGACAGAATATTTAAGCATGATGGTTAATTTTATATCAATTTGATCCTGCCACCAGTTACTTTCTACTTCTGCAGGCTGCTTACTCTGTCACGGAGTATTAGATGTATTACCCACAGAGCAGTAATTACATTTGACACATAATTATTATGGTTTTGATGACAAGAAGGCCTTTTCTTTTCCTGCTTTCATAACATATACTCCTGAAAGTGCTGGCTGGCTGAATACAGTTAGTTTAAAAGCACTTGGATTTAAATTGAACCCTGGGACAAAGAAAGAAGTGAAAAGAAAGCGCGAGCACATTTGAAAATTCCAGATGATCTCACACAGTCGATTTTGAAAAGGAAAGAAAGCCTTTAAGTGTTGTTAATGCAAAAGGAAAAAGAGCTGCCGGGCTGCAGCCATGCCAGATCCCCAACAGGAAAGGAGTGCTTTTAAAGTTAATAAACTGAAGGTTTGGAAAAAACGGAGGCTCCTGGCAAGGCCATATAAACTACACAAATGAGTTTCTAATCTTGCCACATGGGCATTTTTCCAACTCTGCACTCTGAGTCACCCCCAGCTGCAGGCCTGGATGAGCAGTTTAATAATCCTTAGCCCTTTTTTTCCTTAAATGATCAGCATCAGAGTATCGTGTTTCTGGAGCCTGGAGGCTGTGTGGTATTCAAATAGGGTGAGTTCTTGAAATTCCTCCAAACCTACCTGCAGCTGCCTCTGCCTCTCTGCTGAGGTTAGAAAAGCTGGACTTGCAAACTTTGTAATTTGCCATCATCTTCCTCCCTCGTCTCCTCTTGTTTTCTCACAGTGTGCATGGGGCAAAGCCAGGCTGGGAGGATGCAAAGTTCTTCCCATCTGTTTTTTAAAAAAGAAAAGTTAACAAGGCATGGACGGGGTAATGTCAATGCTAGGAATCCTTCTCTGGGAATTGAGTGGTTGTGAAGGAAACCTGAGCCATAAAAAATGACCTGACTTCCTCCTTGGATCCAAGAGCTGAGCATCAGCATCAGGGAAGCTTGTAAAGGGTATCCCTCCTACTGATGTGAGGTCTTCAATCAGTGCCGAGACAATGATAATCAAATTAATGTACTATAAAGCAGCTCTAATTTTAGCCTGGTTTGTTATTGTAAGAGTTCGTAGGGAAGGGCAAAGGGGGAGGTGAAGGCTGCTACAAATGACTAATGCTGCATTTCAGCCTCCTAAGCCATATTTAGTGATGTGGGATATAAACATAAGCTCTCGGTACAATTTTTTCTATTTGACTTCGGTTTCCTTTCTTCTGTTCCTCTCCTAAAGATAGCTGCCGATAGACAGGTATTTATAGCTGGAGCTGCGCGGCAGGGGCGCCCACCTCCCCCTGGGGCCAATGCCAGCATCTTGCGGCTGCCTGGAGCATCCCGGTGCCGCAGCCCGAGGTGAGCGGCCGGGCGGCACGGCCGAGCTCTGCCCGGGGCTGCGCCGCCGCCCCCGGCACTCCCCGGGAGCCAGAGCCTGACCTACCGGCACCCCGAGCCCCCAGCCTGTTCAGTGTCACCGGGACGTCGTGGTTGTCCCTCTTTGCCAGTTTTGGCCATTGGATTTGCCTAGGAGTCAAAGTTTGAATTTATTATCTGCATGGGGTGGGTTTTGTGTACTTCCATGGCATTCTGTAAATCCTGAATTCTTTTCTGCAGCAAGTCCATACATATACATTAAACTGTAATTCTCTGGGGCTGTCAGAGTTACAGACCAGCCTGAGGCACGGCAGTATGATAAAGTTTTCAGGCCCTGTTTAGTTAAGGCTGAAAATCTGGGACCCAGCCAATCTATACCACTCAGGGCTCTTTTCACAGTCCAAAATGATTTGGCTTAAACATTTCCAACTGTGATGAGGTCTCATTTCAGTGATTATACAGTCATTCACTTTTCCACATCAACATCAAAGTCATTAACAACTGAGTATTATTGCATTGGCTGGAATTCAGTTAAGGACTAGAGGGATGTTGCTCTTTATTAAGATAAATCATTGCCTTGGTTATGTCACCCATGAAATAATCAATTTACTGTGTTGGTTAATTTCCCCCCTCTTTGATCTGTGAATTAAATTCAGCAGATCATTGTTCCACACAACTGCAGTGGAAAGGATGCTTTAAAATAAATGCACCACATTTTCTAATGGTACAAGTCTGATAACTGTGTAAAACAAGACTGCACGTGGCCTGATCTATTTCAACAGTTTCCTTTGAAAGCTTCAGGGCAAAATGAACCAGTAGCACCAATCTGGGTGATATTCCTGAGGGATGAAACAGAGGAAAGAGAAAAGCTAGCAGAACTGATTCTGAGGCCTTCAGAGGAGTTAGGTTGATTGCCATACCAAACGAAAATATTTCTATCGAAGTGCAAGGCTATTTCTTTATAGCCTTCATGAGCTTCGCTCACTGAGATGGTTACTGTAAGGATTTTTTTCAAAAATTCTACTCATAACAAGCCAAATATTTAAAAAACCCCCAAAAACTCACTGATACTCATTGATATTCTAATCTCCTTTTGCATTGAACTATGCATTCTGAAATTAAATTACATATATAAATAAGTCCATGTTGACTGTGGAAATCACTATGCCTATCAATGAGAAACTGATCATGAGAAACTAAAGCCCAAATCTGACTCCTCATTTTGCAGAATTTCACAGCAGTGTGGGTATTCAAGTCTCACTTTTCTAATATTCAACTCTAACTTTCCACAGATAAATAATCCATGCTAATTAAAAGCAACACAGATTTCTTCAGTATTTCTCTAATGTAAGTTCAGATCCATGCCTCTTCTAAAACCCGAGCTCTTCTCACACGGATGTCCTTTAAATTCAAGACCATGATCCCTCAAGAGTTTTGAAAAATAGGGACAGCATGTGATGTGGTTTGAAGAAACTGATCTCAGCTTATGTTGTAAAATGTGCCTAATATTCTCCTAATGATAGCTTCATTGGGCTGGGCTGGGCTGGTCAAGGCAAGATACACCTCCTTGGCCAAATCCACTGCTGCATTTCCCAAACAATTTTGCAAGTGCCACATCCCCAGTGTTAGGCACATAGACCCCTCATGTAGCAAAAGCTGCTCAATCTTTGAAGGAAGACAGTGTACAAATTGCATGAATTGTGTTATTGTCCAGTCTCTCACAACTCTACTGTTAAAGTTACTGTAAAATGGTCAGCACCTAATTTTGTAAGACTTTGAGGTAAACAGCATTTAGGTTTCTGCTTGTATACAAGATACAGAATTTATTCCAAATTTTTGCATCTTAAAGATCTATAATCTTAAAGATTCTAGAACATGTATTAGCAAGAAGAAAGGCTATTATTTTTGAAAGAAAATGCATATGAAAATACTATTGCTAAAATAGTTCCTGACTGAACACACACACACAAAAAATTATTTGCTAACTCCAATTCCCATTACACTATTAAAATATTTTCACTAATTCTAAGGTCAAAGTTATGAATTAGAGCAATGGATGAAGAAGACATAATACTGTTTCATTATAAGAATAACACCCCCAATTCACTTAAAAAATAATGAAAGCTGATTGCAGATTTGTTTCTGTAGCAATTACTTAAAGTGTTTCTACTCCCATTTAATAAAAAATTGTGTGTGATTTCATGAAAGAAAAACAATTTGCATTAACAAATTACTTTAGTGCATTTGAAAGTCATCTTCATGAAACAAAATATACCCTAGCTGAGTATGCAGAAGAATGAACACTAATGAAAGTTCAAAGTCAGGGCTATGTAAAAATTAATGGTAAATCAGTCAGGATATTCAGAATATGTGAGGAAGCTTAGTATTGAACAGTTAATTGCAACTGCAGTAAACCTGATTAATGCACATGGCAATTCTGTGTTGCTTATAAACCTTCTCGCTTAGCAATCAAATTACTATTTTCTAATTAATTGCATTTGTTAGTTTCTCCTTGTCAGTTGTTTCACATTCATGGTCCTTTTGCCATTAGTTTCCATTTCTAAATGAATCATTCTAAGAGCAGAAAGTGAAAACATTGCTATTCCTCAAGCGTGATTTCTTATTTTGTTGACATGAATGCATAGTAACTGCAAGTTTCTTCAAGCTGTTGTGGAATATTTATTTTTTAGTTGCCATGAGGTCATACACTTGGAGTTTTAAGATGACAGAAACTCGTGGTGGAGTTTTGAACACATTTAGCTTTGTAATTCTGCTTCAGGCAGTAGCAGGCAAGTTAAATAATCACTGATTGACTTTTATTAACCGATCTGTAAGGCTGATAGGCTCAGGAATGCAACATATAGACAGATTCTTGAAATACAGCCAAGACAGGAATCTTAGAGAAATTCCAAAAATAGGAGGTAATACTCTTCTTGCAAACTAATTTTTTTCCTTACATCATATTCTTTACATTATAATATTATTTTCCTACTTTTTATTTGAAAAGTTCATCAATAAAGCTATGATTATTAAAAAATCCCAAATTACCTATCACAGACTTAATTTCAAGCCTATGCTATCTTATATGAAAATAAAAAAAAATATTTTTTTCCCCTAAGGTAACTGAAGGATGAAAATTAAAATGTTAACTGATGTAAAATTAATGTAATGGTTTCTTCGGTATAAATTGACTAGAAGCCCTGAAGAAGATGCTGCATAGTGAGACTCCTGATCTGTCCTTGGATTGTCCTTTTGCTCTGGAGTAAACTGGAGCCAAGCTGTACTTGGCATGAATTTCTTTCCTTAGTGAGGAACTCCATTCAGCTCAACAAAAGGGTTGAGAGGAATGGGCCAGAGTTACACCTTTCTCTAGGCTAGCCACCTGTACAACGTGGCTAGAAACAGAAACACAGCCCTGCTATAGAACACATTCTCCCATCCCATGCTAGTTTTTGCAGCTATTCCACATATACCATGGTCTCCCTTGAAGGATTAGAGCTGTACAAACCAGTTCCTGATTGTATAAACCATAAGTTATGTGGTGTCACAGATTTTGATGCTTGTGCAATCTCAAATTTTTGTTTTAAATATTTAGTTTGGATTTATCAAATATATGGCATTTATTTAATTACTAGAGCTGTAAATCAAATTAATTTCTCCTATGAACATATAGTTACAATCATATATTCTAAGAAAAAAAATGTAATTAGTGATTTGGATTTTATGTCTCTCTTTTGTTTTCATTTTGATGTCAAAAAGCATCTGTCATACTGTTTGGTCCAACAAGCATTCATGTATGAGTCCCTAGACCGAAGCAGCAGTTCTACGATTTTGAAGGGTTTATAGAGACAGCCTCAGGACCTCTAAGTGCATTTACCCACTTGACACCGAACACATTAATGGAATCAATGTCAATGAAAATGCTTAACATTTTTAAAAAGCAGAGGTAAAGCAAAGTCTGGTAAGTCTAGTCTGTGGTCTCTGAACCAAAAGAACACTCATGGTGGGCACTTCTTGCCACTTCCATGTAATTAAACTTTTGGATAGTGTTTCTTAGCATTGGAGCACTACTGTTAAAAGTCCACAGTGGAGTACCAGAAAAAAAAAAAACAAACACCAAACCACCAGACAAATTTATCTAAGCATTTTCATTAATTGCTAAGATGACCTCACTGATGAGAGGTAAAGACTCAAACTCTGTCCTTAACTGAATCAGAATAGAAACTGCACAGATATGAAACCCTTGAAATTTATAGTTATTTAAACCTCCATCTCTTAAAACCAAAAGTTGAAACTAGATCAAACTTAATTTCTGACATTTTAAACATTTTTTTCCTTTTATTTGTCAAAAGAAGGCATCTAGTGTGGCATACACTAGAGCTCATACAATTTGGTATTTGACTGTACCAGCATGTATTGTGCTGGGAGCTGTGGGTGCAGCAGGGATCCTCCACATCACTGAAATTATCTCTGAAACATACAGGTAAAATCCGTTATACTAATTTTTGTTTTAATTAACCCAACTGTGTCACTTCCTAAAGTGCACTGTACAAAGATCTTGTAACATGCAGTGAAAATGTATAGATATCCAGTTATTTGTGAATAATATATCATACACACTAATTACTTTTGAAGAGCTTAATCAGTTTTAATAGGCATCTTTTAATTTTGCCATCCTTTTGTGTTGATACACAAAAGGCTACAACTTCCAGCAACATTCTTCCATACTCTCAGTAAACACAGATCAATTACAAAGTATCCTTTTAAGAAGTTTGAAATAAAACATGCTAAGTATATTCAACATGTGCCAAATATGTTATGCCCACTGCCAGTTTCAATACCAGTAAATTATCGTGCTTTGCAAGTCATTGCCTATTGCTATTCACAGACTTTGTGAATAAACTTCTAGTTTCATTCATTCTAGGCTCTGGAGCCTACTGACGGCAGCTCTGGGAAACAGCCTTTAGGCTGAGGGCTGTCCACTTCATTCTTCGAATGTCCTGCACAAGGGATGGTTCTTGGGGTTGCTATCAATATGCTCCAGGGTAAATGCCCCTTTCTGTGGGAAGCTTCTGGGGGTCTGTTATCATTGGGCTCCAGCTTTAAAACCTCCGACCCACTGCAAACCTTTCCTCTGTAGCTGTTACCAGTAGGCTTCAGATTACCTTACCATCATCCAAGAAGGCTGTTTACTGGAATGGCTGTTTTTTAAGTCTTCAGAGTGAAAACAATGCCCCAAGTCTGAAGGAGCTGCCATCAGTAGGCTCCAAAGCATCATCTAAACAAAACTTAATTGATAGCTTTGCACTGATACAGGACACAGGGGAAAGCAGGAGGGAAAAAATGGATGCAGGAGATTCAGGTAAATGTCACCAAGAACACAAAAACTGGTTAAGCCTCATCAACTAATGCTGTCATTTCTAATATAATCCAACAAGAAATGTGATTAGCCATCTGCACTGGTAATGTATTAACTCTTGCCAGCCTTCTCAATATCTGCTTCACCTATGGTAAGAGAGTAAGATAGTATACAATTTTCTTAGTGTATCAAAGACTGCAAGTGTTATGAAAACTTCTGGTTATACTGCATGAGTACTTGACCAGTGGGAGAAAATTCTATCTGTGTGTACCTTTGAGTTTAAGTGCTCTTCACTCTACAAATCAGCTTGTGTTAAAGGACTTTTACGTCTTCTGAAGTGGTTTGCCACTCCATGGTTTTACATCACCCACAGCATCTCCACTCAAATCACAATTTATATGCTTCAGAATGTATTTCCTAATGGGTGCCATATTAACCACAGCCCATGTAGCACAGCAATGAAAGAAAAACCATAAGGGTCTCAAATCATAAAAACTTGGAGACTGAAAACCTTAAAGGGTTGCTAAACAAAGCATGGGTAATGACTGGTATTATTAAAAAAAAATTCATGAAATCTGGGGACTGAAAAACCTGGTGGGAGCACTCATAGTGCAGGAGTAGACATTCACAGACTACTGGCAAAATCAGAAAAATGAAACTTAACTCTGTCCAATCCTCTCAGAAAACCTCGAAAGAGTTCATGTGTTCCTGAAGCATCAACACTGAAAATCCTGGTGACCACAAACTCCCAAAACAACCTGGAGAAGTGGGCATTAAAGGGAGAAACCTGCTTGAAGACACTGAGGAATTATGTAGACACTGGGGGCCCTCCAATGGAGAGGCCAGAACAACTGAGATTATTGACAGCTTTGCTCTGTCCCTCCACTCTAACAGTAAGATTGTAGCACAGAGACCCTGGAAAAGCATCAAAAGATACAAAGCACAAGCTGGGCATTGGACACCATCACTCCCTAGCTCATGTCAGGGGATGTCCCACTGTAAATGTCTGCTGGCACAGTAAGCAGCAGTTACAGTTAACTCACAACATTTATTCACCCCAAAAGAAAGCTAAATATTGTTGCTAAATAAGATTACGAGCTCAGTTGTTGAGCCGGGACAGAAGCTAAGCCAGGTCAGCTGTTTACTCACTCCTTTCCCCCGAGGGTAAGAGTTAATGGAAGGGCAGAATATAGAAAAGTGCAAAGTTTGACACAAAGCCTGTTTAATTTTTCTGGTTCTTGGGGAGGTTCTTTTTTCCCCTCTGGATAAGTGGTGATGTCAAAATTATTTCCTCGGGTTTCTGAGGAACAGGGTGAGAATTAGAGTGGGCAGTTCTCAAAGACATTTTGACGCAGAAGCCTCTGTCAGGTCTCAGCAGTTCAGTCAGACAGAACCCATTTGACAAAAGCCCAGTGCTGAGGCACTG
>VYXD01008724.1:12281-37673 GCA_013397195.1 Hylia prasina
GGCACCCCCCCAGCCCCTGAGAGGGGACACACCCCCAAGCCCCTGGGAGGGGACACATCCCCAAGCCCCTGGGAGGGGACACATCCCCAGCCCCTCAGAGGGGACACATCCCTGCCCGGGGAGGGGACACATCCCAGTCCTCGGGCTGTTCCCGGAGATCAGGGATGGTGCTGCCAGAACAGGGTGCAGGGCAGGGAGAGGGGGTGCAGAGGTTTCCCTGCACCCCCTGAGAGCAGCTCAGCACATCCAGGCGGCTCTGGGACTGCCACCAGCTCTGCTGTGAGCCAGCCCGGCAGGAGAAACGCCCTGGAGCCGCTCAAAAGTCAGGGTGTGGCCTCACCTGCAGAGCCCCACGTTCCTTTCCGTGCCCCACAGAAAGGACAGGTTGTTATTCTGCCTCGAATGCAGGTTTGGAGGGGTGGTTACTCCTCTCCTCAAGAGCTGTGTGGAAAATCTGCCTCTTGGAGGCATCACCCTCCAGGCAGGAGGTGACACCAGGGTGCTGAGCATCTCCCTCCTCTCACCAGAAAAACTGGGGCTGCTGGAGCTGGAGCTGCAATTCCCGGGGCTGGGAGCAGGAGGTGGGGGTGGCGTGGCTGCTGCTCTGCCGGTGGCACTGATTGTGTCCTGCCATTCCCAGGCTGGCCCAGTCCCTGCTGGCCCTCTTTGCCTCGTCCCTGGCCATCTCACTGGTGTTTGCCATCATCCCTCTGTGCCACAACGTGGTGGTGCTGGCCGTGGTCATGGCTGTGGCCGGGCTGGCCATGGGCTGCATCGACACCATCTCCAACATGCAGCTGGTCAAGATCTACCAGAAGGACTCTGCCATCTTCCTGCAGGTGAGAGCGGGGCCCTCAGCTCCCCCGGGCAGGGTTAGGAGGGAATCTGGGAGGAATTCCTTCTCAGAGAGGGTTGGGGTGATGGGATCACCATTCCTGGAGGAAAGCCGGGCCATGGCACTGTGGGGCCCTCACTGCCCTGGGCAGGTTTAGGGGGGAATTTGGGAGGAATTCCTTCTCTGAGAGGGTTGGGATGGTGGGATCACCATTCCTGGAAGAACACCTGGCTGTGGCACTGCAGGGTCCTCACCCCCCCCAGGCAGGTTTAGGATGGAATTTGGGAGGAATTCCTGCCCAGAGAGGGTTGGGACGGCAGCCTCATCATTCCTGGAGGTGTCTGAGGAAACCCTGGCCGTGGCACTGTGGGGCCCTGGCATCCCTGGGCAGGGTTAGGAGGGAATTTTAGGAGGAATTCCTTCCCAGAAATGGCATCACCATTCCTGGAGGTGTCTGAGGAACCCCTGGCCGTGGCACTGTGGGGCCCTCACCCCCCTGGGCAGGGTTAGGAGGGAATTTTAGGAGGAATTCCTTCCCAGAAAGGGTGGTCGGGCATTGGGATGGTGGAGGCACCGTCCCTGGAGGTGTCTGAGGGAAGTGACACTCAGGTCTGGTGACAAGGCAGTGTCAGGTCACAGGTTGGACACGAAGACTTCAAAAACCTTTTCCCACCTCATTAACCCTGTGATTCCTCAGAGGAGGGAGGGGAGGAGGAGCAGCTGTGTGCTCTGCCGCCCTCCTGCTCCACCGTGTCACCTCCTGCAGGCCCTGCACTTCTTCGTGGGCTTCGGGGCCCTGCTGAGCCCCCTGATCGCCGACCCCTTCCTGTCGGACACCAACTGCATCCTGTCCAACGGCACTGCCAACGCCTCCAGCAACCTCCCCCACATCCGCAAGTCCCTGCTGCCGCACCACCCGGGCAACCTGTCCCACTACGACCTGCCCATGAAGGGCATGGTGGTGACACGGGTGTCCTACGCCTTCTGGATCATGGCCCTCATCAATGTGAGCGCTGGGAGTGTCCCTGCTCCGTGGGTTTGGGGGTGGTTTTGGTGTTTGGGGGGGTCCTGGGGGGTGTTTGGGGGGTCCTGGTGATGGCAGGAGCACAGAGGAAAGGTTTGCTTGTTGCCAAATCCTCGTTTTCATCAAGGCATTTCGCCGCGGGATCAGTGCTGGGATTTGTCTCTGGTACCTCCAGCGCCTCCCAGGCAGGAGCTGGATCAGCAAACTCCGCTCAGATCCAGAGTTTTTCCTTCGTGCTCAGCTGGGGAGGAGCTGCTGGGGCAGGGATGGCCGGGCAGGAGGGGATTTGCAGGGATATTCAGGGAAAAGTGCCCGTCAGTGAAGTGGGTGATGGGACAGAAGTGATCAGGGCCTCTCTCCATTTGTTATTCTCCCTGGAGGTCACAGCAGATGTAAAAGTCCGTCCTTTGAGGGGGACATGAGGGATCTGGTGTCCCTTTTGCCCACCTGAGAGGCTCCTGAAGTCAGATGGGGGATCCTGCCTGGCAGCTCCTTCCCTGTGGCATTCAGCCCTCAGGGCCTGAGGATGTGCACATTGTCCTTCTCCTGTCCCTGGCCACCAAAGCAGCCCTTGGGTTGCCACCCCTGCAGTTCCTTTCCCTGGGCTCTCCAATATTAAGTTTTAATATTAAATTCCTAAAGCATCCCTATTTTCCCCCATCCAGGGGTTTTCAGGCCCTCCCAGCTCCCCGTGGGAGGAGCTCGGGCAGGTGCTGGGATGAGTTTCTGGGCAGAGTTACCCAAAAAAGGCCCAGCCTGGGAGGAGAGGCAGCTTTAATTACCTCCAGCTCTGTCTGTGCCATGGGAAATGTGCTTTTAATTACTCCAGAGCCAGTGGATCCTGGGCAAACCCATTTAGTTTGGAAGCAGAGTTGAACACCTGCTTTGAACCCGATGATGTCTGTGATTTTGGGTCACTTGTGGGAATTTCCAGACCCTCCTCTGTCCCCAGCAGCGTCCTGTGGGTGTTTTTGGGGTAGGATGGCACCACAGGCTGTGGGTTTGAGCTGGATTTGTGCACAAGTGCTGCATGCACGGGCAGGTGGGTGGAATACAGAATTCCCAGGATTCCCACAGGCTGTGGAGGAACACCAGGGATGTGGAAGGGAGGCTGAGAGGTTTTGGGATAAGGGTTAAATAACAAACACAGAGCGGGGAGTTGGATGTGCTCAGCTCCTGAGCCGAGCTGTGATTGCCTTTCCCAAATCCTCGTGGAGGGAACTGATTTTATTCCATGTTTAAACCTCCCCAAGCCACCACTGGAGATGCTGGGAGCAGCTCAGCTCCAAACTGCTGACCCTTTTCCAGGTGGAAACAGCAGAGGAAGATGATGGGAAGGGGTTTTTAAACCTCCAGGGACGTGGATGAAAAGAGTTAACAACAGAAATGGAAACCAGGAGCAGCAGCTTGGATATAAAATGGCCAAATCCCACATTTCCATCCCGGTTTTTGTATGGATTCTGACAAGGCACGAGCTGAAATGATTCATTTCGAGCTCTTGCTTTTGTTTAGGGTGGAAATGTCTCAATCTGACTCTGGCACAAGTGCTCTGTGCAGAGCTGACAGCGGAGTTGTGCCGATGTTTTTGAAGCAAAATGGGTTTGCTTTGGGAAAATGAAGCAGCTCAGCATAATCAAAACAAAGCGCTTGGATCGCTCCCAGCCAAAATCTTTCACTCGACAAGAAAAAATTTTTTTTGCCTTTTCATCCCGATTTTGGAACACAACCTCCATATTTTAAAACTCAGTTCTCCCACAGAACGGAAATTTCATCACCCAGCCCCGTTGCAAGGGGCTGAAAACCAGGGCAGTGTTCCTCGGAGAGGGATGTGTTTGTCCGGAAGGTGCTTTCCCAGGGGAAGTGTGGGACACTCCATTGTGCTCAGGCTGCTCTGAAGGAGCCTGGGATACAATGGCAGGGAATAATCCCGGATTCCTGGGGGGAACAGACCCAAACAGCAGCGGGAGGGAGGGAGGGAAGGAGCTGGAATATCCCCACGCTGAGCTGGGGGATGCAGAGACTTGGTTGAGTTTTTGAGGATGGATAAAAGCTGCCAGGGGAGGGAGGGAGCAGCTCTGGGAATTTGGGAAGTGGAGCTGGAGCGTTGGGTGCAGGGAATTGAGGGCTCTGCTTGGCTCTTGGCTCCTGGTGCGGGATGCTCTGGTGAACATTTTTCCCTCGGGAAAAGAAAATACTGCCAAAAAAACCCCCCCAAAAAGCAGCAAAAAATATCCTGGGAAGGAATTCTGGAGGGAAATGGTTGTGGCACCAAAATGTGGCTGTCCAGGAGGGATGGTCAGGGATGGGATGGTGGCCACAGCCATGGGTGGGACATCCTAAAAATGTCCCAGGCTGGTTAAAGCAAAAAGGACTTGCTGGATTTAAAGGTGAGGAGAGCAGGGATACACCTGGGAATTGGAGAATCCCAAACTGGGGCTCAGGGATGCACCCAGTGTGGGACTGGGAATTGGGGAATCCCAAACTGGGGCTGAGGGATGCACC
This sequence comes from Hylia prasina, assembly GCA_013397195.1. Lineage (NCBI taxonomy): Eukaryota > Metazoa > Chordata > Aves > Passeriformes > Sylviidae > Hylia > Hylia prasina. The sequence goes on from VYXD01008724.1 coordinate 16,643, forward strand.
CAGTGTGGGACTGGGAACTGGGGAATCCCAAACTGGGGCTGAGGGATGCACCCAGTGTGGGACTGGGAACTGGGGAATCCCAGACTGGGGCCGTGTCCTGCTGGAGGCTGGGAGTGCCCAGGGCTGTTATCTGCACAGCCAGGCCCTCTGGGGGGAGAATTTTTTTGCTAAATCTGCAGTTCAGAAGAATGAAATCTGGTCCTGACCTCCGGAAGGATCAGAACTATCAAGCAAATGCGTTTTTCTTCCATGGGACCGAACTCACTGTTCCTATTCCCATTGTTCCCAGAACAATGCAAACCTCATAAATGAATTCAGGCGCGAGGGGCGGGGTGTGAGGGAGGGGGGGAATTCTCCATACATTTAAATCATGCCACGAGCCAACAAAAGGCAGGAAATTTGGAGCTGGAGCTCACACTTGCTCCCAGACATGTAGAAAACAAGGGAATGAGCTGTCACTTAGGATTTCCTGGCTTTCTCCCCCAGTTGGTTGCAGTGTAAACACCACTGGGTTGTGCTGGGAGGAGACGGGAGGGCTTCGTTTGCTTCCCTATTTCCTCACCAGGAAAAAAAAAATCGCGATTCCCTGTGGATTTGGAGGCACCACGGAGTCGTGGGTGTGTGCTGGGAGCGGGCTCATCCCATGGGATCGCGGTGCCAGGGGCTCCTGCTGCCCCATGGATCCCACGTGGGATGGGACTGCGGGAATGGTGGTGGGATGCTGGAGTGCTGGAGCATCCCTGGGTGCTCAGAGGAGCTCAGAGCCGTGCCGGGCCCTCCCTGCTCAGCTGAGGCTGTGCCGAGGGGCTGCTGGAGGTGGCTGGGCTGCAGCAGAGCTGTCCCTGTTGGCCTGGGAACCACGGGCTCCTCTCTCGGGAGGTGCTGAGCAACCCCCGCTAATGGCTGGGGACGGGGCTGGGAGCAGCTCCCTCTTCCCTCCCGCGGGATTCCAGCCGCAGCTCCAACCGCGCCGCTCCCAGGGGCAGCAGCTGCTCTGCGGGTTCGTTCTTCGGGCAGGAGCAGCCGGGGCTGGACGCCAGAACGTTTGGGGTTGGCAGGGGTGGCGCTTCGGGGGGTTTGTCTCGGGGTCCCTGCGCCCCTTTCCAGGTGAATGCCGGAAACCTGGGACTGGCTGAGGGTGCCCCAGCAGATCAGGAGGCTTTTCGCCCAGTTTCCTCTGTTTTCTCCCCTCTCTCCCATCCCACCCAGCCTCCATCCCTCCCTCACCACCTCCTTGTCCCATCCCCACCTCTCCCGGCTCTCGGAATCCCCTTTGGGCGCCTCCCCTGCAGGACCTGGGCACGGCACCTGGAAGCGCTGCTGCTGGGGGAGCTGGGCTGTGTTTTTGGGAGGTCCAGGTGCTCACCCCCCGCTCTGTGCCCCCCCTCAGCTGCCCGTGCCCATCGCTGTGTTCTTCCTGCTCTACAAGGAGCGCATGGTGCCCTGCTTCAACGGCAGCAGCCACCCGCTGCTGTCGGCTGACGAGCTGGCCCTGGAGACGCGGCCCGGGGACAAGGACGAGCTCTCCTCCGCTGGCCACAGACCCCACACTGCTGCAGGTGAGCTGGAGACTCCTCTCTTACGGGTTTTGGGGGAGAAAAAGCCGTATTTGAGCGTGTCTGGGTGTGGTGAGAGATCCGGAGCTGCTGTCTTGAGGAGGAAACGTCGCAAAGGGTGCGCAGGGATCTAAGCCAGGAATACCCAGACAATCCGTTTGGTGCCTAACTCCCCTCAAATTAGCAGGAATCTTGAACAGAGATTGGTATCCCAATCCTAATGAGGTCTCCAGGCTGTGTTTCTCCATTCCATGTTTCCCTAAAGCCAACCCTGGGCCCTCAACCCTTTAGGGACACGTGGCAGTTGTGGCCTCCTCCTGGTTTTGGGTCCCATTTCTTACTGATTATTCCATTTAAAAGTGATCTTTGTGCTGCAGACACTGATTTTTATAGGAAAGGAGTAAGAAACAATAATTTTCCCCTCCCTTGTTTGAGGGAAAAAGTGAAATGCAGCCATAGTTTGCCCTTGAGCTCATGGCTGCACCCTGGCTTGGGGACAATGGTGACATTGTTCTTTCCTAGCCAGGAGAGACGTGTCAGAGTCAATTCTTTGGGTAAACAGTGAATCTCGGAAGTAAATACAGCTTTGGACCAAGCGGAGTGTTCCGTGTTATTCCTGGAAAGATGTCTTTGCCCCTGGGCAACAGAAGGGAATTTCAGGGAATCCTTGAAGGTGAGGGGGAGTCGAGGCGTGGGGAGGAGCTGGCAGCAAGGCTCAGGGGTGATGCCAAGCTCTGTGTGCGTCCCCCTTTCCCAAAGGTGCCTTGTTGGCTGCAATCTCCGTTATCCAAGGAATGGGGCAGCTCCAGGGGGGAGGGGATTTGGGCCGTGGTCGAGGTTTTACTGCCTGTGAGAGCAGGGCCGGAAGTGTGGAGCCCCAAAATGGGGAGAGGAGCAGGAGCAGCTGCAGTAAGAGAAGTGACAGGAGAGCCAGGATTTTGGGGTGTTGAGATGCAGGATTTGGGAGCGTGGAGAGGCCAGGATTTGGGAGCGTGGAGAGGCCAGGATTTGGGAGCGTGGAGAGGCCAGGATTTNCCCTGGGAGTGTGAGCAGCAGGTATCCCAAAGAACCAGGATCCCTGGCTGTGGAGGTCCAGGATCCCAGGCTATGGGCAGATCCCATTCCCATTCTAAGCTGGAAGCTTAGAGGAAGGTAAAGGTGAGGTGGAGCCCCCCGAGGCCAGCGGTGACCCACGTTCAGTGTCCTGGCTGGGTCTGTCCTGCAGCTGTCCCACAAACCAAACCCCACTGAGGGCTGGCAGCCACCCAGCCCCGAGGGGACGTTCTGGTCAAGTTTGCTTTGCATTGTTCTCCACCAGGTCACGAGGATTTGTTCAGCTGCTGCCAAAGCAAAAACTTCCGAGGGGCTTCATTCACCTATTTCGCCGTGCACATCACCGGGGCTCTGGTTCTCTTCATGACTGACGGGATCGTGGTGAGTTCAGTCCCCAGATCTCTGGGTTTTTTCCTTCCAAACCCTTGTGACACCCCCAGGGGCTCAGGGGTTAACGGTGAGAGGGGTAAAACAGGTATGGGAATGTCCCAGGCTCTCCACCTCCAAGGATAACCAACCCTGAGCTCTAAATGTGATGTTTGGAGAGGGTGGAACTCCTCGGGGAGGGAGGATCTCTGCAGACCGGGCTTTTCCCTGGAATAGCTGTGGAGCTTTGCCCTTTTAGGACAGATTAAACCCACATCCTGCTGCTGTGGGGGATCTGCAAACCCTTGGGAACGGGCTCCACCCCAGACAGAGCCTCCACCATGAGTAACTGAGGGACAGAGGAGCCCGAAGTCCCCGCGGGGGTGTGACAGGGTGGCTTTTCCTGCAGGGAGAGTACTCGGGCTTCGTGTACAGCTACGCCGTGGAGGAGCCGCTGGCCGTGGTGCACAAGGTGGCCGGGTACCTGCCCAGCCTCTTCTGGGGCTTCATCACCCTGGGCAGGCTCATCTCCATCCCCGTGTCCTACAGGATGAAGCCAGCCACCATGGTCTTCATCAACGTGGTAAGGGTGGGGTTAATCCCTTTAAATCTCTCCTTCCTCTTGGTGGATGAGTTTGGAGCTGCAGCTCCTCTCACACCTGGGGGGGGTTTGCACAGGCAGGTGCCCTCCAGGCAGCCACGATTTGCAAGCTGATGGCCCAACTTTCCTGAGCCTGCTGCCCAGTGGATCTGCTGTGAGAGCTGGAAAAGCACCAGGAGGGAGTTGGCGCCAAAAAAGTGCCAATTTTATTTACCTGACACGGTGCTCCCTTCATCCATGGGGAAATGAATTCCTGGGCTAGCCATGGGAAAAGGAAGGCAGATCACACTGTAAATTCTCTGCTTAGGCTGCAGCAGCTGGCAAAGGTTGCTGAGAACACCTTGGGACAGGGGCAGGAATCCTTTTGGGATGTGTAAGGAGGTGTGTGTAAGGACATGGCAGAAAACAGGGAGAGGGAGGATCCCAAACCCACTTCTCACAAAGAGGGAAAGCACAACCAGGCAGCTTCCAATTTATTTGAATCAGAAGTGATTCTGGTGGCTATATTTCGGTAATATAACACATTGCACACATCTAACAGGGGAGGGAGAAGATTTTGGGATAAAAATCCACCTGGCTGACACTGACCCTGTGCAGTGCTGGGAGCTCCTGGAGTCACTGCAGCATCGTCGTGACAAATTCCAGCTCGAATTCGGCTTCTTTAGGATCCAAATTTCTCCTGAGCGCTTGCACAGGGCCGCAGTCAGGGCCCGACCAGTTAAAACAAAACCAGCTGGAATATCAGAGCTCCCTCTGCTGCCTCTGCCCTGGATCACTCGGGCACTTCCCAGCGTTTTTGGTTATTTCCCCTACAAGCCGGAGGGGAGGGAAAGCTGATTTAAATGCAGTTGCCTCTTTGGCTTTAATGCTGTGGTTGCTTTCTGAGCCATTATTGAGAGTTAATTCTGTAATTACTGAGACTGACTTCAGTCTTACTCAGCAGAATAAAGAATTATTCGTGATTAAGAAGTGTAAATATTGTGGAAGGTACTATTGTATTTAAAAGTATGTTTTTCAGATAAAACCTTAAGTTTCTGCATAATGAAATTGAGACTTAATTACCAAATTATATTATGAAAATTAGCAAATTATTTAAGGCCAGACGGATTTTCTTTGGCCATTCAGTTTCTCAAACACTGATTTGTTTGATTTGTTTTTCCCAGCATGTTTTCTCTTCCAGACTATTTCCTGTTAAAAACAACCTCTAGACCCTGTTGCACTCAGCATTTTTCTGACTGATTTTTCTGCCGGCTGCTCACAGGTCGGGGTCCTCATCACCTTCCTGCTGCTCCTGATTTTCTCCTCCAGCGTGGTTTTCCTGTTTGTGGGCACAGCATCCCTGGGGCTGTTCCTCAGCAGCACCTTCCCCAGCATGCTGGCCTACACCGAGGACATCCTGCAGTACAAAGGTGAGCTGCCCTTTGGCCACGTGCGTTTTTGGATCCCATCTGCCTTTTTCAGCTCTTGTCCCTCCTTCCACAGGAGGCCTGGAAGTTCAGGTTTGCTTTTTGAAGGCAGATTTATTGCAGAAAAAGTGTCAAATTCTCTGTTTCGCTGATGAAAAACGACCCCAGGCAGGGATCCAGCCTTGGCTCCTGGTTTGGGGAGCTCGGGGGGTGGCAGGAACGCTGCTTTGGAGGGAGGTGGTTCTGAAAACATCACCAGGTTACCTGAGCTGCAAACCCCAGAGCCTGGCCAGCTCCGCCAGGAGCTCTCTGCCAGCCTGTCTCGAGGGCAGTGAGAGAAAAACAAAAACCTTTCCAGCAAGAGGCAACACCGCTCTGCCAGCACAGGCAGGTGACAGGAGACTGATTTTGTTTTTTACTCTAACTTTCACCTTTCTGCACTACTGCAGGCCTGCAGAGGCATTTTCAACCTTAAATGGGAGTATGCATTGACTATTTGTAACTTTTGTGTGGTGAGATCCACAAAAAAGCTTTGAAGGAGCACAGGGTGGCCCTGCTGGCTGTGTCACCTCTGCTGCCACCACCCCTTGCCCTGTTTCCTTGCAGGCTGTGCCACAACTGTGCTGGTGACGGGAGCTGGCATTGGAGAGATGGTGCTGCAGCTGCTGGTGGGCTCGGTGAGTAGCCAGGAGGTGGCAAAACCCCAAAGAAAGTTGGAATTTACAAGTCAAAACCTCAGTTCTGCTTCTGGGCGCTGCCTGAGCCCTGAGTTATCAGCCAGCAAAGCCCTCCCTGATGATCCATGAGGAATCTGAGTGATGTCTGATCCCTTTTTTCATTTCCCATCCCACTGCAGATTATCCATGATCGGGGCAGCTACAGTTTCCTGGTCTGTGGGATGATTTTTGGATGCTTGGCCTTTACCTTCTACGCCCTGCTGGTGTTTTTCCACAGGATGTACCCCAAGCCCTCCCCAGGTAAGAGAGCCCCAACCCTGAGCCCTGCTTTGGGATGGGAGCGACAGCAGCACAAGCCTCACTCCAGAGCATTCCAGCAAAATTCAAGGAAATGTTTATTTTACTGCTGCTTCCTCTCTCCTTTTCCTGCTTTGTCTTGCCCACAAAGCCTTGGCAGCAGCAGCTCAGGGTTTGCTTTCTTTTCTGCTGGAGAAGCAAAGGATAAAAGCAGGAATCACAGACAGCACCAGCTTCCCTGGGCTGTTCCCTGGCTGAAATCCAGGGAATAAGTGGGGCTGCCATCCAAGGCAGCTGTCAGGCTCTGCAAAAAGCCTCTCACTGATAAAGGATTTTTGAGTTATCACCTCAGTCTGGAGGTGATAACTCGAAATAGCTGCTGGTTGTTGTTATACAAAAGGAGCAGAGTGGGACAGGGATGAAACGTGTCCAAGTGTGACTTGGGCTGTGTGTGTCCAGTTCTGGACCCCAGAATGAGGGGCTGGGAAGGGAATGGAGCTGGGGAAGGGTCTGGAGGATCCTGAGGGAGCTGGGNGAGCTGCCATCCCTGGAGGAGCCCAGGGAAGGCCTGGACATGGCGCTCGGTGCTCAGGCCTGGTGACAGAAAAACAGCACTCCTGAGGGGAAAACCTCACTCCCATCCCCTTTAACCTCAATTAAAATGTCCATTGAGGTGAAATATTGAATTAATCTTTTGCAGAGCTGGACGAGGCCTCCCCTGACAAAGCAGCAGTGCCCGAGGACACGGGGCAGTACCAGCGCTGAGGGAGGGCCGAGCTCTGCACAAGCAATAAACCCACCCCCAATTAAGCGTTACTCCCAAGGGTGATTTCACATTTAATGAACTGAATCATGCCAAGTTCTCTGCAAGCAAAAGCACAGTAGGTGGGGTAAGGCAGAATCGAGGAAATCAAGCCCAGAACGTCGAGCTGAGCACGGGGTTGTGCCAAAAAAAGCCTGGGAGTGCCAGCCCGACCCTGGGACTAAAAGCAGGGACATTTGCACAGCAGCTCCTCCTGCAAATGAACTCTTTTTTTACCTGCTCAGGACAGAGGGTGGGAAGGAAAAGCTGCTCTCTGCATCCTCATCCAAGACTGAATGTCTCCTGGCTTGGTCACTGCATTGAATAGATTTTTTTTTATTTCTGGCCTGTGGTGCACAGGAGCCCCTCGAATTTCCAGCACAGTCCTGGGGTTTAATTCATTTTTGTGCAGCAGGGCCTGGAGTCGGTGTCACCTGCCCTGATCCTTCCCCAGGGGCAGAGCCCCTCCAGGTACACACAGGCAGCAGGGCCTGTCTCTATTTGCACACTTAATTCCTGTATATTCCACACGAAACAGTGTCTTACTCAGCATGCTCAGGCCTTTTAAATGATTTTAAGTAATCATTTGCTTTTTTTTCTTTTTTTGGAGAGGGTTTCTCTTTGTTTTTTTTTTAAAGTCAAGAATGAGCTGTGCTGATTCATTTTGCTTTAAATCACTCCTCGAGCTGCTCCAGCTGCAGTGTATTTTTACTTTTTAAGGTCGGTTTTATTCCCAGCTTCCAAGAGAAGCTCCGAGAGAGAGAAAGAGAAGGGATTTTGTTTTTTGGGGAGCCAGGCTCCAGCTGCTTCACCTGTGCAATCTCCTCATGCAGGTGCCTTGTGTAAGGTACTCCCACAGCCCACGCATGGCCTGTCCCAGGCACCAGGAAAGGAACTGGATTTTTCAGGAATGTCAAGGCTCCATCCAGCTCCTCCTGCCAGGAGGATGTAACTCCTTGCTTGAACTGCTGTATGTGATGTACATATGTACGTGTGTATATAAAGCAGTGTTTAATTAAAGGTGATTGATTGCTAATTGCTGGCGCACTGAACTCATTCCCAACGCCTCTGTTTCACAGGTTTTAAATTTTTTTTTAGCTTTTTTTTCAGTTTTTTAGATTTATTTATTTATTTATTTATTTAAAGGGGTTTTGCCATTTGAAGAATTTTGGAATGGTTTGGGATGGGAGGAGTTCAAATCCCATCCTGCCATGGGCAGGGACAGCTCCCACTGTCCCAGGTTTCTCCAGCCTGGCCTTGGACACTTCCAGGGATGGGGCAGCCACGGATTCTCTGAGAAATTTCCATTTTTCCAAGCAGCAGCTCTTCCCTGCCATAAAATATCTCTGCAAATTCCTGTAGAAAAGAGCCTGGAGCTGTTGAATTGCCGTTTTCCTGCCTCAAGGTGAGTTTGGATCTGGTCAATGCAGCTGAATTCAGGGTTTAGCTCATCCCTGGATTTCAGGGACCCCCTCCTGCCTTAAATCCCACAGTTGGAATCGATTCTGTGATCCTACAGTGAAACCAAACCTAATTCCAGACCAGGCTGGAGCACCCTGGGAAGGGGCAGGTGTCCATCCTGCCATCCCAAACCCTTCTGGGATCTGATTCCAGCCTTAGCAGAGATCCCAGAGCAGATCCCACTCTGCTGTAATTCTTCTCCAGCTCCACAGGATGCCACTCTTCCTCTCCTGGACCTGCCCGGAATAAATCACCGGGAATAAAACGACCAAGGACTGCAAAACCCATTTCCAGCAAAAAACAACCCAAAAACCCCCTCAATCTGTCCTGCCTCGAGCCCCTCCCAGTGAGAGCAGCTCCGGGCCGAGCTCAGAGGAAATGAGCCCCAAAGAATTCCAGGAGGGAGCGGATTTGGGAAGGAATCTCCTGGGTTTGTGGCACAGCAGGCCTGGCAGCTTTTAAATCATCTCTCATTCTGGCCTGGCACATTCGGTAGAACAGAGCTCAAATCTCTTCTGAATTACAAAAATCCACCGTCACGTTTCTTGGGCTTGGGAATTCCAACCTCCATTTTGGCTACTTAGAGAGAAAAAAAATCCTATTTTAAGGAAATTTTAACTAGAATAGCACCTGATTTAGCAAAAATCTTTAAAATACAATTTAACCTCAAGGTCTGATGAACTCCCTACTTATCATATCCCCTGCAGCTGTAACTTTCTATTTTCTCTACTGAAAGAAAAAAAAATCCACCAGTCAAATGAGCAGAAACTTTGTTAAAAATATTTATTTAAAAAAATACAATTGTTTTGCATGTCTGGTTGCACATAACTATTAACATATGATTGACTTGAATAATTTGCTACAATGCTTTTTTTAAAGCCAGCTTGCATTATACAAAGCAAAATCCCTCTGTCAGTTCTTACATAAAATAGTTTTCTTTAACTATTCCCACCCCATTATTTTTTTTTAAAAAAAAGATTGCAATACATTGATTTTTATTTTTATTTCAGTTTTTTTTTTGTTTTTCTTTTTTTCACAAAAATCGAAGCAATAGAAAAAAGTCACCTGATTTCTCAGGAAAGACCTTCATGATGCTTGAATAACAATTCCCAAAGAGCCACACTGCCAAAGCAGCATTTGTCACTTTGAAGTGTCAGGACAGTGCAAAGGAAGTTTTGCATCTTAAAAACTTTGCCTCTCAATTGTATTCAAACCTGAAATGTGCTCAAACAGCTCCATCCCTGCCCTAATCCAGTTGCTCAGACTCTGAATTTTCAGGATGATTTACACGCTGAAGGTCTTCCTAAATGTTATCTCGGAAGGTTAAATAAAAGCAAAATTTAGTAACACTGAACAATTACTGAAAACTTTGGCTATTTATGTACTTGCATTACATACCAGCATTTTTTTTTTTTTTTTAAACACAATGGCATTAAGATACTCTAATAAGGTATTTAAAAATAAAAAGTTAGACTGAGAAGCAATTCTGTCCCAGGCAGGGTCACCCAGCTGGAACAAGGGGTGACTTTTACAGTTGTCTTGTCCAGAAAAGTCTCCAGTGTAGGAAGTTTCAGACACTCACTACAACGTAACTTTGCCTCTTGAATTTGTACTATATATATATATATTTATAGAGAAAAGAAAAAAAATGCAACTCTGTTCTGGAAAGAGCCACTGGAAATGTTCCCCCTCTGCTGCTTTCAGGGGGAGTTTTCACCACGGATTGCTCTGAAAATCCCAGCAAGGTAAAACTGGGAAGGTAAAACTCCAGCCCAGGGCTCCAGAGGGGAGGAGGGATCTGCTCCCAGCTCCCAAAAAACTGCCCAGAACCCAGCTCAGCCTGAAAATTCCAGCAAGGAATCCATCCTGAAACCACCCTCCCAAAACAGATGTGCACTCCAGGCATGAGCAGGACGACGCTGGCACACGGCAGCACAGCTGGATGGGGACCTGGAGTGGCTGAACACTGATTTAAATTGATTTATATCCATTTCAATCCCTCCAAGACACAAAAACGCTGCCCAGCCCAGGGAAGCTGGAGCAGCTGCTGCTGGATGTGTGCTGATTCCCAGGATTCTGGCCTCCCAGAGTTCCTGCTGGTGAAGGATTCACCCCCAGATTAATTCCAGCTGCCCTGATCTCCCTTAGGGGACACGACCGCTGTGTTTCCCTAGAATTTTTCCCCTTTTTTTTTCTCAGCTTTATTATTCCAAATCAACTTCTCAGCTCTAAAAACAGAGGGGAATAAGCATTAAATGTGCTACTGTACCCATCACAAAGCACTGTGACGTACATAAGGCCATCTGGTAACACTGCAACAGGCTACAAAACAAGTTGGAAAAGGGAATTTTAGGATCTTTTTCAAAGCTACAAAGAATAAATCTCAACCCTGGTCACAGAGAATGAAACGTTTCAAAAGTATATTTTATATAGAAAAACTCTGTGCAACTGAACAACAGCAGAACAACAACAACAAGAGAAAAGAAAAAAAAAAAAGAAGTCAACACAATTCCAGGAAGCAGTTTCAAAGCTTGGAGGGGTTAGGACATGCTAGGGAAAAATAAAAAAAAAATGACCCCAAAACACATCCCAAGGAGCTCAGAGCAAAGCCAGGGATTGGAATATTGGAAGCCCCCCACCCCAGCACACAGCACACTCCAGGAACCATGCACAGGCCACCCTCAGAGCCCTCCTGTGTTCCAGAAAACACAGAAAAATAACCCCAAAGGAAAGAAAAAAATCAAAATAAACAACAAGAGCTTCCAGTTAATGGTGCAGCACTGCTGAAACGGGCTCTGCAATCAGCTCCAGCCTCTCCTCACTGTCTCCACTCAGATCCCTGTTTTCCAAAGGCTCAGGATTTTCCTGTTCCACCCCTGCTTTGAGATGAAAACCTCCTGCAACACAACCTCAGCAGAGAAATCTTTAAAATCAAGCCCGAACTTGTGTTCCATGCACACAAAGCTACTCAAAAACACACTTAAGACACTTTTTTTGTTCGGTTGTTTGGGGAGATGTGGCATCCAAGGACATCAAAAAACACCCTTTGGCAACTCACGCCGGGGCAGGATTGATTTGAGTGCTAAAAGAGCAGAGAAAGCCCCAAAAAAAACCTCCCAAGGGAGTGCAAAATATCTCAAAGTGGCGACTGCACAGTGCAGAATCTGCTCAGAGGGAGGATGGGGATATTTATATGGATTTTTGGGAACACAACCTGCCAGGCATGACCCACGTGTGCTGCAGGCAGAGCTGTTCCAGCCACGCTTAAACACTGAGGAAACTAAAAAAAGAAAATACAAGTTTTCAGCTCTGAGTGTGCTTCTCATCAGAGCCTGGAAGAGCTCCACAAGCAAAATCTGCTGCTTTCGTTGGGAGGGGGAAACAAAATTCAATTCCTGCCAGTTTTAGGGTGGTTTTGCTCCAAAATAATTTATAGGAAGCAGACATTTTGCTGTCCCAACAGGGAAATCTTGGAATATCCAGGGAGAAACAAGGCCCTGCCCACCTGTGGCCAGACAGAAAAACAATCTGCAGGGAACACGTTCTCCTGATCCCTGCTTGTTCCTGGCATGAAAGCGGGAATAAAACCCCTCAGTTTGGGATCCACTGACACCAAACCCAAAATTTCACCTTTCTGCTGGAGCAGGCTCTGAGTCCATCAGGGAATCCTGACAGAATGGGCAGCACTGCCCTCGTGGCTCCTCTGTTTTGCCCTCCTGACTAAAATCAGGCTCTGGAGGAAGATTTGGGTTCATTTCTGAGGATTTCTCTCTGTCCAGAGCCACCTCTCCCCTCTCCCCAGTCAGCACCTCTGGCTCCCAGTGCAGTTCCATGCCCAAAAATGCCTCAGGAATGAGCAGGACAACACTGGCACACGGCAGCACAGCTGGATGGGGACCTGGAGTGGCTGAACACTGATTTAAATTGATTTATATCCATTTCAATCCCTCCAAGACACAAAAACGCTGCCCAGCCCAGGGAAGCTGGAGCAGCTGCTGCTGGATGTGTGCTGATTCCCAGGATTCTGGCCTCCCAGAGTTCCTGCTGGTGAAGGATTCACCCCCAGATTAATTCCAGATCTCCTGATCTCCTTTAGGGGAAACAACCCCTGTGTTTTCCTAGAATTTTTCCCCTTTTTTCCAGCTATATTATTCCAAATCAACTTCTCAGCTCTCAAACCAGAGGGGGAATAAGCAAATGGGACACCCTGGAGAGCTGCACAAAACTGTCCCTGCCTTTCATCCCAAAACCTCCCCCTGCCAGCTCTGATTCCAGCAGCTCCAGCCTGTCCCACTCCCCTGGATCTGCTCACGCTCAAAGCAGGCCGCTGCTAATTGCTGCTTAATTAACTCCAAATCAAACCACAAACCCCTCTGTTTAGGCAGCACAAGCCCCATCAAAGGTCCTGGAGAGCTCCTGAGTGAATCCTCACGGATTTTGGGCTCCTCTGCCACGTGGGAGACCCTCAGGGGCTGCTCTAACACCCCACTCCGTGATTTTAAGACAAAACAACCCCACCTCACCACCCCAGAGGCCAAAAGGTCTTTTTTTCCCCCCATTTCTACTCTTCCAGATCCAGATTCTATTCCTCACACTGAGCTGAGGAAGGAAGCACACCAGAACGGTCACCCAAGACTCAGAAGTTTTGAAATGCCTGTGGATTTTAACAACATTCCCTGACCCACTGCTGAGGTGGATTCCCAGAGCTGACAATGCCAAGAGAACCTCTTGATACAACACTGAGATGGACTGGAAACAAACCTGCCTTAAAAATGGGAGAGGTTAAACTGCAGAGAACATCAGAAACTGCCATAAAACAGGAGCAGAAAAGGGTAACCACAAGATAAATGAATTAACCATGGGTGACAAGAGAGGGGCAGAGCTGCAGGTTGTGATCTCAGCTCCAGGAGGGGAGCAGAGCCCCCCACTTCCCTCCCAGCTGGAATCCCCAGGGAACCCCACAGGGATGCAGCTCCCTGGGCTGGGGGAAGCTGGAGAAGGGAGATCTGCACCTCAGCAGCTTCACTGCTAAAACAAACACCAGAAACCCAAAATAATCTATTTGGGAGATAGCTGAGGTTTGAAAATGCATCACAGGGAGAAATTATCCCAACCAAAGCCTTTCAAACACCACTCCATTATCCCAAAGACTGCAAGGAGACTGAAGCCCTGGGATGCTCCAAGTGACAACAAGGAATTGTCCAACTCCAGGAATTCCATCCCTTCCTGACCTATCACAAACACAGAGCTCGAATGTGCCAAAATCAGAGCACAGGAATTGCATCCCCTGCTGAGGACAGGCCTGAAACGGATCTCTAAACCTAAAGCTGCTGCTGAAAACCCCCAAACTCCCTCCATCACCCTCTTTTCACCAGGACCACCTTCCCAGGAAAGACAGCACACCAACAGTTCCAAACCATGGGCCACCTTTCTGCTTCCACGGGCTGCTCCTGCCAGGAGCCCTGAAAATCCAGGATCCCAGAGAAAATAAAGAGATCCCCAGAAGCAAGACACGAGTTCAGCTTCCACGCTCCCTAAACCCAGTGCCTTGGGTTCCACGGAAGGTGTGACCAACACCAGGGACTCTATTCCCATCTCCAGAAGCTGGGAGGGCACTGGGCTCTTGCCTGTCTTCCACCAAACTCTTTTGTTCTATGCCAAATGCCCCGACCTTCCATGGAACCCAGCACAGCCAGGAACGAGCTGATGCAAAAATTGCCAAGCATTCCACAAAACCAAGGCTACTCCAGCAACAGGAACCTAAGGAAAAAAAAAAAGTTTCTGTAACGCTGCATTATTTTTATTTATTTTTCTTTTTTTTAAAATCACCACGGTACAGAACTAAAACAGAATCTACTCTAACCCCACCTGCCCTATGCTAAATTACAAACCAGTTGTGAGGAGCTGCACAAAACGGCTCCTGAAGTGACCTAAAGAACCAGCAGTTCACAGGGCTGAGCCCCCAGGGAGGCTCTGCCAGGAATGTGATCCCAGGAAAAGCTGGCAGTTCCCTGTCAGTCGGTGTGGCTGATGAGGCAGCACATGTACAAGGGAACAGTCCCTTGTGTGACCTGAAAATTGCAGTGGAGAAAAGGCAGCAAAAGCTGCTCCTCTCCCACCTCCTCTCCCTTTCCCAGGAGCTTTCCCAGCTGCCTCCTGAGCTCGCCATCCCATGTGGACTCAGAGTTTCTTTTTTTCCCCTCAAGAAGCCAAAGCCATCCCATTCCCACTCTGCCTGCTGGGTTCTACCTGGTGGGACCCATCCCACCCAGGCTGCATTTCCACAGGAAATCCCAGAGGAAAACCTGGATCCCCGTGGCAGAGCAATCTTGGGAAGCTTCTTGAAGAGGAGCAGGAGCCCAGAAACAGCATTTTTTGGGCCTGACCCTCTGCCCAAAGCGATAAAAGCTCACAAAGGATTAAGTGCACAAATTTTCAACAGCTAAACTTGGCTTTTTCTCCACAGGGGAACAAGGGGGAAGGGGAAGCAATTAAATTGCAAGTTTTTAGTGCTCATTCATGAATTTTCAATTCCAATCCCAGCCTGCAAATGGTGCTCTCCCAAAAGTCCACGTGTTTGGTAGGCGTGAAATTGGCCAACCTGAACCAACCAAAGTGCTGCTATTTATACATAGCTATAGAAATTTCCCAGAGCAGGCTCCAAACATGCAGACCAACAACAACAACAACAACAAAAATTCCAGATGCCTGCTCTTCATGATCACCTGCAGCTTCGCTTCTGCACTTCAAAAAATAAAAATAATTTTCTTTTTTAAAAAAAAAGAGAAAAAAATGTCAATATTGCACATTTTAAGAGCTGCTGGCGCAGGAATTTCCTCCTGCATCTGCTGATGTCTAAATGTGAAGCATTTTTTTGCCTCTGACAGGAGCCAACAGGAAGACAGGTCACTCCATGAGCTCACTCCCTGCTTCTCCACCTGAAAAAGGAGTAACTTTTTTTCTCCCACTTTTCCCCTGGGCAGGTGAACAATGCCCAAAAAAAAGCGACTCTGTTCCACCCACCTGTCCCAGGTGTCACGTCAGGAACACACAAAAGTGGTTTTGCTGTATCACAGGAAGGGAACATCACTGCAGGAAAAGAAAAGTCTTGGGTGTTGTGGCTTTAAAGGGAATTCCAAGGCTGCAAAAGTGGCAAAAGGAAAAAACTCTGGAAAAGCTCGAGTTCACCACTTATCCAAGGAACAGGTGCAGTATTTACAGCAAACACTGTCAGCTCCTCGTGCTGGAGAGGGAAAAATCTTCCTCTGCTCGTGGCAGCTCCGAGGATGCTGAAGGAAGGAGTTGTCTCCATCTGTTTTCTGGGAATATTTTATGGAGAATATCCCCTGACATCTCCAACTCAAACCCAGAAGTTGCTGCCTGACATCAGATGCCCAAATTGGAAGGACACAGACCCACAGCCCAACACACCCAGAACTGAGGGGCTGAGAGGGGAGAATCTCTCATTTTTTTCACCCCTCAGTTCTCTTAAAAGGCCTCCTGAGGCGTAAAAATCCACCTGCAAACCCCACCTCATCTCCAATGGCTCTGGAAAACAATCCTGCATTTCTTAATCCAGGACACCAACGAGGTGAAAGCAGATTTACCACGAGGCTGAACCCCACAGAGCCTGGTTTGGGGTCAGGGCTCCCTCCAGAAACAAAAAAGCAACAGCTCCACTGGAAAACCTGGGATAAGGGCTGGCAAAAGAGGGGCTTTTCCACGTGGGGAAAAGCAGGAAGCTTTTCCAGAGCTGTGGGGAAAGAGGAGCAACATTAATGCTGGGATGTTGCTGTTCTCACCCCGCTGGGGTCTGGGACTCCAGGTCAGGCAGCAACCTCTCCCCAAACCCAGGGAAAATCCCCCCAAAACCCCAGGGGAGATTCCCCCATCCTGCCCATCCAGCAGGGAGGTCCCAGGCTCCGGAACAGGTCTCTGGCACAAGAAATGTTTGGACTCCAGCATTCAAACTGTGTTAGAAGTGACAGGAGCTCATCCCACCGTGCACGGAAAGGGAAGGAGGGCAGGGAAGCACCCAAAATCCAGCCCCACCTCTGCTCCCAGGGGGGCTGTTGGGCCACTGCCACCCAATTCCACAGAATTGTCCCGGGCACAAAATAAATCCTCGGAAATAAATCCTCGAAACAATTTCTCCCTGCAAAAAAAAAAAAAAAGAAAAGACAAGGCCAGCAGAAAAGCCCCGGCTGCTTTTGTTGCCGCACAAGTTCTGGTGCCCCCGGGGCAGAGCTGAGAGCACACACCCCATTCCCAAGCATTTCCTGGAATGCCAGCTTCCATCAGGATTCAGGGTTCTCCTGGCTGAGCACGGGAAGCAGAAGAACAGAGGGTTCTGTTTGTTTGTTTTTTTCCAAGAGTCACAGAGAAAAGCCTCCCCTGGTGCTCTTCAGTCAGCGCAGACTCGGTTGCTGCAACACCACCCGAAATTCCTTTTGGACACGGGGGGAAAAAATCTTCCAAACCGAGGAGGAGAAGAGACTGGAGCTGCAGCTCCTATTAAGGCGTTTGCATATACATTCCCAACCTGGGTTCTTCCAAAAAAGGGGGGAATTTTTGCAAAAAAAAGGCAATTTTTTTTTTTTGATTCGGGAATGGCAACAACTACGACTGTTGAGAATCTCTGTGGAATTACAAACTGCTCGTTTTTTTTAAAAAAAAGGTGGTTCAAGAGAAGTGTCCTATCTTTGCCTTGCTTGCCACTGTGTCCTTTTCCAGGAATTCCATGTGCTATGTCTTCTGGAGGTCTGGGGAAAAGGGGCCGGGGGTGGAGGGTCCATCCAGTCCAGACAGAGTAAATGGGCCGTGACTGTTCAGCACTGATGGAAACTGAGAGATAAAACAAGAATCATCAAAAAAAAACCCCACTTTAATCACTGTTCCTCACATATCTGTGCACAAAGGAGGGGAAAAAAAACAAACCCAATGCAACAAAACAAAGCAAAACCACCCCAGACCTCAAAGAATCCTCTTGGCTTCTCACTTTTAATTTATTTTTTACTGCCAAGCGGTGTCACAGTGACCCCCGAGCTGAGCACTGCCCCATATCCTCATTAAAATCTGACTTTAACCCAGGTTGTGGGGAAAACAGGGTCTAATTACCCCTCAGTTAATTATCAGCTCTTTCCAGGGCGAAATATCCAGTGTCATTTCAGCCCTCCTTGTTTTATTCCCTGTCCTCATGGTACAGATGAGGAACTTCCTTCATCTCCATGGAGATGACAGATCCCAACCCAGAAGATTTAATTAAATTATTTAATTGCAATGAAATAAAAATGAATTAAATTGGTTCAATTCTACCCTTTGCCTCAGCAAACTGATTCAGGCAGCAAATGTGGTGATTCCAGTGCCACAGTGGAAGTGTGAGGGAAAAACATGAGAATTACAACTAAAGGAGGGTTTTTTCCTTAAATATAACGGATTTTTTTCTTATATAGTAAAGAAAACCCTGGCCTTGGGCACTTCCAGGGATGGGGCAGCCACAGCTTCTCTGGGCAACTGTGCCAGGGCCTCCCCACCCTCACAGGGGTGAATTTTATGGATCTCTTCCATAAAAATCATCAAAAACTGTGCCCCACATCATCACAGAGATCAAGCACACACTATTTTCCTCCTCATTAGCTGTGAGGTTCATTAATATTTTTCAGCAGGAATGATTGGAAAAATCAAGAGAGTGAAAAATCTCAAAATTCAGGAAAACCCCACCCAAAAAAAGTTACAGGGAGGAAGTTTTTACAGGAAGAACAGATCTAAAAAAAGGAAAATAATCTCTCTCTAAAGCAGTTTTTGTTGCAGTTCATTTCAAACATTCCTGAAACACCACCATTTACCACATCCTGAAATAAGACCAGGTGAAAACTGAAATTAAGGCTCTCAAAAAGCGACCACAGAGGGCAGGAAACAACAACTCCTATTTTATTTCCACTGCAAACACTCGGCCTGGCTGATCCCTGCAGGTCTGCTGGGGAAGGGACTGGAAACCCCTGGAGAAAAAAAGCCTGGGACTCACCTGGAAGAGGGTGTTAGCACCTTGCAGCCTGGCAGGGCTGAGGGGAGCCACGGGGCTCAGGGTGCTCCAGAAGTGGATGCTGGAGAGCAGAGGGCTGGGAGTCAGCAGGATGGGAGTCTGAAAAGGCAGGGAGAACAGCTGTGAGAGCCTCGCCCGTGGAATTCCAGCCACCACGACCCCAGGGATTTCAGGAACTCCCATCCCCTCCTTCCTCCTGCTCCTCCTCCTCTCCCCGCCAGCCCCATCCGGCCCTTGCTGAGCAATCCAACCCCTTTTTCTTTTTCTTTTTTTCCCAAATCCTGCTGGAAGCCACAGCAGAGCAGCTCCTCCTCCCATCCAGCACCTGCACCCTGCAAAAGCAGGATTCTGGATTTATTAAAAAGGAAAAACCACTGGGCACACACCCGCTCCTGGGGCCACTGACAATGCCAGCAACAACAAAAAGGAATTTCCATCCAGCTCCTGAATATTCCAGCCAAGCACTTCCCAGGGTGCCAAAAGAACAACTCCACTTGGATTTTGGTTTTTTTTTTCTTTTTCCCTGTCTTCAGCCATTTCAGTTTTCAACCAGCAGCTTCCCCACGGTTTCACTCTAATTCCAATTTATTGCAGGGGAGAGATTACACAGATACAGAATGATTTAACAGCCCTGCTGGATTCTGTTCTCTTCCAAGTTTTCCATGAGACATGAAAGCTTTCCTTTCCCACACAAAGATAACAACCAAATTAAGCAGCTGCTCTTATTGCTGCTCGCTCACAAGACTGGCTTTAACTAAATGCTGCTAAGTGAGTAAAAAAAGCTGAGCAGACACCTCTGTGGGTCTCTGGTTTGGAAGGATTTTCAGGCCCAGCTGAAGGATTTAGGGGCAGGGATCAGGAATAATTCAGTATCCCCCCGGCAAGGCTCACAAAGATCCTGCTGGAGCTGGTTTGGGTTTTGCCTCCACATGCCAGCCCTGTGTGCGTGCCCAGCACCTGGGCACACTTGGGGGTGAATTAACACCAACTGTGAATCAAACTTGTGTCTGATTAAAAAAAAAACAAACCAACACAAGCAGGGGAGTGACATCCTGAGTTTCAAATCTCTGCGTACAATGAACTATTCATTTCCCACTTGTTGATTTTGAGCATCACATCATCGCTATTGTTTGTTTAAAAAAAAAAAAAGAAAGAAAAGAAAGAAACCATGAAGGGAATTTGGTCACCTGAGAGAAAAGTGCTGGAGTAAGAGAAGCAGTTGGGAGAGAAGGACTCAGGATCCCCAGAGGACTCGGATCGCTGCCTGTGATGACCAGAGTGGGAGCCAGCTCCAGCCCTTTGGGTTTTTTCGATCTGGAGAGGTGATTGGCAAATTCCTTCTCCAGCACAGCTGAATCCTGCTGCTCTTTGGGCTCTGGGGATTGGTGCTGGAGGCTCTGGGCCTGCTCCAGCTGCTGGGAAGCCACGGATTCCATGTCCGTGTCAATGTCCAGGTCGGGGTTGGAGCTCAGGGGCGGCGAGGGGGGCGTGGGGGGCACCTGCAGGGTGGGAGAAACCGAGGAAATGGGGGGGGTCGGGGTGAAGCTGGTGCTCAGGTTTGGCAAAGGTGCTGGAGGAGCTTCGGGGACCGTCAGCTTGGGCAGGACANGTTTCACTCTAATTCCAATTTATTGCAGGGGAGAGATTACACAGATACAGAATGATTTAACAGCCCTGCTGGATTCTGTTCTCTTCCAAGTTTTCCATGAGACATGAAAGCTTTCCTTTCCCACACAAAGATAACAACCAAATTAAGCAGCTGCTCTTATTGCTGCTCGCTCACAAGACTGGCTTTAACTAAATGCTGCTAAGTGAGTAAAAAAAGCTGAGCAGACACCTCTGTGGGTCTCTGGTTTGGAAGGATTTTCAGGCCCAGCTGAAGGATTTAGGGGCAGGGATCAGGAATAATTCAGTATCCCCCTGGCAAGGCTCACAAAGATCCTACTGGAGCTGGTTTGGGTTTTGCCTCCACATGCCAGCCCTGTGTGCGTGCCCAGCACCTGGGCACACTTGGGGGTGAATTAACACCAACTGTGAATCAAACTTGTGTCTGATTAAAAAAAAACCAAACCAACACAAGCAGGGAGTGACATCCTGAGTTTCAAATCTCTGCGTACAATGAACTATTCATTTCCCACTTGTTGATTTTGAGCATCACATCATCGCTATTGTTTGTTTAAAAAAAAAAAAAGAAAGAAAAGAAAGAAACCATGAAGGGAATTTGGTCACCTGAGAGAAAAGTGCTGGAGTAAGAGAAGCAGTTGGGAGAGAAGGACTCAGGATCCCCAGAGGACTCGGATCGCTGCCTGTGATGACCAGAGTGGGAGCCAGCTCCAGCCCTTTGGGTTTTTTCGATCTGGAGAGGTGATTGGCAAATTCCTTCTCCAGCACAGCTGAATCCTGCTGCTCTTTGGGCTCTGGGGATTGGTGCTGGAGGCTCTGGGCCTGCTCCAGCTGCTGGGAAGCCACGGATTCCATGTCCGTGTCAATGTCCAGGTCGGGGTTGGAGCTCAGGGGCGGCGAGGGGGGNCGGTGACAAACTTGATGACAGAAGGGGTGGGGTCCTGAGGTTTCTTCTCCGTCAGCTTCTCGGCCGGGTTCTCGATCTTGATGGACCTGAAGAGCTTCACGCTGGAGGAGTTGAGGGAGTTGAGGGTGAAGGAGGAGTACAGGCCTGAGTGGATGTAGTCGTTGCGGCTGGAGGATTTAGCACAGGACTGGGATTTCTCCTTCCCACAGTTTTCCACGTCCTTGGGAGCGCTGGGCACCT
>VYXD01008724.1:74605-85617 GCA_013397195.1 Hylia prasina
GCTAAAATCCGGAGCTGCCACAGAATCACCGGGTTGGAAGAGACTCCAAGACCATCGAGTCCAGCCCAGCCCCAACGCCTCAAATAAACCACAGCCTCGAGTGCCACATCCAATCTATCCTTAAACACACCCGGGGTGGTGACTCCACCACCTCCCCAGGCAGACAATTCCAATACTTTATCAACCTTTCCATGAGAAACTCTTTCCTACTGTCCAGCCTGTGTTTCCTTGGTGCAGCTTAAGGCCGTGTCCTGTGGTTCTGTTAGGGCTGCCCAGGCCCTTTTGTGCTGCTGAGGCACGGGGGGATCCCTGGCACAGGGAGGGCACCTCCCTTTGGGAATGGACACCCCAGAGGGAATGTTGGCCAGGGTGGAACAATCCCTGTCCCGCCTGCCCTTCACCCTCAGCCCTCACACTCCTTTCAGCAACTCCAGGGATGTGTTGTATTACACTGGGGAGCTGGTTCAGCTTGTTGTGTTGCACTGGGTGTTTTGTTGTATGGATCCACACAGGAGTGTCTGTTGTACCTCCTCATGAACCTTTGCATCCCCTCTACCTGATCCCACCTGAGGTCACCTGTCACCTCACTGCCCCCAGGGTCAGTCCCCACTGGCCAATAAACCCCCTCCCCTTCCCCTTCCTTCCCCAAGGGTTTAAAATCCATCCCTCGCAGGGGCTCTTATTCTTCCTGGGCTCCGTGGAGCAGGTTCTGCATTAGAACTGTGGGACTGTGTCCCCGAGGAATAAGATCCTTTTGTCTTTTACTTTCGCCCTCGCCCTGATTTCCCCCCGGGGTTTGTTGCTGGCCAGGCTGGACCCTCAGGGGAGCGGGAATTGGGGCAGGGATGCTTTAACCTCATCCCACAGCACGAGTGTCACAGAGCAAAGCCCCAGGCTCCTGTCCCACAGCTCACCCTCCTCTGGCACAGGAACTGCTCCTGCCAGAGCCTTTGTGCCAGCACAGAGTGCCCAGCTCCAGCCTGGCCTCCTCCTCCTCCTGCCCCCGTCCCAAACAGGAGCTGCCTGTGTGCCCAGGGGGTCACTGACCCCGCAAGGCCACGCTGGCACTGGTGGGGCTCTCTGGGGGACAGCCCAGAGCCCAGGGCCAGCAGCTCCTGCCTGGGCTTCACCCCCGGGCTGCCCACGCCGGGAGCACGGCCAGGGGTGGGCACAGCTGGGGATGGGCACCACAGCTGGGGATGGGCGCCACAGCTGGGGATGGGCGCCACAGCTGGGGATGGGCGCCACAGCTGGGGGTGGGCAGCACAGCTGGGGGTGGGCGCCACAGCTGGGGGTGGGCGCCACAGCTGGGGGTGGGCGCCACAGCTGGGGGTGGGCACCACAGCTGGGGATGGGCAGCACAGCTGGGGGTGGGCACCCCGACTCCTGCAGCCAGCAGGGCCCAGGGCTGGTGGGATGCCCCTCCCCTGGGCAGCAACCCCCCAAAGATGGGTGCAGGTCGGAGGGGAGGGGTGGAAAGCCCCAGTGATGTTGAGCTCAGCTGCAGAGCATCCCCAGCCCGGGCTGGAGCAGCCACACTGGGATTTGTGCTGGTGCCCAGTGGGGCCTGGCACCGTTTTACCCACTCAGGACTGGCATCTCCTCACCAAACTTTGAGCAAAACCTCCCAAACTCCTCAACACAAACAAACAAACAAACCCAACACCCCCAAATGCAGCAGCATTTCAGCCCCGAGAGCCTCAGCCCTCGTGGTCACGCTCCCCTGGGCCGGTGTCAGGTCTGCTGCAGGCAGCTCCAGCCCTCCAGACAGGCTTGGCTGGCTCCAGAGCAGAGCCCCAGCTTTGTTTTGCCGCTGCACGACCCAAGCTCTCGCTTTTATTCATGAGAGGAGCCCCCGTTCCGGAGCGGGAGGGGAAATGAGATGATCTGCTTCTGCTTTTCACTCATTTCTGCTGTTTAAAGACTGTGCCCATCACCCCTGGCACTTGATCCAAATCAACCTCTCCCCCGGCCTTTCTTCTATGCTTATTATTATTTTTT
The DNA here is from genome assembly GCA_013397195.1 of Hylia prasina. Lineage (NCBI taxonomy): Eukaryota > Metazoa > Chordata > Aves > Passeriformes > Sylviidae > Hylia > Hylia prasina. The sequence continues at coordinate 76,607 of VYXD01008724.1, forward strand.
TTTTTTTTTAAGCAGAAGAATCAAAATGTAAATTCAACTGGAAAGGGGGAAAAAAACTAAGCCCCCTCCAGGTGCCCCCTTCTCCTCGGTGCGGGGACGGGCACAGATTATATCCGGCACCACATGACCAGGGCCTGTATTTATGTGTCAGAGTGTAAAACCCACCCTGCTGAGCTGCCTTTTCTCTGCCTGGGGCTGGGGGCTTCTGCTCCGCGTCTCCTCAAACAGCCCCACAAAGGGGATTAAGGAGAGCCCCTCAGCCCCGCAGAGTAATCCATCAAATTATCCCTTGTTGGCGTTGCTGTCCTCTTCAGGGGGAAAACAAAAAAAAAAAGGGAAAAAAACCGACATAAAAAAGCCCTCCAAAAGCTTTTAAAGGCACTGAAATTACACTTGAGCCTGAAACACTCCACCCAGCTGCTGGAGCCCCCAGCACAATGGGCTGGTTGTAAAGGGAATCCCGGGAAGTGAGGAGCAAGGAAAAAGAGACGGACACTTAAAAAGGGCAGCGGCCTCCCCACGGCTGGAAGGACAACAGGTGGCTCAGACCCCCCCAGTCCCTGGAGCCTGCAGCAGATCCGGCCCAGTAAGGCTGGCTGGACATCCCAGTTACCCACTGGGAGGGAATCTGGGGCTCTGGGATGGGTGTGCTGTGCCCTGAGGGACTCACGGACGTGTCCTCAGCACAGGTGAGGCTTGAGAAGGTTTGCACTTGTAAGGGAGCATCCAAATCCTCCTGCAGGGAATCCAGCACTGTCACCCCCTGCCCTCACTGTCCCCAGAGCCCTGGGACTGGACAAAAAGCCTCAAAACCTTCAAAAGCCCCTCAAAACCCCCCGCAGAAACAGCAGGACTGTCCAGGGCTCAGGGCATCCCCACAAAGCCAAGTCACACTCACCAAAATCCCTTTGGATTGGAACCTGCTTCTCCTTCCACGGCAGCTCCCTGGCTGTCACAGGAGCCCCTGTGCTGGTCACCACCCTGCTGGGAGGGGTGAGTCCTCCCTCCCTCCAGCCCTGCCGGAGCCAGCACGGGGCATTTCCTGCCTTTGCACTGCTGAAACCTTTCAGGGACAGAAATCCCGAGCGAAGCAGGGATCACCAAGTGCTTACCTGTCCTGGGTTGACGGTGCCTCCTATCCCAAAATCGTGAAGTTTTGTCCTTGTGTTGTACATTGTTGTGTCTGGACGGCTGTGGCCGCCCCCTCCCCCCCCCTTTGGGGGGCTGTTTTGGTCGTTCTTTCCTTTTTTTTTTGCTAGCTCTGGCTGCTGCTGGCTTNAGGGGTGGTGGAGGTTTGCTTTTAGGGGGCTTCTTTGGAGATTTTCCCCTAATCTGTCCTAAACCAGGACATTACCCCAGCAAAGTGGAGCTGGGAAAGAGCAGAGCAGACCGGCGCTGGTGGCACTCAGGGCACCCACGTGGCTGTGCCACCGCGGCCACAGGGGCCAGCTCAGCGCCGACACAAAACCTCTGCGTTATACCCACCAGAGCTGAGAGCAAGAGAATCATTTCCCCGTCTGTCACAGCGAGGAGAGGGGGAGCCAGCAGCCCTCCCTGCTCGGCTGTGTCTGCTCACGGGGCTGGGAAAACGGGAAGTGAAACTGGAACTTGTTGTCTGCAGCTGGAGCAGAAGGGCTGCGTGAGGGGACATCTGACCCTGGGCAAGCCAGCCCCGGGTCCTCTGCAGCTCCCGGAGTTCTGCCCCATCATTCCTGGCTTTTTCTGGAATGTCACAGCCACAGGGTCTGGCTTTGGGGTGGGAAGGACAGTTCTGGTGTCTGAGCAAAGGCCAAGGTTGGACACGAGGCTGCAAATCCAACCCTGGGCCACAGAGCAGCTGGAGCAGAGCAGGAGCAAACTGGGGAGTTTCAGGAGGGATGAGGAGTGTCCCTGTGCCCACACAGGGCTCAGACAAATTTCATCCCAGCAGGAGTAGAGCAGGAACAAACTGTGGCATTTTAGGAGGGGTGATGGGATGTCCCTGACCCCAGACTGCCCACACAGGGCTCAGACAAATTTCACCCCAGCAGGAGCAGAGCAGGAACAAATTGTGGAGTTTTAGGAGGGGTGAGGAGTGTCACTGTGCCCACACAAGGCTCAGACAAATTTCACCCCAGCAGGAGCCACCAGCACCCAACACTGAGCTCCATCCATCCCTGCCTTTGCCAGGAGCCCTTTCCTCAGGGAAAAAAGGGAACAACCCAAACTCCACACATCCTCGGACAGCCACACCCTTCCAGAGCCCCTCTGGCTGCAAGTTTTGGGAGCCTGACCTCGTGCTGTCCCTCAGAGGAGACACTTGGACACACACCCTGTAAGCACAGGGTCCTTGGGCCACCCCTCGTGGCAGTTCTTGCTCAGCAATCCCGGTTATTTGGTTATTTGTTTGTGTCCCTGCCGGAGGGGCTGGATGCTGACAGATCTCTCAGCCCCGGGCAGGTTCAGGGGGTTTTCTCCTTCTCTGTTTTCTGTCTGTAAAACGAGGTCATGGCTTTGAACGAGACAAAAGAGCCTTTGCAGGGTGAGGAATAGCCCCGGGACAGCTGTGAGAGCTGAGCTCCCATCACTCAGGGCCTGGGGACAGCCAGGGTGTGCTCAGAGCTCCCCCTCCGTGTCCCTGGCACAGGAATGGGCAGTGGGAACGTGCAAAAAAAGGAGGGAATGAAGCAAAACTCTCCAAATGTTTTCAAACTGGGAGTTGCTCTGAGATCTCCTTGTCCCCCCACCCGTTTTCACCCTGCCAGTCACCCCCCTGGCTGTGGAGGGGAGTTTGTGCCAACATTCCAAGGGAATTTCTGTCACCCTCTGCCAGAGGGGAAGGTGTGCAGGGAATAACGGGAATTTTCTGGGGTGTTCTAAGGGCAAAAATCCGCATCTCAGAGCCGTAAGAAAAGCAGCTTCACGTGCCTGGGGTGGTAAAGCTGCCCCTGCTCTGCCTCCTGCCTGCAGCACACCAACCCCTCGGGGTTAATGAGGACCCTCAGATCACTGCTGGAGCACAGGGAGAATTTTCCTTATCGTGGCAGACCAGCCACGAGGCCTGGCTCTGAAAACGGGAGATTCCACGATTTTATTTCTGCCTGATAATTGCAAAGATAAGGAGCAACCAGATTTTTTATTTTCTGAGGCAGATGAGTTTCACTGGAAGGTCTTGATAGAGGGGTCAGATGTCCCCTCACGCAGCACTTCTGCTCCAGCTGCAGAAGCTTTTTGCTTCCCCCCCCACCCCTTCTCACTATCAGTTTAATGTGCTCACTACATGCAGGGGTTTTAACATTCACAAAAAAACCCAAAAAAAACCAAAAAAAAAGAGGAAAAAAAAAAGAAAAGAGCAGTGAGGAATATTTGGAAGGGAAATTTTTCACTTAAAAAAAAAAAAACCACAAACAAACAACAAAACCCCAAGGCTCAAAGCTGCCATTTCTGCAGGAGGTGAATGGAGTGAGGCATCTTTACCACCCCTTCACTCCCCACCCAAACAGGAACCTCACTTCTATTTTGAGCCCTGGAAAGAACACCAGCCCTGAATTATTAGCTTTTTTACTAATTAGCCACGGGGTTCAAGTTCAGAGCTGCCTGGATTTTGCAGAGCAGGGCTGGTGAGGGGCACAGGGCACAAGAGGGACGGGCAGGAAAGGGCTCGGAGAGGTGGAACAACTCCCTGTGTGCTGTTAAAAGCTGGAGATGGAAGCCTGTGCATGGAGGGCTGAGCAGGGGCAGGATTTTCTCTCCATGCCAGGCTCGTTGTTTGCTGGGGTAAAGTTCAGAGAGCCACGGAGGGAGCAGAGAGAGCTCAGATGTGCCTCGGGCACAGGGCCAGGGCACCTGGGCAGGCTGTGCCCAGGGAGGGCTGGCCAAGGGCTGGTGCCCAGCACCGTCCTGCCTGTGCCACCCAGAGGGACAGCCAGCCCCCCCTGCCCTGCCCAAAAGGCTCATCCCCTGCTCCCAGCGCTGGCCAGGGGCAGGGAGGGATGGGAGGATCTGGGGGGCAGCACAAGCACAGCCTGAGCAGAGAAATCAGGGCTGGAATTCCCCGTGGAATCATGAAAGGTCAACCCCCGTGGAATCGTCTTCCCCAACAGCCCATCCCGAATGGAGGCATCTCAAGCACCGAGGCTGCAGGAATTTCCCCTGAAACAACATCCAGGGGCTCGAGAGGTCGAATAGCTGGGAAGTGTCTGTCCTTCCTTCCTTCCCTCCCTGCAGTTATCCCCCGCGCCATTCCTGCGCTCTCCTTTGATTTGCACGCTCAGAGCTCTCTCCAGCCTCTCCCGGAGCCGGCTCCAGTCAATTCCCATGAAAAGCCACCCTTGCAGGCCCATTAAGTGCTCGGTCGGCCTTGGCCGGGGCACAGCAGCCTTTTGTTCCAGCGCCGCTCCAGCTGCTCCCGGCGCCCCTGGCGCAGGAACCGTTTGTCACCAACATTCCCGGCGCACCTCCGCAGCCCGGCCGCACAAAGCCCGGCCCTGTCACGCCACGAGCCGGTACCTGGCACCGCTGTCACTGTCACCTCCTTGTCCCTTTGTGCTCTGGGTTTATGAGCCGCCGACCCCCGAGGAAGCGCTCGCCCCGTGACCACAACAATCCTTTATTCTCCGCACTGCTCCAAGGGAGGATTTGGTGATTGGTGCCAGAGGCCAGAGCGAGGTGATCACAGGGAGAGCTCTGGCAGGACGCTCTGTGTCAGCTCAGGTCCTGGAGATGACCAAAAACCACTCTGGGTATCTCCTCTCCACGCTGGAGTGACCCCACAGCCCCAGGAGAGGGGAAAGGACAGGAAAACACCCCAATCAGCAGCGCATCCTTCTCCAGCCCAACGTTCCCAGACTGATGGAAAAGGCACAAAATCACCACCAGGGATAAAAATCACTCACAGGGTCCGGTTAAGGTGGAGGGACTTGGTCACACCCACTCCAAATCCCACCCAAGAGCCAGTTCTGCTCATTAATCCTAAATTGAGAACAGGGAGAACTGGGATGCAAAACAGCATCAGAGCTGAGGTCTGATCCTCACCTCAGCCCTTTCCTGCAGCAAGTCAGGTCCCAGCAGGATTCACTCCTAATGTTTGGGAAGGAAGGTGTGATCCAGGGATTTTCTTGCATGCCCCATTTCACCCGGAGTCCCAAGCCGTGAATCTAAAGCAGGATTTCTGTGCACGTTACTCCTGGAGCTGGCTCCAGCCTGCTCTGAGAGAACATTAATGTCTTCTGAGTGCTGACAACCTGCATGGATTTGAGTCACTGCACTCATTACATTTCTGTTTTTCCTGAAGTCCCAGCTCCTGCACACAAACCACCACGGGGGAGCTTCAGCTCCCAACAAAACAAAGGTGGAAAAAGCAAAACCCCAAAGCAGCTCCCTTGATTGAAGGGAAAGCCTTTCACACCTCACAAACCAAGCCCAGCGCCCGGCATTGTTTCAAGTTGCTATTTTCAAATAAACCTCATTACCTTGCCAGAGGCCAGGTTTAACTCCCGACTATTCCAGCCCTGCCAACGACGAGAATTCATCTGGGAGCCACCAAAAGCTGCCTCTGAAATCCCCACATCAACAACCCACAAGGTTTCCCTGGGTGAAGGACGGGCCCAGTCCTTGGGATGTGGACTGAGAGAACTTTCTTTGAGCTCATGTGCAGCAAGAGAGAGGGAGAAAAGCGGTTCAGAGCTGCAAATCAGGCACCTGCTCCTTGCTGCGTGTGTTCCAGCCGCCCCCAGCCCCCAGACAAAGGAGCCTTTGGGACCACATTCCTCCTTATTTTGCCAGACAATATTCACGGGGGTCTGTTTCTCCTCTTCGGCAGGCTGGCAAAATGTTAAGCAAATATTTGGGAACGGCGAGAGGAACTGACATTTTGGGATATGAAAACAAGGAGGAAGGGCGCAAATTAGGGGACTTCCAAGGAGCTCCACGCCGACAAACAGGGATGGAATGGTGGCCCCAGAGCTCCACTCAGCTTTTGTTTTCTGAGCAAGCAGCTCCACAGCTCAGAGGGTTGGGCACATCAGCAACTTCTGCAGCTCCGTGACACGGGATCAGCTCCTTCCAGCAGTGAGCAGCAGCAGCACAAGGATCAGGACAGGTTTCACATCATCAGTCTTAGATAGCCAAATGCTGGGGCACGGAACTCCTAAATTATCCTGCATTTCACCGGTTTTCCTATTCTTTTCCTTCCGGTGAGTGCAAGACTGCGCAGATCCATGCCTGACCACCTTGCAGGGACAGATGTAAAACTTCCCTCCGCCTCTCAAAAGGCAGGATTCCTCCCTGAAGGTCTCCATCCCCTTCCCCAGCTGGGCTGGGGGTCCCTGTTCTCACGTGGACGGTCTGGATGGCCGATATCAAGAAATCAGCACTGAGAAGAGCTGACAGCTGCTCACGAGCTTCTCATGACTCCCTTGCTCCACAGCCAGCCCTAATCATGGGTTGAACTCCAGCTCAGGGGTCACGAGACTTGCCAGGGTGGCTGTTTGGGCTGGGTTTTAGTTGTTTAGGCTGAGTTTTTGCTACCAGGAGCTGTCCTGGGCTGGCTGCCCCCTCCACGAGCCACAGGGCACCATCACCTGACGGGATTAGTTCCAAGCAGAGGAAATCCAGGCCAGTTTGGGTTTCTGTGTCTCCCTCTCTCCCTGCTCCTAACACCTGCAATTCCCCACTCACCCCAAGCACCACCTCCCACCCCTCTGCCCCTTTCCCCCCTGGCTCCTCCAGAGCCTCAAATCCATCAAAAACCTCCCCAAATTTCACCCACTGGGCCAAGCTTTGCTTTGGTGTTGCCTCAGCCATGACGAGGAGACAGCAACACATTAAAAAGCACCTAAACCAGCCCCTCCTGGATCCAGAGCTCCTCAGCCATCCCCACTGGGACAAAAGCACTGCAGACCCCCCAAGGGAGCAAATCAGAGCAGGAAAACAGACCCTGAGCACGGCACTGGGGTGGGTTTTCTGTTTTTAAGAGCCTGCACTCCCCACGCCATCAGCCACGAGAGCACAGCCATCACCCCGAGCTCCGTGCTGGGGCTTTGGCTGGAGAGAAAAGAGATGGAACTCCCGGAGAAAAAGCCAAAAGTGCCCCTCCTCCCCTCCCCAGCACTGCCACTTGAGTGCTCCGGCGAAATAAACAGTTTGGGGAAAAGGTTACCAAGAGTTTATGCTAAACATAATTTCCTAGGGACTCCGGTGGAGATAAAGGAGACCCAGGGCTGTATTTTTTAACTCAGGGATCAGGCCAGTGATTCCAGCCTCTCCCACCGTGGATACAGCAGGGATGTGGGCAAAAATCTGGTGATAAAAACTGGTTTTGCTCCTGCAAAACGCTGCTGCTGCTGCTGGAGTTTGTCCGGAGAGCACAGAGGCACCTACAACAGCTTTACTCCGGGGAGGATGAGCTGTGGAACTGCCCCCCTGGCAGGGGAAGGTGCTGCTGCCTCCAGGCTGGCTCTGCACGATGCTGCAGGTGCTGGGGGGCACCTGGAGGTTCAGGGGCTTTCACTGACACCTCGTGAAGGGGACACAGCACCCACAGACATCACTGCACAGCCCCCCTTTGCAGGGGAATATCCCCAAAGCAGCCACAGCAAGGAGAATTCCCTCCCTAAATCCCAAGATCGGTTCATACCCCTGAAATGCAGGGATTTATATGCCCTGTAAAGCTCTCATTTAATTTGCTGTTAATTCTGGAGATTCTCGTTAGCTATATCAAATTTCTAATCCTTTTTTTCCCCCTCCTAAATCCCATAAACCAAGTCCTCTTGGCTTCCACTCTATTCTTGTGGCAATAACATCCAGAGTTTTAGGCACAGCCTGGAATCCCAGGGCTGGCAATCTGGCTCCAGTGCCACTCCCCCAAAGAGGGGAGAAACAGCTCTGGATGATGCCAGAAAGTCCAGGCAGCATCACGTATTTAAAAAAAACAAAAAGGAAGAAAGAACAAAAATTGCAGGTGGGGTGAATAATGGAAAAGGTTTCAAGGCTGGTACACGTTTTTCAGGAGTGTCTGCATGACTTCAGTGCCCAGGTCATTTGGGTACTTTTGAAGTTCTTACTCATGTTCTATTTCTATAAATTCGGAGATATTCTCATGTTACACACCTAAAGGCTGCTCTCCTGAAGCACATCTAGAACCAGAACAGGTTACAAATGGGATTTTGAGCCTGGCCGCTTTCTCGTGAGGCTAACAGGTCCAGGGGAGCACCAGAAAAGCTGTTCCTGACATGTTTCCCTTCCAATTTTGTGTTTGTTTGTTTGAAACATTAAAATGGAAATGAAGCATCTTGCCAGGTCTGGCCATCACCAGCATAAAATTAATAAATTCATTTTAGTGCTTCTCCCTTCCTCCTAAATCTGTCATCCGCGGGAAGACAAATGAGCCTGGCAGTTAATGTTTACCATAAACAACTGCAGCGTTTTACCACCAAAATCCCGAGCCCCGCCGAAGTCAGGAATCCCTGGAATTACCCCGGTTGTGGCATTTAGGGACGGCTGCTGTGGCAGCAGATCCCACTGACCAAACCCCAACAGAACCCACAGCCCGGTGTAATGAAAGCTTCCCTCTGCCAGGCGCTGCCGCGCTCGGATTCGAAGGATTCACTGACCTGTCCCTGCAAGTCTTCAGGATTTCTGGGAGTCCATCCCGCTTCCCAAACTCTCTGCCCGTTCAGAAATCTTTGAACCAGCGCCGTCACCGCGGATGTCCCTGCAAGAACGCGAAGTTTGGGAAGAACTCCGGGCGCTGCGTGGGGAGGGCAGGACCCCCTCCCACATCCCCACCTGCGGCCACTCCTGCTCCTCTTCCCGACGCGCGGGGTTTTGGTTTTGTTTTGTTTTCCCGCAGCAGCTCCAGGGCAGGAGCATCAGACCCGGAGCGCCTCCTCCTCCTCCTCCTCCTCCGGGCAGCTCCGCCGGCCCGGCCGGACCGGGCGGGCAGCGCTCGGTGCTGGCTGCGAGCGTAACCCCCCTAAAGCCCCCCGACACCGCCGGAACCCCCCGGGAAAGGCAGCAGGAGCCGCATCCCG
>VYXD01008724.1:104517-116616 GCA_013397195.1 Hylia prasina
TGAGTAAATCCCACGGGCAGGATGGGAGCAGATCCCACAGACCCCACAGGCAGGAGGATATTGAGTAAATCCCACGGGCAGGATGGGAGCAGATCCCACAGACCCCACACGGGCAGGAGGGGGGGGACAGGGCAGTGCCAGCTGTGCCCCCTCTGCCAGGGATCCCTGGAGCAGGGAGGGAGGGAAGAGAAGCACTCCAGCCTGACTCCTGGGATCTCAAGTGACCAGAGCACTACAGGAACCCTTTGCTCACATCCACAAAAGGACATCCCTCGCCCCAAAAGCTGAACAATTCCATCTTACATTATCTGTTAATTTGTTTGGGGTTTTTTTTTTCCTTGGAAAAATCCGTAATAAAAACATTTTCCACGATACCCAATGGAAAGCTGTTTTAAAAATGATTTTGCAATTTCTCTTCCCTGTTCTGCCCCTCTAGAGAAAGAATAAAGTAAGGGTGAATGGATGTGGGAAGGCTGTAGGTTGAATATCTGAATTTGTCTGGAATGGGCTGCAATGTGCCTACAGCAGAAGAGTTTTCTACCCAGCAGAGACCAAAGATCTCCCATCCTGACTGGAGGGTCTTTTCTAAATCAAAGACACTGGAGCATCTCCAAGTTTCTTGATTGCTTTCCATGAAAAACGTGCCTGGATCCAAGAAACACAGGATTCCTCCCCGTGTTCCATCCTCCTCCACTGGAATTAGATCAACTACATTTTTGCTGAGAGTGAACTCCTCTCAAAGTCTGTTAAAGCAGAGGTTCATTATTTTTTTTCCATATTTTCCAAATACAGAATAATATAGTTTCAAACAGCTCTTACCAGCACTGGGAAAATCTATTCTACTTAAAGATTTGTAAATATGGTTTCCACAGATCAGTCTCAAACCTTATTGCTTCACAACTGCAGTATCCCTTGAAAAAAATTAAAATATTGAATGGTCTGTTAATTTGTCTCAAATGGCTTTTCAGATTTGGCAGGGGAGGGAGAACGGAATGGCCAACAGAGAACATTGACTTCAAAATATTACTGTAGAAGGGTTTCCTCTTATTAAAAAAGGATACACTGTATTAAACAGCTGAAAGTAAAGACAGCATTCAAAGCCCATGAGTCAAGCCACAGCCAAAACCGTGTTCTACCCCTAAGTATTGTTTTCTTTTCCTTTTTCTTTTTTTTTTTTTTTTTCCCTCTTTTTTTTTTTTTAAACAAAGATTTTCCTCAACTGCCATTTTAATCTTCACCAGAGGGTGCTTCATCTTCAGATCCCTCATCCCCTGACTTTTCTGGTGGAGGGCTGGCTGATTTTTTCTTTTCTGGGGGACTTTCAGGCTCTTCATCCTCTTCTTTGGGGGATGGGGTCTTTTCTTTTGCTGCCTTGGAAGCTGTGGGGCGACCTGCCTTCCCTTTGCCTTTCACTGGGCTGGGGGTCACTGGAAAAAGAAAAACCTTGTAAAACTCAGCAGCAGCAGCAGCAGAGGCAGAAAAACTCACAGCAAATGGGATTTCAAAGTCATTCAGCAGCAGTTTGACCATACCCACGGTGTTTTTAGCACTCCCAAGTGGCAAAGCTGAAGTGAAGAGCAATCTAACAAGATTTAAAAGGTGTTTAATTGCAAGTCCTGGCTAATTGCTGGATGTGACATCATAAATGGACACAGCTCTTGTGTCAAAGCAGAACACACACGCTGCTGCTACCATCTGAAATCTCCTGCAGAAATGCACCCAGTTTTCCTTTGGTTCACATTTCCCCACCCTGACAACATCACAAAGTCCCAAACAAAGCCACAAATTGTTATTATTTGGCTGTGAGACACAAAGTCAGAATGCAGCACCTCAGCAGGGAAGGTTTTCAATACTGTGAGTTTTTTACCATCAAGACACAGACACCAATTCAACCTCTAAAGGAAGAACTAAAGCCAGCTCATTATTCCATTCTGCTGCTTTAAATCATGGCATTTTGGCCCTCCAACATTTTTGCTGTCTGTGACCCCAAGATTTCTACCAAGCCTTCTGCAGCAAACAGAAAACCTGGGTTTTAAACTGAGAAACTTTCATTGCACAGACTCACCTGTAGCCTTTAGCCTGGGCTTGGGCATTTTCTTTTCTTTCCTCTCTGGCTTGGATTTCTTGGAGACCTTCTTATTTTTCTTTTTTGAACTGCCATAGTCACTGTCATCATCATCTTCCATGAGGAAGTCTTCATCACTTCCTGAATCTGCTGGAAGCATGAGGAAATTTCAGGTTTTTTGGGGGAAAAAAAGAAGGGAAAAGATACAGCTGAGATCTGCCAGTTTAAATTGTGGACACAGACTCTGAGACCTTGTGGGCTTCCATTTATCTGCAGTGGTACAAAATCTGACTGGGTTTTTACATCAGCAAGGCCACAGGGACAGCAAGAAGCAGCAAAAAGCATTGAGAACTTTACAATTATCCTTCAGGGCTGCTTACAAAGAAACTGATCTTTGGAAAAATAGACACAGCTCTGGAAAACACACACTCCCATCTCTGGGAAAAAAATCTTCAGCTGCAAGGAAAAGGTAAAAAGATGGAAGTTTCTCATCTCATTCTGGATAAAAATTGCAGGGAAGGGATCAACAGATCTACCCACTTGTGAAGACAAATTTTGTAGGACACACACACCCCTTTGCTGCAAACTTGGAACACAAATTCTACACGTGAAAACCCAACTCGGACAGATCCCCAGTAAAAAACGAAGTTACTGAGGAGCACAGTTTATGTCCTCAGCGTCCCAGCCAAAAAACAAACTGTGTCCCTTTTCCCCAATCCCATTTACTCACTCTCCTGGAACTGTGCCTCATCATCCTCTTGCTCTTCCTCCTCACTGCCCACATCATCCATGAGCATCTCCCGCTGTTTGGAGGCCGCTTTGGACGCCGCCTGCCGCTGCTGACGAACGCTTTTGTGATCCTCCTTCTCATCCTCGCTGTCCTCTGCAGCAAAAGGGCCCAGATTGTGAGGGCAGAGCCCAGAGCTCCTGCCTCTGGGCAGAACAGGGGCAGGGCTTTCATCAGGGGGTTAAAACACTCACTGAGTTACCCTGAGGATAATTCAACCTCATCAACACCTTCCTTACTCACCCAACAAAGATCCTCTGCAATGTTTCTCACTGCAAAGTAACCACTTTTTCTCTTTTTATTTTTTTATTTTTTTTTACCTGCAGGCCTTTTCCTGGATTTGGAGGCTGCTCTCTTGTTCTTGTCTGGTTTAGCCTTCTTCCCTTTTTTGCTTTTTTGAGAGCTCTCGTAGTCGCTGTCGGCTTTGCCGTCGTCAGCTCCTACGTCATCGTCCTCGCTGCCAAAATCTTCATCTGCAGGGAAAAGGCACCAAGATGAAGTTCTCTTGTCTCATTCTGGATAAAAGCTGCAGGGAAGGGATCAACAGATCTATCCACTTGTGAAGACAAGTTTTGTAGGAGAATTGTATTACACAAAAAAAAAAAAATTATTATCCCAAACCAGGGTGGGAAGTTACAGCAGCAGAGGCAGCATCCTTCAAATAAATCAGAATTATTTCTTTTCTGTCTCAAATCCTACTCCTGCAACTCTCACAGGTGTGAAGAGACACATTTAAAGATACACAATCAGTGCAATGCAGTTACCTGCTGAGTGTGAATCATCTTTCTTAGTCTTCACATCTTTGTCTTCCGAATCCTCACTGCAAATGAGAGGAAGGTAATTATGGAACAATTATTTATTTTATTTCACAGGTGTACAAGGCACCAGTCCTTTTCATTGTCAGTGGTTACTGTGGATCTACATCAGCTGGCTACTGATGGCTGTTTCTGCAGTCTAAGGCCAGGCTGGGATATAGATCTGGATTCAGCCTGGAGAGGGAGAGTGATGCTACCTGAGTGCTTTTCCCAGCTCTGGTTTCAGTCACTCTTGTGTGGAAAGTAACCATTTGTAAAGAGCAATCTCATGTCTAGGCTGAGAACTTTCACTTTTCCTGGACATCCTTCAGGATTACTCAGCTGTCTGTGGAGTTGTCATGGTTGGGAAGATAATGCTCAAACTCTGAATCACAGATAACCTTAAACCAGGTAGGAAATAATCAGACTGAGGTGAACCATGCACTTCACTCTCAAACCAACCCACAATCTACATGGCTTCCATTTTAGCTACAGTTTTGATGGTTTATATGCAGTCTGTAAATAAAATAAAGGTTTATCCTGAATACATTTTTAGTCAGCACTTGTCTTTATGTCATTGTTTAGATTCCATTCTGTGCATGCTGCTCCTAACTGGCTCATGTCTGGTCTAAGCTTTCTCAAATGATTTGATCATTTGATTAATTTGGAAAATAAGATATCTTGTGGTGATGGAACAAGAACCAGCTGGGAGAACCTCCACCCCTGAAGCTGAAATCTGTCATGAAAACAAAAAAAATGATTTCAAAGGCCTCATGGCAATCATTTGGGGACTGTAAAATGGAAATTCTACAGGAAAATTTCACTTTTCAGTAGGGCAACACTGAGGCTGCTGGAGCAACTCAGCTCCCAAGGCAAGTTCTGTGTTTCTGGAACACCCAAAATGAGGAACAAAGAGCCACAGAAGTTCCAAATGCCCCCTGCCCTCAGTGCCACCCCACCCCTGGCACCACAGGGACAGGAGCTGCACCTTGACTCACCTGAGGATGCAACCCTCGTGCCTGGATGACATTCCCTGCCATCCCAGCTGCCTCTGGAGCTACTGACAAGTGTTTCACCCAGGATTTCTCTGTCTGCTCCCAGCAGGAACAAACCAGCTCAGTGCCTCAGCCCTGACTGAGCCCCCAGCGTGGCTGCAATTCCACCTGCAGTCAGGCACTCCTCTGGGGAGATGCTGCTCCCCACACACGGGACAAGGCTCTGGGAAATGCTCCCCACACAGAGGAGAAGCTGCTCTTACCTGTCCTCCTGAGAGTTCTTCCCAGATCTCCTCTTGTTTTTGGCCTCTCGGGGAGACGAGCGGATTTTCTTGGATGGGGGACCCGAATCTCTTCCATAATCATCATCTGCACAGGACAAAATGGGGTTGAGTCAAGCTGCTCCCCTCAGCCACAACTCCGAGGGATCACTTCATGCACATCAAAAAGGAAAAACATCACAAAGCTTCAAAAAAACACTTTGGTGGAAGCAAAGCCCTGGTTTAAACCACTGATTTTACCTTTTCTTCTGCCAACAGCACCATGAAAATCTATTAAAGATTTTCAAGTCTCACCCAGAGAAACACAACAAACCTCTCAAGAGGGCACAGGATCTCGTTTTACTTTTAGTTATTATATAAATCTATTAAAAATGAACATGCATATGTATTTCTACGTGATTCTAACAGCACACACTATTTACTGTCCTGCAATGGGATAAAGGATGTCATTAAATGGGAGTTTAGAACTCCTTACAACTCTTACACAATGCCTTACTTAATGAATAAAAGCACTATAATTAAGAATTATGCATATTTATCTCATTTGAATTATCAGTGCAACCTTAGCATTGACTTCATCTTCCAAGAACTCAAAACATATTCCAGAATTTTTCTGTTAATTCACACAGATTATATTTTTCCAGAAATGGGATCCAGAAATGTTAATTCACAGAGATCACACTTTTTCAAAATGTGATCCATCAACATTTTGTTAATTCACAAAAATTATATATATTTTTTAGCTGCAACCCTCCCAAAATGCCTGATAATGTGGGCTCAACTGGAACCATAAAATAAATGGAAAACATCTTTTCCTGTGGAAAAAAAAAAAGTGCCCCAGAACATAACATAGAGCAAGGAAGGATTGCTGCCAACAGCCTCAAGGCACTGCAACAATACCAGCATTAAATAATAAGATTTCTATCACCATTGTTTGTTTAATACAAAACATATGAGAATCATTATATTTTCAAATACTTATTAACAGTTCAGGCTGTGAAGAACAGAAACTCCTTGGAATAGGAGCTGAAGATGTGATTAGAAGCAGGACAATTAATATGCATGGCAATAATGAGCTGCTCCAGCCCAAGGAAATTAAAGGAAAAAGTCATTTACCAGCATCATCTGATTCCTGAAACTGGGAGTAATCGACCACCTTCCTGTTCCTGTTAAAAAGCAGAAGAAAAAATTAGGAATTCATCATTTCAGAGCTACAAAAGCTTTCAGGGACAAGAAGTGCCACATCTTTGCTTCCAGTGCTGGGTTTGGAGCCCAAAAACATCCCATGGAAACTGATAATTCAGCCACCTCCACCTCTGCAGTCAGAGAACACAAAGTATAGTAAGTATAATAAAGCATAAATAGCATTTCCCTGAGAAGGTTTTATAATAATCTGGATTACACTTTCACAATCTGAACATTCTTTTTGATAAATACACAAAGATTGTGAATGAAACCATTCCAAACTGCTCCTTTTAGAATTTCTGCTCTCACAGCTCACCTGCTGCCACACCTTCCCCTCCAGTTTCTATTTTCCCATGTGATCCCTGTTTTTACAGCATTACAAGTTTTCACTGGGGTTCCCAGGAGCTTTCTGAATGAGTTATTACACTGATCTGGAAGGCAACAAAATCAAATCTGCTTCTGTAACTTACTGAAACCTCCAGAATGTGACTGTTGGTTATTTTATCAGCACCTTGTCAATCAATCCCCACCTGTTTTACTGACCAGAGGGAAGCAAGACAGCCATTAATTCAATTAAATTTCAGCTGCTAATGCCTCAAACTGGGACTCCAAACAGCTCCTGGAGGGACTGACAGGGGCTGGGAGGAGCTGGGAACACAGAGATTCCCACAGTCCCTTTTTCCAGGCCTTTTGGCCCAAAGCCAAGCAGGAATCTGATTTTGCAGCAATCACCACGTGAGCTCGAGTTCCACAGCTGGAAAACTCCATCCAGCACAGGGATCCTTCCTTCTCCTCCTTCCCTTCTCCTCCAAAAAATGAAGCTCACACTGAGCTCCCCAAACTGTGCTGCATCAATTGTCAATTAATTCATTATCGTTAATTAATTGCTGATAAAGCTGGTCAGTCCAAAGCCAGCACTGCTGATCCAGCTGAAATCAAGTTTAAGTTGCTCTCCTGAACAAGCACCTCTAATTCACGGCTTACAGAAAGATGCAGGAACAAAACGGTTTTGGTTTCAACCCAAACCTCTTAGAAGAAATTAAAAAACCAAAAAATGAAACCAATCCCTCAAAAACACCCCCAAAATACCAAAGAGGCCAATGAAAGGAAGGCAAGATTTGTACAAGTTGAATCCCATCCAAGCTTTGGAGCATGAGTGGAATAAAGTACAACCCTGCACTGGTCACGTGTGGTGAAATACCAGTTCAGGGACACAATTATTGGCAATTTTTGATTTACATTCCTACTCCAACAAAGAGGCTTCCTGAAGGTTGGCTCCTGACCCATCTCACGAGTGAAAACATGAATTTTATTCTGATAAGCATCAGAAGAACACTTAAGTTATTAAATAAGAAGTCTGATTTTATGTATCAAGTATTGGGGTTTTTCCTGTGAAAGCATAAACGGGGTGATAAAAGCAGAATTTCCACATACAAACAACACTTTCAGACATCACTGAGCTACCAAACAAGATGGAAATGGCAGTTTTTCCACCCTGCTTCCTTCAGAGACACATTAAATCAGGGACTGGAAATGTGGCAGCTACAGCATTAACAAAAATTGTCCCCATGAAAAACATCCTTTAACAAAAACATCGTCCCTGTGGCAAACATCCCTTGGGTTTTCAGCCAGGGAGTAAACCCTGCTCAGTCTCCATCACATGGTGAGCAGAAAGTGATATTTGTATTTAAAAAAAAACCAACTAAAAATCATTCTTTCAGAAGAAACCAAAAGTGAAGCTGTTTCCTTGCATTACCTTATCTTGCAGGGCAAGAAGGGTGGAGCAAAGAAGGAATCTCTGCACTGATATCACTGCAAATAAAAAGCTGCAAATCTTCAGCAGCACCAGAGAAGCTCAGAGAGACAGAAAGAACCAACCTGCCCCTGCCCCTGCCCTTCCCCTCACTCCAAACTCAGCATTCCCCTCTTTTAGCCTGGCCAAGGTTTATTTGCAAAGGGTGCCCACAGTGTTTACTACACCAGGGTGATAAAAACACTCTGTGCAACACCTCTGGAGTGAAGAGGCAGCAAAAAGGAGCTGCTGGTGGCAGTGAAGAGCCTCTCCTGGCTGTAAGATGTCAAGGCAAGCAAGCAGACATGAAAATAAACTCTCTCTTAAATCCACTTTAGGCTGAGCATAAAAAAGGCACGGGGACAGCTGGGATGGGCATTGTTCAGTCTGGGTTAAAATATCAACTGAGATTTGAATTTAATTTCTTTGCTAATTCACATTCACACAAAGTGTGCATGTAAAAAGTTCAGAGGCAAGTTTTTATTAACAGCTGTCAGTCCAGTATTTTTGGAATAAACAGGAACTCATCAACATGTTAGAATGGAAGCCCTCAGCAAAGTAATTCTCCAGTAATTTAAGTACAGCTCAGAAATGCACAGAAATTCTTGCAGCCTGGGCTTGATGCCTGCCAAAGTGCAATTTTGGAATTATGGGAAGCAGCATCAACATGTCCAAGGATCACCAAATGCCTGTAGAACTGAGCAAGGATCTCATCCTCATACCTCATCTCCAATTTAGTCCCCAAACCCTCAGCCTTTAAACCAACACCAGCACAGCCCTACAGTCCAGCAGAAAAGTCTGGGGTTTTTTTAAAGGGACTGCAACAGATTCCCAGGTACTTGTGCAGGCATTAAAACCCACAGATGAAATCCACATTTAAAAAAAAAACCCACAACATAAAATCCTGAGAAGCCATGCTAAAAGGAGCCTTCAAAAATCCAGGCACTGAAGAGGAATGTTTAGGTCAAATGACAACCACCTACCCTCAATCCAAGAGAGCAAAGGCAAGGAGATTAAATGATTATTGAGATTTCAGTATGCCTTTTTCACCACAGCCTCAGCATTTGTGAATAAAAAACCTCAGCATTTGTGAATAAAACTCCAGCCCCTCCCTCACCCTCAGGGCTGGCTCAGCAGTCAGGTTTCCCTTTCAGGTAAAGGTAAGGTGGCACACAAATATTGTCACTAAAAGCATTTTTGATGCTTTTTTTATACACGGAAAATACCAATTCCAGCCAGGAGTGTTTCCTGCAGGGAATTCCAGAGCTGTGCAAAGCAAATCTGCAGTGCTGGATTTGGGCTTTCCATGACCAGTGATTTAAAACTGGCACCAGGAGGTGGCACAGGGCACCTGGTGACAGCCAGGAACCTAAACCACACCACTTTGCACTTAATCTGGGTAAAAATGGGACTCACCACTGAGAGGGTCCCACCACAGAGCTCAGAGTTTGGGTCTGGGCTGACTCCCCACATCAGGCCCTGCTCGTGGCACCTGCAGCATTTTCAGGGATCCACAGGACTCAGAACTCCAGGAAGGAATTCAATGATTTCTGCAGCAATTACTGAAGCAGTC
The DNA here is from genome assembly GCA_013397195.1 of Hylia prasina. Classification (NCBI taxonomy): domain Eukaryota; kingdom Metazoa; phylum Chordata; class Aves; order Passeriformes; family Sylviidae; genus Hylia; species Hylia prasina. The sequence continues at coordinate 113,990 of VYXD01008724.1, forward strand.
TTGTGCTCATTCTCTCTTTGACTCTAACTACAACTGAGATTTTGCCACAGAAATGATGCAGAGCAGGAGGGGAACAAACCCAAACACCCAAACACCCAGCTCATTCCCCCACGCTGGCATTTTGAATTTCCTTGTACCTCCACCTTCTCTCTGTTTCTCTCCAGACTAAAAGAGAGCAAGAATCATCTTTTTACTCATCTACCTCTGGACCACACAGCATCACTCGATTTTATTAAGTGCCAATCCCCAAGGAACTGCTGCTTGCCTGCAATCCCATGGAAGCTTTTCCACAATCACAATATTTCTACTTTACCTTGCCCAGAAACAACACTGGCAACAAGCTACATTTAATAGACATATTTTTTCCTGAAAGTGAAATTTTACCTTTGCACTGCAGTGCCAACACCAGGCTGGGATTCAAACCCAGAAAAATGAAGGATGTAAAGCCTTGAAGCACTGAGATAAATTCATAAGTGGCTTTAAGCTCAAAATGAATGGCCAAAAAACTCCTGGGATTTCCAACTCTGCCCACAACATCTCAATTTGCAAAGCCCGCAGGAGAGGCCCAGCAAGTAAAAGTGACCAGTGAGAAAAAGAAGAAGAAAGGATGTACCAGAAGTCAAAATTCTGACTTAAAACACATTAACTGATGGTGTATAAATGAAAGAAAAAAGTGGCTCAATGTATTTTATCCCTATAAGCAGCCCCAACTCTCTTTGAAGAGCTTCAGGAGAGTTACACAAGAGAGGCAGAAGTTCAGTAATTTCAGGTTCCTTCAGTTTTTACTCCTTGCCTTTTTCTAACAACACTGAAAACCCATCCAGGAGAAATGGAATTGTGCAGGAAGTACCTGGCTCTCAGTGCCAGGCACACAAAGCCTGTAACTACCAGGACTTTATTACCACTGAATTTTAAATAACTGACTTTAACAACCAGACTCAGCCTTAAGTCAATTTTCTCAACAAGTGGAGTAAAAACTTGGGATATAGGATGGATTTTATGAAGTTCACTGCTTTAAGGGCACACATATTCACCAGAAACCAGCAGACATTACCCATTAATTCAAAGAACACTGACTAGAGGAAAACTTTCCAACCACTGAATCTCACTCTGATGAAGAACCTTTCACCAGGCTTCCATTTTACCAACAACCAGCTCAGACAGGCAGAAAAAACTTCACTCCAGCACTAATTCATTAATGGATTTAAACCTATTGGCAGAGCTCTCTAGTTAGCAGAGCAATATTATGCAGCAGCCACTGAATATTTACCTATTTTTCCCCAGGAAGGGCCATTAAATCCAGGGAGATAAGGAACTGCTGCATCCATCCTGCCACGTGCCAGGAGGTTTTGTGCTCCCAACAACCTGCTGGACTTTGGTGCCTCATTTCCCTGCAGAGCAGAGCCTGCCACCTGAGGGTGACACCAGGCACACCTCCCACAGCACTGCAGCACTGGACACGGGTGTGTTACTTTATTCATTGCTTAAAAACCCTCGCAAAAATACCCAATTCCAGCAAGCTCAGAGGCTCTGCTTTTAAAGACAGCACCCTGCCCTTACCTGGAGCAAATCTCCAGAGCTGCCCAACCCTGAAGCAGCAGAGTCACATCGCCACTAATTTGGGCAGCTCACCCATCACTGAGCCACTCCCCTAATTAGCAGAGCAGTCCTGGCTTCCATTTATATTTTAAATTCTGCATAAGAGAGATATCACCTAAATGCAAATGCCGTCATCTCTAAATGTACAGCTGTATCAGAGCCACAATTAATTTGTATTTATTAGTTAATCAGCCAAAATACCCAACATCCATGCCCCAGTCCAGGCTCACTGGGAATAAAATTACAACCAGTGACTTGAGAATGAAGAAATTCCAAAGCACTAGAAGAACACCGTGGGAAACCTCACACCTTTGCTACAAAGACAACGTAGATCAGGAGTTCACTCTGTGTAAAGCTCTGAGACACAAGGGCACCACAGAATATCCTGAGCTGGGAAGGACTCACAAGGATCACCCAGTGCAGCCCCTGGCCTTGCACAAACGCCCCAAAATCCCACTCAGTGCATCCCTGGCAGCGCCGTGCCAACGCTCCTGGAGCTCTGGCAGCCTCGGGGCTGTGCCCATTCCATGGGCAGCACCCTCTGGGGTAAAACCCTTTCCCAAACATCCACCCCTGACACAGCTCCAGCCCTTCCCTCGGGCACCACCTCCGCGTGCCGCAGATCCCCAAAGCCACACCGCGCTCCACCCGAGCCCAGCCAAGCCCACCCGGCGCTCCAGCACCGCTCAACCCAAAGCCACCAACCCCCCCAGACCCACCTCGGCGGCTGCCAAGCGCTGGGGGAAGGAAGAGGAGGAGAAGGCAAGGGGGGAAAGCAGCAGCAGGAAGGCGAGCGCGGAGCGCGCAGCCCGCGGCCGGGCGGAGCAGGGCGTGCGGCAGCGGCGCTCGCTCCGAGGGGGCGGCTCCTGCCGGCTCCTCCCCTACGCGTGGTTCCCCATGCACAGCCCCCGTGCCCCGGACCCTCGCCGGATGGCACCGCGTCCCCTCCCCCGGCAGCGTGCTCGGCTCGGCCCCGCCGCCCGGAGCGGGCCCGGGAGGGGGCGGCCCGCGGATCGCTGCGCCCGCCC
>VYXD01008726.1:10174-24325 GCA_013397195.1 Hylia prasina
GTTAACTCATAAGGCATCCAGGATGAGGTGATGGGCAGGGGTTACAATGACAATTTAGGGAATGGTTACCACTCAACAATGAGCCATACATTTTGCAGTGAACAGAACATTTAGGAAATGAACCTCCACAATGATGAAGATCTCTTCACCTGAATTCAAATCCCATTCGTGTTCTCTGCTGGCCTCCTGCCTTTCCCATCATTCTCACCCTCTCCATTCAATCAACTGCCTGTTCTCCAGAATTTGGAACACCACTGCTCCTGGAACATGCAGCTTCCAAAAAACCGAAATGAGGTTCCTCTGTCTCTAGGGCTATCAACCTGTTTACAATACTTGTGTGGAGGGCATGTTCAGCTGATTTTCATTACTCCTTCCTGCCTGCCTGCCTGCCTGCCTCCCTGCCTTCCTTCCTAGATTTCTAACCCTGCATTGCTCCTTCCAGCCTCCAGCAAGCAGCGCGCTTTCTGCAATGCCAGTTCTACTTGGCCTCCTGACAGTGGGATAGAGAGACTGTGTCTCTAAAAATTAAACCATCTAAGACTATATCCTTTTAGTGCTCAGTCCACATACTTTCTTTCATGATTTTTCACTGTGAAGAGTTTGCAATTTCTTTAATCTTTCTGCTCTTTTGGTTTGCTGTAGCAAGATTTGGAGTAGGAATTCCTAACAGCCTTCATCAGTATACCTCAAGAATCGTTTTATGACCCTCATATAGCACTTTACAAAACTGTTTAATTTCCTACTTAAAACAAATGAACTGTTGTATGCTCTAATCAGGACACAAAGGATCCCAGATCTTGTCTAGAGATATGTGGAGGTTATTGAAAGGTTGTCCAGATTGATGGTTGCACTGCATGTATGACCTTAGAATGAACCTTGATTAAGCTTTGCTCTTTGTACATTTGGCAGTCTGTATGTGGAAAGCATCAGTTGTCTACATTCAACATATTAAATGTAAGGCATATGCTTTCCAGAGATTTGGATCATCTTCATATTTACAGAATAAAATCTTAATCAACCATATTTATATCAGCTATATCAGTTATTCCACAACTATTTCCATCTGCTTTAGGATGCATTTATTTCTTTAGAAAAATATGTTAATCAGCTCATGTTTCCCCACCATTTTCTCTTCTAGATTGTATATCCTCATCATTATCACTCTGATAGGGGTGATGAGCAATAATTGTGTCTTGGATGGTAAATCCATGACAGTTTTGCAAGAGTGCCTTATACTTAAGCTCCATTTAAGTGCTGGCTCTCTCAGGAGACATTTTTTATTTGGATTCTGTATATGTATTGCAGACATTTATATGTGTGTTTTACATGCACACATAAATACATCAGGGAGAATCATCAGGAGAGAGAAGATTTTCAGGTCATGGGTATGCACTTTCACAGAAAGCACTCAAGCACACAACAGATAATACCACAGACAGCAGGGAATTACTGTCATTAAGAGGAAATATACAGATCAGAGTGAGTACTGGCCATGCCATAACAATTTCTTTTACTAAAAAGTGCCTAAAAATCCCTGGCTTGTTATCTATTAGAGAATATGATAATGATAATATCTATTAGAGAATATGATATCAAAATGGCTAATTCATGTTAATTTGTCCAAAGAACCCTCGTCAGAAACTTTTCATCTGAGTATGTTTCAGTAAAGCCTAGCTTCCCAACCAAAGAGAATCTTCCATCTGCTGTCAATAGCCAGTTGTCTACCAAGGCAGCTTGCACTGAAAATGAAATGGAACAAACAAATCATGTTCTTGGAGAGAAAAAGACTTGTATGTGGTAGGTTAGATGCTACTGTTAAGTTTTTAAAGGATGCTTTTACAATTTTTTTTTTTTTTTACTAGTTTGCTATTGAAGTAAGTAACTGGAGATTTTGCCATCCTATTCCTGAATCAATCAAACACTTTCCACTTTGCATAAATGTATTAATATAAGTCTATTTAAGGACTCAGTGCGAATAAAATGACAAGAACAATTTAATAGCATTTATGTGATTTTTAAGATTTATTTTGCACAGATATCTGCAGTACAAAATGCTTATCTCTACATGCACAAAAGAGTAAAAATCACTTTTCATTCTGTTTCCAAAACTACAAAGTTTTGCAGCTGCAATCAAGTTTTAACTAAAGATCAAGTAGCTGAACTAGATCTCTCAAGAAGCGTTGATCATTTTTTGATCAATATTCAGGCTAATAAAACAGAGAAATAAATAACTGAACATGTGAAGGCCATAAATAGCTGTGACGATGGAGACAGGGATGCAACATTAACACACTTGAGTTCATGCAGTGACCACAACTGTTCATTGTTGGCAGCTCTTTTTATAGGGTTTTCAAATTCCCCACACTTACAGACATGTTTCGTCAAGGGTCTGTGCCTAGGTCACTGGCCAGTGCTATGGGTGCATCTGTGCTTCAAAGGGGTTGGCTGAGGTCTTTGGTTAGGGTTTGAATTTGACCTATTGCTGTCATGTCCAGGGACTTGTTTACTTTGAGCTAGGCTGGTCGAGCTGGTATCTGTTAAACCAAATTATCTGTGGAGCTATAGACTAGATATATCTGTCACAGAGATGGACTTCCTTGTGAGGCCCTTCCAACTCAGGGTATTCTGTGGTTCTGTGATTCAAGCAACCAATGACTTTTATGATATTCTTCAGAGTAAATGAAGTATGTGCAAGCGCTTTGCTTTAGCTGCGCCATCTTTGAGGAATTTAATTTATTTCCTCTGGAAGCATTGACACATCTTGCATAAGGGGTGTCTATCAATTGAAGTATATTTTTCACTACACTTTCAATACCTGAGTTGTAGAGTTATTTCAGTTCAGTATTGCACACTCGCCCCTGAATTTTTCTTTCTCGCGAAGTTTCAGGGTTGCTGTTCTTTGAGATTTCTTCAGGGTTGCTATTTTCCGAGGTGATAAGGTTTTTGGGGTTTTTTTGCCTTATAGGTTCTACGCCGGTGCCAGAGAAGACAAGCTGAGTCTGATAGTTCGTGTTTCTAAGGTTGTTTATTCTTTCATTATCTCTCTGTCCTTTCTCAGCTCTGCAAGGCGTCCCCAGCAGAGCGAGACACGTGGCAAATGGTGAAGTGATGTGGATCAGAGGGTTTGGACTTTATGTACTGTCTCCTTGACCTAATTCTATTTAAAATGTACTTCTTATTTATAAAGTTTTACTAATACTTACTACTTATGTTAACATGTTATTTCTACTCTAAACTAATTCTTAAAATCTAACTCAGCAAAAGATGGGGGACAAGAACAAGAACAAGGAGGACAGGGCCACTCCCCAATTCCTCCATCTTGTCTCTTCAAACCCATATACTAAAAATCCTAACTTCTACATCTACATTCTGTAATAAACTAACTACTACTTATTTTGAATTCTTTCAGCTTGTGGTTCTTCATACAATGTGGATATTCATCCCATGGCCAGAGATCAAGAGCAGTGTCCTCCTGGGCTCTGTGTGAGGCCGGCTGACCCCCTTGTACAGGGCCCAAACCCCCCTGTCCGGTCTCCAAACCCTTCAGGGCAGCCAGAGGGATGTCCTGGACTCCAACAATGAAGAACTTCCCTTAAAAGTCCTTCCTCTATTTTCCTCTTTGCAGCTGCTTTTCAAAACCTTCCTGTGCTAAAACTTTTAACCAATGTTAGAAACATTTATTGCTTTTAGACAGGGAAGTATTCAAATGAAATCCACCTCAATATAGAATGACTTTTGATACTTTTTATCATTAATAAAACCTGAAAATTTCTTATCCTTTTAAAATTCTTTTGGTGGAGCAGCAAGATTCTCTCTGAATCGATGTATAAGTTGTCACAGTATGCATTAAAAAGGAGCACTCCCGTGAGCACCTTGAGCCTGTAAGAACTCCTGCTTAAAGTTCTCCTTAGAAATTCATCATAACTTCCCGGGGCAGATCCCTCTTTATACTCTCTATGCTCTCTTGGATCAAAAGTAAGTACCCTTGGATGTTAATGGTATTGTAACTTTCCACATGCTGTAAGTGTACTTATTTGTGCAAGTTGAAGGAGGAATTCTCCTCTGAAGATACTCAAACCTTCCTTTTGGAAGGATGGAGGGCTGATTTCATGGCCTATTCAGATGTGCTGCATTTAGGGCAAAGGCCTGCTCACAGTCTTTGTCTGGAAGGTTTGGGTTTTTTTTTTTTTTAATTTCTGCAAGAGATCCATCTCAGTTATTAAGCTCTAGGCATAAGGGCAGCCAGGTATTTTAACATTAGGACTCTGACTTTCTGGCACTCTAGGAGTGTAATTCCTCAGAGCTGTCACAGGGCTGTAATGTTTGTACCTCCCAATTCTGAGGGATCTGATGCACAGTGCTGCAGTCCTTTGAAATTGCACCAACACCTGTCTCTTGCCTACCAGAGAGTGCTTGAGTGTAAGAACCTCTCATGGTCCTTCCTATGGTACATTATTGAATCTGAAAAGATTTCAAATATATTCCCTAATTACAGTCTGATCCAAACCTACAGGTGTGAGCCAATGTGTACTCACACAGGCTTCAAAAGACTAACAGACCAGGCTGCAAGTTTCTCCTGGACAATTTAAAAATAGTCTCTTTCTGCCTGCTTGTCTCCCCATTTGAGCTTTAAACTGTCTTTAACTTGCCTAAAAAATGGTTTATGCAATCTACCAGATTAAGATGTAAATGCTATATCAGACTGACCTGCTCATACCCCAGACACTGAACCTTGGATGTAGATCATTATCTAGAAATGATTCCTCAGAGAATGAACTAGAAATTTGCTACTGATGGGATAGCAATTGCTTCTGGAAAGTAGATACCTTACTTTTTCAGTGGAGATGATAGTTATCATCTAAATTTTAGATACATAGGGCAATTTCATCACATAACCTATTGTTTAATTTTCCAGGGTTAAGCTTCCTCGTAAACAAAAGGCGCCCAAGGTTCTGGTGGGACATATTCTTCTCTATATAACTCCAGAAAAGAAGTATTAAAGTATTTTATTTCAAAAATTATTTTTTCTACAATATAGTTACAGATATAAGTAGAAAGATTATGCATTCTTATATGAGAATAATTCCCATGCTTAAAAAATCATGTTATACAATTGTGATATACAAAGACTGGATGTTTTGCGTAAATGATGGATAATTTCTCTACTTATGCGTGAAATGTAGAAAAAAAGATGGTTTTATTTGCTAGGGCAACTGGGCAACTTATGAATCGATCCATACCAACTCTTAGGATTGTGAAGTCTGTCTTTATTCATAATATAAATTGGAGAATATAATTGGATGTTTTCTACATCCAGATGAGAAATTTCTAGCTGAAAGAAAACCTAACTGTGGGAATGAATTTCAGCTTTCACCTGGAGACCTGAAGAAAACTACTCCTCACGGGGGATCTCACTTGCTGCTTTCCTTATAACATCTTTGTTGTGATTTTCTTTTATTTTTATGCTGGTGTTCCAAAAAAAAGCCCTGCAACCAGCTGTAGTGTTGAGAATATGAAAACACAAAATATATGATCTGTATGTATCCAGAATATTGTATTGCTATGCTTTGAAAGTATGACCGTATTATAAAACTGAAAGTTTTAGTGGAAAAATACATTTTGAAAGTCGCTTTGAAAGCACACTGAATAAATCTTTGAGTTGTGATGGTTTCACTGCCTGAGTGTTCAGAAAATAGCAAGAAACTCAGCTTTATCTCATTTTCTTTGACATGGTGTTCAGTGATGTTGGAATATACCTTTTTTTTTACAGTAAAACCCATACAAGCCCCTTGTCTTATGCTTCTCAAATAATTTCCCATCTGATATGACCACTCCAAAAATCTCATTGTTTTGGTCCTGAAGGAGGTATTTGAAAGGTTCCTTGGACACATACATTATTTCTTCCTAAACAATGTATGTAGAAGAACCTAAAACTATTTGATAAAAATTGCTGCATGTTTTTCCTTCCTGTTTTTGTCCCTCATCATCATGTCAAATAAAAGTGTGGGAAAACGCATATCTTGTTTCTCTGGTTCCTTCTGGAGAGTTCACTGGATGATCCAAAGATGTAGGCTGTAAGCATATAACATGTAATTCAAAGGGCAGAGAATGAGTAAGCTTAACAAAAAACATCTTTTACACCTGAGTGTTTCTAAGGCCCTCATATCAAATAATTGTGAGTGGAAAAAAAGTTTTAAAAGGAGTAGTAAAGAGAATTCTTTCTATGACAGCACTATGACTTTTTCAGTCAGCAGAGGAAGTTCTAACAAAAGCATAAAGTAAGACATGGATTTTGAATTTATAAATCATATAAAACTCCAAAAGAAACACTTTAAAAATATTCTTCCCATAGACACTTCTCACACACCACAAATGAAAAAGAGAGCACAATCTAGTATGTTTTTTCCCTCTACAAGTCATCCCTAAGGCAGATTTCTCTACAGCATAATGTTACTAATGCAGGTTAACACAGAGGCATATTTTATGCTCTACAGAAAAGCATAGTTGTGTCTCTTCAGCTCCTAGAAAAGATTTAAGAGGAAATGCCAGAGCTTAGTTGTAGAATCACAGAATTGTAGATTAATTTGGATTGTAAGAGACCTTAAAAATCATCTAGTCCCAATAACCCTTATCCTGGACCAGGTCACTCCAAGCCCCATCCAGCCTGGCCTNTCAGGCAACCAGTGACAGGATAAGAGGACACAGCCTTAAACTACACCGGGAGAAGTTTAGGCTGGACATTAGGAAGAAGTTGTTCACAGAAAGGTTGATTTGGCATTGGAATGGGCTTCCCAGGGATGTGGTGGAGTCACTACCCCTGGAAGTGTTTAAGGGAAGACTGGATGGGGCACTCAGTGCCATAGTCTAGTTGACAAAGTGGTGTTAGGTCACAGGTTAGACTCTAAGGTCTCCTCCAACATAGTTGATTTTGTGAGTCCATGATTCTGTGAAAATAAACATAATATTCAGTTAGAAAAAGGGTATTTCATGACCTTCTTTTGTCTTTTCTTTAATTGTATCAGTTGATTTACATGGGTTTGAATAAGGACAGTCGTTAAAAGGATATGGCATCATAAACTATGATTTTGCACAGCATTATATTCAGCTCCATACAGGCAAAGCTGTCCAGTAAAATTGGATGAAAGTTTAATCTTGATTCTGTCTCACTGATCTCATCAGCTCCACTGAAGGCCTCTGACTTTAGGGTTATACTGAACCACCCTAAAAAACCATATATATACTAGTCAGACATAAACAGGAAGAGTTTCCCACTCTTCATTCTAATATTATCTTAATTTTCAACACAAATTTAATATTTTATTCTGTCAAAGGTTTGTTTATGGTATTTCTTTCAATGTGGTCTTCTCATAGCTGCTTTGTAGCTACTAATTTTAATTGAAGTAATAAAATCTCATTATTGTTTGCATAAAAAGTGGTCAAGCATGATGCATTATTCTGCTCAATATGACTACGTACAAAATGCGGCACTGTTTTCCCCAGCATATCAGAAGAGGTGCAGTAATAGCTCATTATAATCCTTAATTTAAGATGAGCCTTATGAAAAACCTTTTAAGAATTTTTGAAGTGCATATTGATCAAAAGAGTTTGCTGGCTTAATATTTGTTTACTTTATGAGGGACAAAAGGGACCTTGCCCTATGGGCAGAAATTACTGTATCATCAAACCATGAACTGTTGCACAAACAATTAATGTATTTACAGTGTTGAAACCAGGGAACAAGGAATTCTTTGTCCTACTGAGCAAATACAATGTCAGGAGCCCTGAACTTTTTTTCACGGAAAGTAGTAAGAGAGCACACTCAAGAGTTGTTTTCTGCAAGTATGTAGATTATTAGAAGAATTTAGCTGATTTAGAAGGCTATAACTGGTTGTTATTAATCTAGACCTTAAAGCAACTTAATTAACAAAATAGGTTTTTCACATAAAATTAATCACTCTAGCAATTGGAGTAATCAATACATTTTCTCAATTACAGATAACAGGAAAAGAAAATAAAATCTGCTATTGGCTAAATGCCTCACTGTTCTGTAATTTTGAAGAGCAAGTTAGGATGGACTGATAAATAAGCTGTTAGGCCAAAAAATTAGGGCCTCTTTGCATTCTGCTTCATATTAATGGAGGCTCTTCAACAGATATTTTAATGGTAAACTGTTAGATAGTATTTAATGGCTTTTTAACTAGAATATTACTAAGATACAAATTTATCTAGTGATTCTGAATGGATTGCAACAGCGTCCAAAGTGGTATATCAGATCTGACTCATTGAGTTATACCATTTTATTAAATGAAACCATTTTCCTAGTTTTCATTAGTTCTCAATTTACATGTTTAGCTACCTAAATAATTAAGGTTTTAAAGAAATGGGTTAACAAATTTGAGGCAGTGCTAGGTTCGATATCACTGTAGTGAAGAAGGGAAAATATTGGTCAAGTGTTCATAAACTGAAAATTCACTTCCATTTCAGTGATAAAGGCCCTAATTCAAAGCTATCACACTCCATGAATTCAGCTCATGCAAAAAACTTACAGAACACTCAGCCTTGGAGGGGTCATGGCTAATAGACATCTTGTGAAGTACTAGCAAGTTAAATTCTTCTCTCAAGAGCCGCTTCATTCCAGATAACTGCTAACCTTCTATGATCTCTCTCCATGCCAAACCAGCATCTTCTTTGTGAAGGACTTACTAAAAGATTTCAATACATTGTTGGGTTACATTTCCATGGGTGCAGCAATGTAGAAATTGGCACTAATAGGGCCAGCAACTGATAGAACCAGCAACCAACAGTCATGGTCTGCAGAACAGTTTCTGCTGAACCAGAAACCAAAAAAAGTCTAATCTTGCTCCTCTTCTCCATGCATCCACCTCTTACCAGAAGAATTAGTCATCGGAAAGCCAAACCAGTAAACCACATGATCTTCAGGTTTTTTATGAAGCTTCTATGTCTCAGGAGTATTGATTAATAGAGGAAGTGAAAGGGTTTTTTTTTCTGTTGTATTGCACTAAGTAGTGAGTTCACTTTGTTGTATTGCACTGGGTGTTTTGTTATATATTCACACAAAAATATTTGTTGTACCTTCCCATGAACTTTTGCATCCCCTCAACCTGATACCACCTATGCCTCATCTCCCCCAGGGTCAGTCCCCATTGGCTAATAGATCCCCTCCCCATCCTTTGCCAAGGGCTTAAATCTACCCCTCAAAGGGACTCTGTCTCTTAATTCTTCCTGGGCTCCGTGGTGTAGGTTCTACATTAAAACTGTGTGACTGTATCCCTGAAGGAATAAGAGTGCCTTTTTGTCTTTTACCTTCGTCCTTGCCCCGATTTTCCCCGGAGGTTTATTGCTAGCCAGGCTGAATCTTCAGGGGCGTGGGAATCGGGGCATTTTTCTGAGCAAAGTGGCAGGTGGCAGATTCAGCCTCAACACACCATCTCCCTTCAGGGAAAGTGGTTCTCACAAAAATGGATGGAACAATGGTAAAGGCCAGAAATTCAGGTCACATTAGTATCTAAGAGGTATTTTTAGTAGCAGTATGATAGGTTAATCAATTCAGTGGGGAAAATCCTGCAGTGCTGCTGGTGGAGAAAATACACTATGTTGTTCAGTCTGGTAATCATAGTGAAGAGTAGCTCTGGGGGACCATGAGGTGTACTAATATACGGGCGGAACAAATGCATGTGGGCCTATTCATCTGCTCACCACATAAAGCATATTTTTCAAGATTCAGACACACAGATGCAATATCATCTTGGCAAGCTATTGAATGAAGAGAGTAGGGAAAGGCAGAAACTTCACACTTCTATGTAGACTGCATACTAGTGGGAAGTCATGGGAAGGTGGAGAAAAGGTTGGATTTTGTGTTTTTCCTAAAAATTAACCTAGCATTTTTCTGCCTGCATCATCATCTGTAGTACTTCTTTCTACGCCAGACTACCCAGACTTCCATTCATTGATCAATTTAACCTCAAAGTGGAAAGGGGACTAACACACACGCATTCATTGTCCACACTGTAATAGAATTAGGAACCTCAAAATATTTCCTCCATTTTAATGCAGTTTGTCACATGGTGCAGTTGTCCACTTCTCTTTTAGACTGAGGAAAACGAAGATATGGGATTTTTTTAAAACTCAAAAATGCAATGCATTAATGCCCAGGTTGTGGTGGTACAACAGGAATATTGGAAGAGAGACAGTTTAATTTTACACTCCATCCTCACTGATGCTTTAGTGTAGAAGAGGAGGAAAGAAGACATGGGATCATATCTCTAATGCTACAGTCTACACATTTGGCTTGAGATGTACAGGGTACACAGCCAATATAATATATTTTTTAAATCTGTCATCATCTGTCCCACAGGAAAAGGAGTGAGGCACTACCTAATTTATTTTGATTTTCATGGGTTTTTGTATACTTACATTTGTAATAAGTCTACTACCAATTTATAGTACCTCACAGTCATTAAGATCTGCAGATAGTTTGAAGCTGATTTTTCTATATATGGCTTCTATATATACTTCTAGGAAATATGTACAAGGACTTTACAGTACGACAAAGAAAACACATTTTTCTACATTCTTTTTCATTAGCTCCTATTTAAGTCTTGTTATGGATGAAAAGGCATATATTGATCTCTATGCACAGGCAGAAGGCTTAGCTTCCCCGAAGTTTAGTGTATGAGCCTGGGAGACACAAAACCAGGAGTTTGTTTCCTTAAGTCTTTGCAAAATATATTTCAACTGGCATGGGTGTTCTTAGAGTTTCATTCGTAATAAGTCAGCTGAGACTCCCTTATCTTGACGCAGGAAAAGCCAATTCTTTATTTTTACAACTCATTTTATACAGTTTTTTACAGACCTTGTGTGCAACTTTAATTGGTTAATAACTTTCTTGCCAATTGTTCTACTGATCAGTAAAAGGTATTTTACTTGTCCGCCAAATCTCTCTATTCTTGAATTGTTTACATATTTTCTTTGCTGATTCTTGTGGGACAAATCCCTTGTTACTGCAGGTGCATTTGTTTTTCAGCCCAGGAATAGGTTGTTATACCAAGATTGATTTTGCATGGAAACTTGCAAATTGCTTAACTACACATAGAAAAGGGCACTCTCTGCCCTTCTAATTAATACAGCAGGCCTGATTTTATGCAAACTTTCTTTTATAATTCTTCTGTCTACGACTAGCCTCAAGTCCTAGGAGTTCAGACCAACACTCATGGCACAAGGGTCATGCTGCCTGGCCCCACAGCCCACAGATTGGTACCTCAGCCTGGCACGTGGTCTGAGGTGACAGACTTCTTTACTACAGGAAACATTTCTTACACATGGCCATATTCACAGCAACTTGCCATATATTCACGATTCCCTACACTGAATATTTAATTTTATGCAAGTGTTCACTAAATTTTAGCAACTGATTTAGCTGAGGTTTGTCTCTGAATCAACTGTCATTCTATATGTGTTTTTTTGCTGACCAATAGAAGCTTATTTTTCTTGTTTATTCTGCTGTATTTATTTTGAAAGGACTACATAGGTGAGCAAATTAAGCATTTAATAACAATAAAAACCCTAAAATTAGGACAGTGAGCCAAAGGCAGTCTGAGCTAGAATCCAACAGGAATAGATAGATGTTCATAAGGCTTCTAGATATTCATAGATTTCTTCAAGCACAATATTTCCTTCTGTTACTGCATTCCAACACATGTGGTTTTGTGCCCTGCCCAGAAATCACCCCATTGCTCTGATTCCATAATTCTACATCTAATGGTTTCTGCATAGCATCAAAAGAAGCAGGGAAGCGTGATGCAGAGCAAACTCCAGGGTTTCCCTATGTGCTTTGGTAACAGTGAGAACCTAGTAAGTGTGGTAACAGTGAGAACCTTTTCTCTCTCCCCAAAAACTAGCATACATCTGCAGGAACAAGCAGTATTTAGACAATATCCACTATCAGAAATGGCATTTTCAGACTTGTATCTCCAATTCATTGTGACTTCCCTGTTTCCAATTTCAGAGTAATAGAAGCTGAAGCTCATTAGTAGACATATTTTTTCCAGAATTCAATATTTTGTGTTTGAAAGAGATTGTATTAGTATATATAAGAACTTCAGGAAGACCTTAGAGCAGCTCCCAGTATTGAAAAGGGCTGCAGGAGAGCTGGAGAGGGACTTTTGACAAAGGCATGGGGTGATAGAACAAGTGGGAATGGCTTCAAATGGACAGAGGTCTGGCTTAGATTAGATATTAGGAAGATGTTCTTTGCTGTGAGGATGGTGAAGCACTGGCACACATCACCCAGAAAAAGCTGTGGATGTCACCACCTTGGAAGTGTTTGAGATCAGGTTGAATGGGGCTTGGAGCAACCTGGTCTAGTAGAAGGTGTCCCTGTCCAGGGCAGAGGGCTAGAGCTACATCGTCTTTAAGGACCCTTACAAGCCAAACTATTGTATGATTCTCTGATTTTTTTGATTCAAAAATATAGAGATTCAAGATTCTGAGCTGAGTTCTAGAGGTTGTTTTAGGTTTGTCAGGATTGCAATGCAAACACATCCAGAAATGTTAAACTGAAGCAATGCCTGGCACACAAGCATTAGCAAAGTTTTTCATGCAGACACACTAGTGTCAGGTACTGCTGACCTAAAGTCCTCACAACAGTTTTCAATCTCTTCATTGAGATAATGTTGTTGATATCCGGTGCTCTTTTGTTGGAGTTCAGGTACCTCAACTGTGGGCAAATAAAAATTTCAGAATTTGGGTTATGCTCAAATATAATCATAATTTACTTCCCAACCTGCTGTTTTAAGAAGATTGTGGTGCCAATTTAAGAAATAGCTGTAAAATTAAGGTTGGGCTTAGGTCAGTCTGGTGTGCAGGTTTCATAATATTTTGCTGAAACAACAAATGGAATGTGAAGCAAATGACAAAAGCATCAATAAAAAGACTGACCAGCACTTCTAATGAAGCTTTGTTTCACTGGATTTGTGCCTCACATGGGGGTCTCTGGCTCTCACTTAGAAAAGTACTTAGGAATGTATGTAAGAACACATGAAGCACTTTGAAGGTATTAATAATTCTTGTTTGAAAAAGGGGACATGGTTTTAGTTATAAAAACATGAAAGCCTAATTCAACAAATTTTCTACTGTTTGGTGTATTTGCTTGCCATTACCAGGAATTAAAAATCACTCTAACAATCCTAACCATATGTGGAAATACGATGGTCAAAATTTTAAGTATTTTATTCATTTGCTGTGAGAACCCTGCATACAAAGGAACACAAACACATCTTCAGCTATTTGGAGGAGGGAAGCATGCTTTCTCACATGGCTTTATGTCTCTGAGCTGGAAGGGGTTTCATTCTTAGAAAATCTATTATTTGGTCAGACTTAAGATTCTTATTGAGTCAGCTTATTCCACATCAGCTGATACAATGCTTTCTTAGTAAATGAAGAAGTAGAATTAAATGTCATATTTCAGAATACAGGAAATTAACTGCTAAAATAAAAACATCTTATATGGCCACAGGTTATATGAACTGATTTTCTGTAGTGCTGAATTCCTAGTGGGGCTACTCAGAGCTGTATCTATTTCTCTTTGGGCAGCAACTCCTTCACATACCTGCCTGAAATGACAGATTTAGCAGTTCCTTTTTATTTTGATTTTTTTTTAGACGTCAGATTTTGCTTACCTTGAAATCCTCACTACTGCTTTGTAGAGCAGAGCTGCTCATCCCCATTTAGTTTTGCTCAGCGTATCACATACCTCATCCCATTGCTTCTGAAGTAGCCACCCTCTGATCAATTGGCAGATGCCAATCTGCCACATGGCAGATTGGACAAGGAACAAGGAACCTGAATACCATGGGTGACCTTGGCTTTACTTACTCCCATTTGTACTTGTGTGGTACTTCAACACAAAACACAAATGCTGCTTTTCTTATGACGAGCCATGGTAGCCTTCAAATGTGTCTGAAAGGAACATCATGGAAATCCCCAACTCCTAAAATATTCAGGAATTTGAAAGCCAAATATGCTTGCCTTGCCTTTGCCTTTGCCTTTGCCTTTGCCTTTTGCCTTTTGCCTTTTGCCTTTTGCCTTTTGCCTTTTGCCTTTGCCTTTGCCTTTTTTGCCTTTACATTTGAC
>VYXD01008726.1:29678-40217 GCA_013397195.1 Hylia prasina
ATAAACAATATATAACACTTTACATGTGCAAGAAATTAATAGATACTGTTTATTACAGGGGGGATGTAAAGTGCTAGTGTAAATGATACAAAGGGGGTTTTTTGTGCTCCTAAAGGAAAAAAAGAGATTTTGAGTTTTGAGATGAAGATGATTTTGGAAATAAAAAAAAAAGAGAATCTTTGCTTTATACTAGAAGAGGCATTCTTAAACAGTACCCCTAATAAGGAGATTATGGCCCATATGCAGTGTTGGGAAGGCTGCTAATGCATAGGATTTCACAGTTTGCAGAGGCTCCTTTCAGGCCGCTGCAGATGTGTGGCATAAAAGCCACCCGAGGACTGCTCCTAGTGTGACCATGTCTCCATTGGACTCAGAAAGACTCCTGTCCTAAAGAACTGATGGAAGATTATATTTTTTTTTGAATGGTAAAACTGACTGAAGTTACAGGTTTTGTCTTTTTCATGTTGTGTGTAGGAAAGTGAATACTTGTGGGGGGAGAGAAGGATGTTCAGAAAGTTTCATTTGTTGTTTATTTGGGTTCTTTTCCTTCTTATTTTCTTCTTAATGTGCATAAATAAATTATCTTTTGTAATTTTAAGGTAAGTCTGTTTTGCTTTTTGAATTCTCCTAGTTATATATAAAATTGCAAACACCAAACCATCACATTAGTTGGTGCATTGGCTGGGAAACAAACCACAAATTGGAGAACATGAAATCTTTACGTACTTTGGTGTGTCTGCTCAGTTACGAACTAAAACCTTTACAGCCTGCTATAGGAAAGGGGGATTTTAGGAAAGACTCCTGTTGAGGCAAGGAAGTGCTTCTTCTTGGGAAGGAGGGCATGGAGATAAAACTGCAGCCGTCTCCCACAAGCAGTCATAGCAGAACAAAAACAGCAGCTGAAAGGAGCCACACATATGCGAGTTCGACATTTGTGAGTCCTGCTGGTTTTGCTCTGTTTGAATGATCCCGAAACTACAGATAAGAGAAGCATTTGGGATGTCCTCTGGGAGGAGAGCACCTGTCCAGAGTGGCTGAAGTCAGTGGAGAAAGGGGAGTGTGTGTGGGGGGTCCCTTGGGGATCTGCCTCCCCCGAGGCTTCCTGGCCACTTCTTCATCAGCTGAGAATTGTCTTTTGAAACAAAATTTTTAAAAATCTAAAAAACCTCCAAAACAAACTAACAAGCAAACAAAAACCCCCTACAACTACCCCCTCAAAACTACCATTGCCCCTCCCGAAACAAACGGCAAAAAAAAGAGACAAACTTAAAAAACTCCATCCCCTCTCCCCAAACCCAGCAAAAGGGAAAGGAACTGAATCACCTCTAACAGGGCCAAGAGACACTTCCAACAAAAAGTCCAAGAAGTGGGAATTTACTTTATTCAGTGCGCCAGCTGCATGGCGTGATCTCCTCCTAACAGCACACACAGGTACATAGCAGATTACAACATATGGCTACATTTTGTGCATATTCATTGTATTCCCTAGAAAAATGTGGTTATGCAAACTATTTCCCAGTACTCACTCATCGCTGTCATTAGCATACATGGCGCGCAGGCACAGCGCGCCCTGTTGGTCGCACGGAGGAAGGCGCAGTGTCTTCCTTGGTGCTCTTTTGATGAAGGCTGGATGTCTTCCTCACCATGCACTTTTCATCTTGCTCCTCTAGGCATGCGCAGTCTCTTGTTAGAGATTTCTTCGCTGGTCTTAGCAAGCTCTGTCCTTTGTTTTTGCAAGTTCTGCTCCCTGTTTCTTGCCAAGTTTTGTCCTCTGTCTGTAGCTGGTGACTAATTTTTGCTAGCCTCTATATTGCTTACAACGTATTTTATTCTTGCCTATGTGTGCCTAGGCACAGTGCTTTTAACTGTTTCAGAACAAAGAAAAACAACAAACAAACAAACCACAACAGTAAAAAATCTAAAAAAAAAAGGTAATAAAAAAACAACTACTGAAGAAAAGCAGGAGGCGAGGAGGACGAGGACTAAGTATGCCATGAGGTCGCTCTCTCGTTTTGCCACGGCCTACCAGAAGCTCAGAAACATCCTTCCTTGCCAGGACGAGTCGGGTCAGAAAAGCCATATTGGTACCAACCTGATAGAGAAATCACTGAAATACTATTTGCTTTAAAGCAAATATTTTCGCTCATCTCCTCTTTCAATTCAGTTGAAGCTGAAGGAGCTGTAAACTAATTTTTTTTTTTTATGTGAGGCAGCACATTAATAGTTGTATCAAGACAGCAGGTTCTAATTTGCTCTACAGAAAGTTTTTTACTCAAGCAGATTAAAATATTTTGGAGAATAAAAGGCCTGAATAATTCAATAGTAATAGCTATTCACCCCCACCCAACATGGAGTGCTACTTAATTCATGAATTGAGTATCTATACTAAATCATGTTTGAGTTACTGATTTGTTTTTTTTTTTTTTTTTTTTTTTTAAATCCCGGACCCCTTTTTAGNNNNTTTTTCTGTTTAGAAATCCAGGACCATTTATAGATTGCAATTATTCCAGTGTTTACATTGTTTTTGTTAAATGAGGACCTGCTACACAATGGATGCCTTGTAAAAATGACACTTCAATGAGAAAAATTGTGACATAAACCCCTGCATTTTTCTCCCACAACAGCGATTGATTAAATTCAATATGAAATACAGATGTAAAAGACATCTTGCATCTTTTTCTTTTTCTTCTGTTTCCCCCTTAAATGATTATAAACACACAAACTATCCTGTTCCTTTCATTCCAAAGTCCACTTCAATAATGGCAGACATAATTAAATCATAATTGTTACATATATTTCCCATTTGCTTTCACTTTATAGCTAATGACAACATTTTGCAGCATTTTGGAACTGGCAGCTCCAAAGCACTTTGGCAAAGATGCCAGGAAGATGCTTAAATATCTAAAATGCAAAATAAACACTTAAAAAAAATTTAGTGTACTAAGATAATAAATATAGTTCCCTGCATGTTTAGATTCATGACAGAAGTATAAATATTTTTAATCAATCTTCTAATAATAAATACCACAGAGTACATGATTCCAAAAGAATTGCAAAAATTCCAAAGGTGTTTTAGAAAAATCATCAACACTATTGTGATTTAGTCAAAAGTTAACAACCGTGTTTTCAGAAAACTACCACTATGGCTATTGATTAAATTAATAGGGGGAGACCGGATGGATGTGCACTTTTTTCCCTTTTTTTTTTTTTTTTTTTGCTAGCAAGAGATGCGTGTAAAAAATGGTATGGACACATGGCTTATTATAACCCAGGGTCATTCAATTTATGGAAGTTTAAAATGTTAATTCAAACCACACTGAATCTAAATCAATACATTTCTGTGCAGGGATTTTTCAACTGTTGCTTTACTCTTATGCTTCAATCATTGAGAGCACCTGAGGCTTTCCAACCAGCACAGCATTTTCTGCTGTGTGTGTCATGACAGATACAGTGAGCTTGCCTGGGAATAACCCTGCAATTTTTGCAGGTATGGCAACTCCTTTCCACAGAGAGGAGAGAACTTATGGAGAGCTGCTTGGCAGAGCAGCAAACACTGTGTGATCTAAAGGGAGCTGTGCTGGCATCTCCAGGCCCTGGGAGACCTTCTGTTTTGGTAGAAGTGCAGCTTGGGGAAGTTCATGGGAAAGGTCTGTCACATCAGAATCTCCCACTCCTGGCAATGGCTTGGAAGTATTCTGTCAGGGGACACATGGCCACCAGAGCTGAGTGCAGTAGCAATTTTCATTATTTTGCAATTTTTTCTTGAGAATGAAGGCTTCATTTTATCAGTTAGGCAATCAAGGGCTGTGTGAGAAATGTCCCTTGTGAGTGTCAGCAGACTGCACAACTGCTAGAAACTTCTTCTCCCTTCAGCCAGAGCAACAGTTTTACCAAGAGTTTTTTTTTAAAGTTTAATTGCAGTTAACTGCAGCCCGATTCAGTCAAAATGCACAGTAGTTTATGTTAGTTTTTGCAGCCATAATCCTTTGAGGTTTGAGAAGAAAGGTTTGCAGTGGTAGGGCTTTCTGACCATCAAAAGAAAAAAATCACAAATAAAGCCAGACAATGTTTTAAACTGTCTTCATTTCTAAACAAATCACACATATTCATACAAAATATGTATTCCCAACAGTTTAATTGTAAAGAAAAGACCCAAGAGTACTAACACAAGGAAGAATTCCTTTTTCCATATTCTGTAATTCTGTTGTGGGTCAGTAGGATCCAGTTTAACACAAAACTGCATGGGCAGCAAGGATAGACATCACACATGTTGAAACACCCAAATGGTTACTGAAACTCCTGTAGCAATTCTGTATGATTTCAGGAAAACTCTCCTGCAAGAGTAGTTTCATTCAACCCACAACCTGCCATCTACTTTAGCCAGAGGACCCTGGGGTACCATAGTTGACCTTTGTAGTCTCTGGGACAGGGTGGTGACAGGAAAGTGGTTACAAAAAACTTTATAAAAATATTGAAGATCAGGTTCTTTTTGCCTTTTTTTTTTCTTCTTCTTCTTTTTTCTTTTTTTTTCTTTTTTTTTTTCCTCCCCTTTTCAAAGCATCTGCTTTGTGCTACTTATAAATAATCTAAAAGCTGGAAATTTTACCTGCAGAAATCTGTCTTTGAAATCTTCTGTGAGGTGATGGTCTAGAGAGGCTGCTGTGGATGCTCCCTCTCTGTTCTCTTCCTCTAGCAATAGAACAAATTCACATCCATCCATCACTGAGAAAGATGAATATGGTCTGTGTCTCAAAACGAGCAAAATTTGGCAGGGTTTGGGTTGCGCAGCTTTGCCACAAAGCTGTGCACACAAGTTCTACCCTCTCACAACAACTCTCATGCTTTCATTCTGATGTTATTCCATAGGAAGGAATGTGAACCAGTCATCTCCCTGACACAGGAACTTGTTTGGGCTCACAGGGCAAGTTTTGTGTAGAGAAATGAATGTAGAAGGGCAGAAATGAGAGAAAAAAGTTTAATTAAATACAGCCAAATGCCACACAGGCTTCATTGCTTTCCTGGAAAAAAAAACCCTGCAAAAAAAGCAAAGCACTGGTAAAATTCCACCATTTCACTAGGCGAGCAGTTCTCTGTTTTTCTAGTCTTGTTTATATACAGGTGAAGAAAATTATAATTTCACTGATGATCTGGATGCCGGAGCATGTTGGGCTCTTGGCAGCATGTGCTGGTGGAGTGACAACCACCCCTGAAGGGCCAGCACCAGAGAGCATATCATCACCCTGAACAGGCTGGAGATGGGGTGTCAGGGCAGGATGCCCCTGAACAAAATCACTCAGAGCTCACCCTGCAGCCCAGCTTCACTGGTCACCCACTTACGCCCTCTAGAAAGCAGTGCAAAAGCATCAGACAAGTAAAAGACTCCAAAATGTTTTAATTTGGAGTAATTACTTCTGGAGTAATTGCTGACACCCTATCTTCACTCCTGATTTTGTCGCTGGGATTGGAGTGTTTCATACTGGAAGCTCATGGGAATCTTTGTAGCAAGTTCACTTAGTTCAAATGGGCTTCTTACTTTCCACACATGAACTGCTATTATTTATTATTATCATCATCATTAACAACAATGTAAAACAAATCTTTATGTTTTGCAAATCCACACCTTCCTGCAGAGCCAACATGGTTTTCCCTCTCACATGTCAAATGGGATAAAAAAGAAACATTGTAGGATCTTCTTGTTAAAAGACTATCATTATCCTATTTTTTTTCCCAAGAGGCTCTTCTTAACATATGCAGAACCATTTATTACAGGTGAACTGTCAGCTGGCAAATGCAGAAAAAATTCCCAGAAAAGATACAGGACTGACAATGAGGTGTGGGGAACCAGGAAGACCAAAGCCATAAGCCTTCTCTCCCATGGAGAGAGAGCGTCCTATGAGGAGGCTAGAAAGTTTTAAACCCCTCAGGATAGGGTGAAAGTTTGACGTTCCTCCTCATTGGCTGTTTTCACTCTTCCTGGTTTTCCCTCCCTGGGATTGGTCCCTTTTGGATCCTTCCCTGGATTGGTTGTTCCCTACCCCCTTGCTGATTGGACCAAACGCGGAACCCCATTGGTTGCTGTGTAAACCCCACCCCCTGAGTTGGACATAAAGGAGAAACACCCAAGGACCTCAGGGTCCTTCGGAGTCGCCGGATCCTGTTGAATGAAGGAGCTTTGGAGGATCTCTGGATTCTCTCATTTATTCCCCATGCTGCCTGGGAAGGAGCTGCCAGAAGAGGAGCTGCCTCTGCAGTCTCCTTCCTTTCTGCTGATATCACCTTAGGCTTCTAGAGCCCTGCTGCCCGGCAGCAATCAAAACAGAGCATATCACAGGGAGAGCCTGTGCCAGCGGAGGCCAAAGCTGTTCTTCTAAGAGCGGCTCCTCGAGGGAAGGTCGTGGCCCCCCAAAGACCCTTCCAGAGCAAGGAGGAGGCAGTGATAATGAGGGGCATTGAAATC
This sequence comes from Hylia prasina, assembly GCA_013397195.1. NCBI lineage: Eukaryota > Metazoa > Chordata > Aves > Passeriformes > Sylviidae > Hylia > Hylia prasina. The sequence continues at coordinate 36,136 of VYXD01008726.1, forward strand.
CTTTATCCACAGACTAGGGGTGATGAAAACTCTCAGCCACTTCTGCACGCCACAGTATCCCCAGCCCCTTTGGACTTGGTAGTCCCATATGATATGCCACATGAACATGACACAGCCTAAAAAAATTAGAACCAAAGCCATTTTTTAACCATGTCGCATGTTCAAGTCAGCTAAGTAACATCACAGCCTGTTGCTGGGTTTAGTCCTGCAGCCAGTAACAAAGTACACCTACAGTCATGGGAAATGAAAGGCTCAATTCCTGTTCTTTTTTAAAATCTTATTTTTCTAATGATTTTTATTGGTTCACACTTTGCAGAACTCACTTAAGTCTATAAGAAATTTTTTATTTTGTAAACCGATAAATCTGAAAAGTACTGATATTATGCAATTCTTAATTAAAAAAACCCCTTTTTGCTGTGATAAATCAGACTTAGTTTCAAATTATTTGGTTAAGCAGCTAATTAGAGGTACAGAAGTATACGGTTCTTAATAATTTGACTCTCTCAACTTTGATCAGGCAGGTACAAAAGCATTTTCAGTTTGATAATGACCTTTACCTAATTATGCTACATTATATTTCAATTAAGCATACTTAATTATTCTTAATATAAAACATGAGTAATTCTGTTGCCTTCGTCATTGCATATATCTAAGTCACTTGCAGGGAAACAAGATGTTGCCATTGCATTTTCCAGTCAGTTCCAAGAGAAACTGACAACACAAATGAACTGCCTTCACCTTTTGGTATATGTACACTTTTGTAGCTAATGGCTCTTATTTTTCTCAGAATGTGAACTTGTTGAATGTGGACCATTTGGTAGTATAAAGCATATACAATGTCATGGCTAAAAAGAATCTCAGCAACTTTAACTAGCTGAAAATTTGACTCCCAGCACTGGTATTTTTGGTTCCTTCTTGGGGTGACATAGGATTAATTAAAAAAAAATCAAAAATTCAGAGTCAGCCAATTATTTTACATTTCAGTAATGTAAAATAAATTCCCTGTTTTGGATCACTGAGGAGGTTGAACATGTAGAGCTATTCCCTCACCCAGAGGTCTCACAGTATATTCACACATCACTTAAAATTAAAATAAATGAAAAAATATTTGAAAACCATTACAAAATTAATTTTTGCCTTTGAAAATTTAGCTGTGAGTAGGTTTCTCATTCTTACGCTGCTGAGATCTTTGTCCTAAAAAGATGATTGTCTACGCTGTACATCTCAAAGCAATGCACTAGAAGTTGGCTCTTAATATTGATGCAATGACATGTTCTACGTGCAGCACAAAGTTTCTAGAACAATTTTCTCAGCATTGTTACATAGCAACATCATTCTTTGCTGTGAGTGGTGAGCAGCTGGAACAGTGCCAGAGAAGCTGTGAGTGCCCCAGCCCTGAAAGTCCATGCCTGGGTTGGATGGGGCTTGGAGCAATCTGGTCCATTGAAAGGTGTTTCTGCCCCTGGCAGGGATGTGGAATGAGATCAGCTTTAAGATGCTTTCCAACCCAAATCATTCAACAAAGACCGCAAAGCCCCACTTCTCACCTGGTTTCCCTCTTCCTGTATTTATTTTTGTCATTCTTTGTTAACAAAGCAACTTAAAGGACCCAGATGTAAGCTGCAAAGAGAACTTAAAGGAAGAGCAAGGCAGCTCTCTGCTATAGTCATAACCCCAGCTGTGTACTCTGAATCTCTCAAAACTAGATGAAGGGAGTTAAATTACCTTATATCAGAAGTTGAAGGGCTTGACCCTCATGCAGGGAGACACATACACATCGTCTGGGCATCACTACCACAAGGTGCATAAGGCACTGATGAATAGCTCAGTGGGAGAATGAACCATCTATCAATCAAATCCTGCTGCTGAGGCCACAGCTCAGCAGCTTTCAGAACTGATTTTTTTTCTGAGGAGTCTGGAAACAAACTATAGATATATGAGGTTCTCTGCAGCAGTTCTCTGCAGAGGGAAGAGTTGGGTGGTAAACGGGAAGAGAGAGTACTACCTCAAGAGGTAATTTTTCTGGTTTCCTGTTATATATACAACTCTACACATACATACATAGGAAAAGATCAGTGTTCAAGAGCAGGTGTAATTAAGAAGTAATAACCTGCAGAGGAGTGACTTGCTGTACTGCCCAAAGATGCTAGCAATGGCAGCAAAGGGAGGAACAAGATTTGGGAGAAACATTCTTGGAGTAAGCAGAGGTATCCCAAATAGTAATGATGCTGCTAAATTCTCAGAAAGGATAGTATGATGAAAAGTTAAAGCTATGAAAGGGTGAGGAATACCCCTGGTGATTTCGAGTGACCTGTCAACCTAAGGAAGACAAACAGTAGAAAATAATTTTGACAGAAGACAGAAAAAGCGATGGAAGAAGGTACCTTGAGGTTAAAAGGTCCCTTGAGATTGTAATTTTATAACCGGTAAAATCATGTTGTTGGAAGCTCCAAAGTGGCCCTAAAAAAGATTAATTATCCTGACTTGTTGGAATAAGCTATAACAGAGAACCTGGCATAGCCAGAAAAGGATTTTGCAATGAATGCTCCTGCCCACCGTCCTCAGCAGAGAGACAGCATGAATCTGAGGGAAAAAATACCTGCAGTCTGTCTCATATTGTTGCATTTTCTCTGCCACCAATTCCAGTACAGACCCTTTTTGTTGTCCTTGATGCCATATCACATGAATTCTCATCCGTCCTGACACCACTTCTACCTTCCCTCACCAGGATTTGCACTCTTGTTACACCATGTTGTGCTTCCATGGTGGGAATGCAAATTCCCAGTGCTATAGGGGCAGCCAGGGCACAGGGTTAGCACTTGTTGGCTGAATGGTGGGTAAACTTTGCACGCCACAGTAAAGGACAATGAGCCTTTGTTGCCTTCCAGCTGCCAATTCACTCACTCCTTCATGTAGGGGTCTGAGAACACCTTGAGTGAGGCTCTTAGCAGGTCTTCCTCAACATCCAGCTGCAATGCCTCAAACCTCTTGGAATTTACAAGTTCATGAGTGGAATTTCTTAAATTATGCATGTGTGTGTGTAAGACTACCTAATTGCATTTGACTTACTGCCACTTTTCTCTTTAACACTCCTCTTAGTTAGTCCTCAAATGTCAGATGTATCCATGGCAACAACTAAAACCAGTCTGCCAGGCCTTATCAACAGTATTTTAAAATTATAGCTATACAGGTCATGGCATATCTGTGTTAACTCACAAATGTATCCTTAATATAAATGTTCTAAATAGGAAAGTCTAAAGACATATTATTATGGATAGACCAGACTGAATACTAGTGCAAATTTTATGTGAATAATGTTGATACTTATTTTCCTTTTTCCCTTGTGTGAATATTCCCATCAACTTTGAAGGAAGCAAATTGCTGTCTCTTGCTTCCAGAAAACCAACCCTTGAGAAAACAAATACAGCTCTCCAAACAAGCAAACATAAGGTTAGGGAAGTAGGACCAGATAACCCCACCAGTGATCCCTTGCAACCTTACTGTGATTCTGTTTATGATCTCAGGTTTATAATCATTCATAAGACAAAATACAATTTGAAGCACAACTGGGAAGATGTTGGATTTCAGAAGTTAAAAGCAACCCATGGAAAAGAAAAAAAAAAAGGCACAGATCATTCCAAATATGTAATTTGTAAAAATCAAGTTCTTGCAATAAACTTTGTGTGAATTTGTTAGGAAATATTACTTTATTATGTGAAATATTGACTAGAAAATGCACTATTGATAGGATTTGTGAATGCCAGTTATTTCAAGGCAGAACGTCTGTATTAAAAATCCACAACTTTGAGGCATTCCTGCCTGACTAGGACGGACAACTGAAATTGCTGAGCAAATCGAACTATTCTCATGTTGCTTTTAAAAATGAGATGAAAAATTGAAGAAAGCTATGATTTACACTCAAAATATCCAAACCACACCATCACATGGTGAAATGGTTTCTCTACAATTTTTAAGATGGCTTGGAATAGGGAAATATTTTCATGTCCAGGATAGTTATTGAGAAAGTGACAACTTACGTTTTTTAGTGTTTGTTGTTGTTGGGTTTTTTTTTTTTTTGTTTT